>VXAL01013007.1:305160-454148 GCA_013399475.1 Chauna torquata | reverse complement strand
CCCCGTGTCCCCCCAGAACGCCCTCCCCATCCCTCGGGGGTGCGGCGGGGAGCGAGGGCGCCTGGCGGCTCCCTCCCCGCGGCGCGGGGGCGGTCCCCTGAGGGGAGGCGGCGGGCGAGGCGAGCCGGCGGCTCCGCGGCCGGGTCCTCCCGGGGCCGGAGCTGGGGGGGGCGAGATATCGGGGTTCGCCCCCTCGGCTCCCGAGGTGGAAAAGCAGGAAAAGCCCCGCTGGAGAACCGGGACGTGTGGGTGTGGGTGACGGCGTTTCGCCGCACAACTTCGGTGCCCGCGGCGCCATCCTGCAGCCAGCACTCGGGAGGGGTGCGGGGATTTCTTGGTGGTTTTTTTTGTTGTTGTTGTTTGGTTTGGTTTGGTTTTATTCCCCCCACCGGTGCTGCCAGCCCCGGGAGCCGGCGCGGCGGCGGGGTTTGGCTCGCTGAGGGCTCGGCGCTGCACCGGGAAAGTTTCGGTGCCGGTGGGTCCTCCCCGGCAGCCGTTTTAGCCTAAAAACTCTCGGATTATTCATCTTCCTCGCGAAACTAGTCAGATTTTTCCAGAAAGGTGGGGAGTTATTGAGAGATTTGTCTTTATGCCATTTTAATGCGAGATATTTATGGTTTAGGACTTCAGGGTTTTGTGTTTTTCTTTTTTTTCTCTCTCTAAAAAAAAAAAAAAAAAGAAGAAGCTGCTGAGATTAAAGCAGTCGGTCCTTGCAGAAATTCACTATTTTTGCTTTTGAAGTTTTTAATTGGGAACAGCGGGTTTCTAGCAGCTGGGAGAGCCTTAGTGGGTTTCTGTGAAATCGTGGATGTCCCAGTGCTCTCTAGAGCTGTTTAATGGTGAAAGTTAGTCTAATGAACGAAATGATTCATTTTTACCGCTGAGAAAATGGATACATTAGGGTTTTATTGTCTAATAGTTACTTTGCAGTTTGCAAAAGCTGCAACGTGCCACAGCTTAAAAAAAAAAAAAAGGGAATTGGAGGCAAAGGGGAGGAAAAAAAAAGGGAAAGGCAAAAAAAAAAAATCACGAACAAAAAAACGAAAACACCTCAGGTGAGGTAAGCGCTGAGGAGCACACTTTCCTGTATGTATTTAAACTCCCCTTGGAATCAAAGGAGGTGAACTGCTTTCCAGAACAGTGCAGTGCTCTCCAGCTCTACTACAAGAAGAAATCAAAACACAGTTAAAACACTGGTAATATCAGACGAACGTGTCTGCGGGCTTTTTATGAAAGAGGGAAGAAAGCCATGTATTAACAAATAAAGTTCCTTTGTGTAATGGCCAGCTGAAAAAGCAAGTGATCAAGCCCAGAGGTTTTGCTCAGCTGCTACTGAGCATGCTGACAGCATGGCAGGCGTTAGGATCCTTTGGCGAGGTCAGTGGGTCTGTCTGCAGCCAGAGGAGAAGTTGGGAAGGAGCTGAGAGCAATCCGGAGGAATGGATACATGGAAGTCCAAGGACTGTTTAAGTCTGTGCCAGGTGGGACCAGTGTCCTGCATTCTGCAGCAGCTCCATGAGAGCTCCACAGTGTGATTTACCAGAGAAAGATGAGGGTACCAGTTTAATATACTTCATCACAAGTTTGCTTTGGTGGCAGAATGCAATTTTTCAGTCTGCAGCAACACTCCCACTCTCTGTCACAATGCGGACCTGAATTCAGTGTTGGCAGTGTAACTGGCACTGCACGGGGGCATGGGGAGAGGACTGCCCAGACACAGAGAAGCTTTCTCAGTCCAGGAGCAGGTTCTGCAGATGCTACAAATTGCATCTGCTTGAAATTAGATAAAGCATGCCTGGAGAGGTGAAAGCTCACAAAAGTGCTGACTCTTGAGATTTTATTACAGACCGCTTAGCCTTTTGTACGTTTGTGGAAGACTGGATGCTGACAGGGTGGGGGTGTGGGGGGGGAAGATTGGTATCTCAGCTTTTGCTGTTTGAAGAAAACAAGGAAAATTTGTGGTCATCATGCTTAAAGAGAAAAACTGGAAGTGTGAAATGTCCTGAGGTAAATAAAAAATATGTGTTCCTTCCAAACTATGAACACTTTTTAAAGCAGTCTCATAAGTTTTGGAACCATCATCGTAATTTTTTGGAGTGCTGGCAGTTGGCAAATGACTATCTTATCCTCATGGCTGTGGGTTCTTTTGGTTTATAAAGTGATCTAATGTCTTAAGATTTTTCACAAAGATGTTCTATCCTGTCTGGGAAAAAGCAGGCGTGTTTCAGGCATCATGAACGTCAGGCATCTCGCAGCCACTTGGCACTGAAGCAGTGAGAGTAGCAAGTCACTCTTGTAGGACCTGGCTTGGAGACTTTGCTCTGTTCCTGTGTCTAGGCTGAAGTATAGCCTTCAGGTGGTGATGCTTCAAAGTGCTTTTGACAGTTCTCTCAGCTAATTGTTCTGTACAACTACAGCTCTGTCAAAATGTAAACACTGGAGTGGGAAGTTCATATAACTAATTCTTAATGTACTTGAGATCTCAGTTTATTTCTGAGGGCATGATTTTGTCACAGCTATTCAAACAGTTTTAGTGCAACTGAGCACTGCCTGTGCCTTTTGCTGGAGAGCTGCATGCTGGTGGCAGGCAGTGTGCTCAGACTTTCAGGTAGGTTGCATCCATACCTGCTCCCGGTGGCAGAAGAGCTGTTGTCCTGCCACATGCCCAAACCTATAGCACATGGAATCAATCTCCTTATACAGTTGCCTTGCTTCTGCCCAGGTCTGAAGGGTGCTTGGGGAAGAGGGCAGCTGAGGATGAGCTGTTGTCCCCAGCATGGCTTTGCTCTGTCTACTTTTCTTCTGCTTCTCTGATATCCCTCAGGTCTCATCGGGGAGCTGGCCAGGCACTAGATGGGGATGTTATTTGGATGATGACATCCTGCTGCTGGTCACCGTGAGGCTCCTCTTTGTCCCCAGCCTGCTGTGTCCAGCTAGAGACAGGGAGACTCCTCTTGATGAGAAAAGGTGAAGGCTGGGGGTGGGCAGCTGCTGTTCTGCTCATTCTTGGGGGTGTGGGTCCTGGAAAATGTCACCAAAAAAAAGAAAAAAAAAAAAAAGCCCAAGACTTTGAATTGTGCTGGTGATTTACATCCCTCCCTTAGTGGATTGGCATATATTTCATGGTTCAACAGGAGAGCATGCTTAGGTTTCTGTGTGAAGGCTAAGGACTGATCACAAATAGTCAAGAAATCTAATGTCAAAGGTCTGTAGTGTTCAACAGTTGTTTTTACAAAGAACTGGAGTATCTTCTAGAGACTTTTGCTTCTTCTGTATTTGTGTGCACTAACCTACTAGACTTGGGAGTGTGCATATAATGATTCTTTTGTTAGTTTTGTCAGGCGCTTTTATCATTTTATTTATCCTTAAAAGCTGTTAGAGAAGGAAAACAGCTTCTTTATTTCTCTGTAAGCCATCTGATTAAGCAGAAGCATGGATTTTGATCTGGTATTTTCATCCATGTGTATTGCAAAAGACCCATACTCTGCACAATAAGACATAGGCGTTGCAGAAAGACATGATTTTTTCTTTTTCCCCTCTACTTGTTCCAGAGATGAAAAAGGCCCTTACTGATCCCAGTTACCCTCTCTCTTTGGATGCATGGCTTGATCCCTCAACTCCTGCATTTATAGTGTACAGAGTCTGTATGAGGTCTCTGGCTTCTCTGAGAAGGAAGGGTTTGTGGAGTAACTGAGCAAATTCTGTGACAGCTTGTCTCTCTTCCAGTGAATTTCCTCAAAGTTACTCCATAATTTCCCAGGGCATAAACATCAGTTCTGTGCTGGCGTATAACAAAGGCTCCAGTCTTTGACCCTGTTTCCTCTCCTAAGCTTTGCTATAATGTCTCAATCTTCTCTGACTCTTCACTGACAATACAATAATATTTAGTGTCTCCATTCTTAGGAGTATGTGTGTTTTTTTTTCTTTGAGTCTTTCCAAATGCTACCCCATCTGCCTTTCATCTCTGTACTGAAAGCTTTCTTATTTTCACAGCACAACGTTCCTCTTCAAGTCTGTTCTAACACCCTTTCTGTGCCTTCCTCTAAATTCAAGCTGCTCCAGCCAAAGTTTCTTATCTCTAATCTTCATCAGCTTCACCCAGTCCACCTCCAAGTCGAGCAGTTTCTGCTTGCATAATGTCTTTTTTTGATGTCTCTTTTCACCATCCACAAAGTTTTGTGTCTTGTCCCGGCTGTTAGCATTGCAGAGCTGGTTTTTTTTGCAACACCGTTTTCTCTAGCCCAGATACGCACAGCATAATGGTACTGAAAATGCAATGGCTGCACTTGTTCCCCTAGCTCAGAATCACAGAATCAGAATCACAGAATCACAAGGTTGGAAAGGACCTTCAAGATCATCTAGTCCAACCGTCATCCTATCACCAATACTACCCACTAAGCTACTAAACCATATCTTGGAGCACCTTGTCCAGGCGCCTCTTAAAAACCGCAAGGGTCGGTGACTCCACCACCTCCCTGGTCAGGCCGTTCCAGTGCCTGACCACTCTCTGAGAGAAAAAGTTTTCCCTGATATCTAATCTAAATCTCCCCAGGCGCAACTTGCGGCCGTTACCTCGAGTCCTGTCATTAGTTATCTGGAAGAAGAGGCCGACCCCCTCCTCATCACAACCTCCCTTCAGGAAGCTGTAGAGTGCAATGAGGTCTCCCCTGAGCCTCCTCTGCTCCAGACTAAACAACCCCAGCTCCCTCAGCCGCTCCTCACAAGGCTTGTGTTCCATACCCCTCACCAGTTTCGTTGCCCTTCTCTGGACACGTTCCAGGGCATCGATGTCTTTCTTGTAGTGAGGGGCCCAAAACTGAACACAGGACTCGAGGTGCGGCCTCACCAAAGCTGAGTACAGGGGGATGATCACCTCCCTCCTCGTATAAGCCATCACCTTATCTTTCTTATTGTGCTTGGAGGGCTTGTCGTAATACACAAAGCGTATTTCCATCCTTCTGTCTGCTCTCATTTGCGTCTGGAGGGTTTCATTCCCACCCAGCAGGCCCTGAGTGCCAGCCCCCAGCAGGCACTTCTTAGTTTCAGACCGGTCCCTTTGTACGTTCTCCCATGCTGCTTCAAGCCCCGCTGCTTCTCTCCGTCAGACCTGCCTCGCAACCCCGGACTTGGGCCAGCTGCTGGAGGCAGAGGCTGGTGTCCGTGCCTGTGTGGCGGTGGGGCCCTGGCTGCGTTCTGGGCGCAATCGCTCTGGTGCAGCCGCATCATTGCGTGTGTTTGCTGCGGGGCTGGGACAGCCGCACGGCTCTGTCCTTAGCAGTGCTTGGCACCCGGGAAGAAATGCTGAACCTGCCCCTAACATTAGCACAGTTGCTGTAGACAGTAAGCTTTGTGTTTTCATACTCCACTAGAACAGCTTGAGCAAGGTTTTGTAGTTTAATTTTGACAAGCTAAGCCTCAAGTCAGCAATGAACTTAAGCGTCTGCTTAAGTCTGAACTTGCACTAAGCCACTGGGCTTTGACAATGTGTTTAAAGTGAAGTCCATGCTTAATTGCTTTGCTTAATAAGACTGGGATTACAGGCATGATGAGCCAGCATCAGAGGCTTGACGATTCCACTTTCCTGCTCCCCAAACAGAGTAAAAGGTCGTAGAGGAGAAATCTAACTCCAAACCATCAGAGGGAATTTTCTTCTGGTTATTATAGCAGCTGTGCCAGCAGCTCTGCTGCAGTACGAATCACATGGCAAACAGAGATCTTCTCCGTGCTTACTGAACACCGTGCCCTCCTGGTGGCTTGTCACTTCCAGCGAGAGGAACAAAGTCTCAGTCTATTTACTGGAGGCACCCTGCTGCTTCTCCAGCAGTTCGCAGAGCCCTCAGTTCCTCCATGCAGAGCACACACGATGGGAGAGGCTGGAAAGAAGGAGTCGAGGGAAAGGTGCTTTGACATCTTCGGTGGATGAGGCTGGTTTCTTTGAGCTGTGTTTGGTGGGGGGTCTGAGAGGGAGGCAACGGTGCCTGATTCAGCCTCTGTGTAAGTTAAAGAAGTCTCAGGGCTATTTGAGTTTGTACCAGTTGTGGCAGCTGCCCCTGTGCCACCTGATGGTGTTTGGGTTTCAAGGACCTGAGATGCATGCCTAGCTGGAAAAAGCTTTATTTCAGAGCCCTTCCCTTTCATGCTGGGCAGGGATTTCCCATATAAAAATTATTCCCTGCTCTTCTTTTAGAGAGGGCGTGCTGCAGAGGGGGCTGGATTGCAAACTGTAGATTTAACTCTGTTTTCTTTACCTTGCCAGCTCTGAGGTCCCAAATCAGATGTCACAGTGTAGGATGCAGTCCTGCTGTAGTGGCTTACTCCTTGCAGACCTGTGTGTTCAGGCAAAAAAAAAAAAAAGTATTGCTACTGGTGTTGGTACAAAGCCATAACTTATTTCAGCAAAAATAATGTTGCAAGTATTCCTTTGCCCACTGATTTTGGCAAGATCAGGTATGTATTCTTCACTGGAGTAGGGCCAGACTTTGTGTGGATTTTTGTTTGTGCTGGAAGGACAATATGGCAGCCTTGCACTAGCAGCTGGAGTGGGGCGTCTCCCCCTCGCTTCAGGTACTCAAAGCGTTTTGGAGGATGAAGGATGTCTCCTTAGCTGGAAGGAGAGGAAACTGGCTTCAGCCCTTGGCTTTTTGTCAGTGCCTGAGTCACTAGCTTTGGGTCAGATCCCTGGGAAGCTGAGCCATGACGCTGAGCTACCTGAGTATCTTCACCGATATCTTCAGTGACTGGATTTGGTATTAGTTTGGCTCCTGGTCTGAGGAGTAGTCAAAGCACTGTGGTCCGTTGAGCCTGAGCTCTGAGCACACCGCTCCTGTAGCTACTGCTGCTCTCCGTCCACCCCTCGCCTTGGCATACAGCTGCAGTTCTGAGCAATGTGGGTAACAAAGCTGAGTTTAAACTGGGAAGGACAGTAAGGTGACCAGGGCTGCGGCGAGCACATGCTTGCAGGAAGCAACTGGCAGAGCTTGGCTTGTTTGGGCTAGCCAAGATGGGGACATGGCTGCTGCTGCGAATACATCTTGGGAGGATGAACAGGGAAATGTAGGAAAGAAGAGTTATTTAAGCTGGAACAGCATGTTGGCACACATACAAATGGGTATGAACAGTCCATGAATAAATTAAGGCTGGAAATTAGCAGAAGGCTGGAATTAATGGCCAAAAAGTCTCTCCCAGTCTTCTGTATCTAAATAAGAATTATTTCCCAAGCTTTAAAGATGTCTCATAAATAATTTTGCCAGGACTTTGAGAAAAAAATACTCCTATTTGGCAGGGGAAGTTGAGACAGTAAGGTAGGGGAGAGGGATGTTAATTAGCTAGAGATTGCACAGAACATAGCGTTTGATGGAGCGATCTCTTTCTCCGCTGGTGACTACGCAGCAAGTCTCGCACTGAACCTGGCCTGGTGCTGAGGTTAGAGGTGCTTTCAGTACCTCGATAGCTTTCTGGGTGTGCTCTCTGTCTGCTTTTCTGTCCCTCTGTCCTCCTGTGCTTGCTTGCCCCTGCCCTTCTCACAGAAAGGCTTCCTCGCTGCCTGGCCCTCGTGGCGATGGCCGGGCTGTGCCTCTCGCTCCCGGGTGGCACAGCTGTCCAGCAGCATGCCGCTCCACCTCGCTCGCGTCGGCTCACCTGAGGTGGCTTCAAGCTCACTGAACTCTGTGCCATCACGGCAGCGTGGAGCTGCATGCCTTCTTCTTTCCGTCCTCTTCCTAACAGAGTTGCTGCTGCGTACAGCTCATTAAGAAATGATGTGGGTGTGCCATGAGCTCCTGGCACTCTTTTGGAGTGCACAGATGCATCCCTAATTTTGACTGTCCTTCCAGCACCCTTTCCCTTACATTGCCTTCCCCTACGTTGCCTTCCCCATCCACTTAGCAGACATGTGTAGCTCTGGTGTTGGTTAAATGTAGTAAAATATTACAAAGTGCAAATAGTTCTGAGCAAGCTTTTGTCTTTCTCATGCTAAACTCCTTTTTTATTAGGTGTTTTAGAAAGTTTGCAATCATTTCTCCTGCACATTTGGAAATTGATGGGATTTTGCTCAACTACCTGCATGGTCGTTTGCCCATGAAGGTGAATTTGTGGCTTATTAGTGGTTGAACAATGAGTGGCAGGAATTTTTTTGCATAAACCTGCTGCAGGGAGATCACAATAATGAATAATATAAACACCTGCAAAAAAATCAGTGCATCTTTGTGGCAAATGTGCAAATAGAATGGGGAGAAAAAAAAGTGAAGTGCCTAACTGGCTGGTTAAATTATTCACCAAAAGTAAGTGGACCAGCTGTACTTAGTAAGAGTGGAAACCTTTCTTCTTGCAGTAAGGTGAAGTGGGACCCCCTCGTGACCTACGTTTTGGGTCGGCCGCAGCACAAAGACAAAGTCTGTACCGTTGTGCCTAGCTGATACCCTGGGTACTGCTTGCACAGCGATGGCAGAGCTGTAAGTGAGAGCAGCCTAGGCTCTTTGAGTGACAACAGTGAATTTATTCAAAGGCATGCAGTGTGTGTTCAAGTCACAGGCTCTCAGCATATCTGCCGTGTAAAGAAGACCTTTCTGTTATTACTTTAAAAACATTGATTCTTCCTAGACTTTACTTGCAAATACTGCTGATGAAATAGACTTGCCCTTTCCTACTTTCAGTTGGGCTGGCCTGGGTCAGGCGTAGCAAAGTGAGGTAGTGAGAAATGTCTCTGCTGTCCTTTTGTAGGGGCAAGGGAGAGCTGCTTTGCTCCTCTTCTGGTTCCCTTATGAGCTAAGGTGAGGGAGCAGGGTTCAGGTCTAGGGTGCTGTTTCTGGCTGCTTCTGGTGATCCCAAAGCTCTTTTGTGCTGTTTCTGGCTGCTTCTGGTGATCCCAAAGCTCTTTTGTCTCACAGGTGTCCAGCCTGTTTTGTCAGGTACACAAAGAGCTTCCATGCCTGCTTTGAGTCTCCTTCAGTTTCCGGTTTTACTTTTTGGAGAGGGAAAGGAGGGGCAAGGACTGTCGCTGCAGTTCATGGGTAGATGTGACTCCACCAAACCCACTGCTAGACCAGTCATAAGCCTGGCAGTGATCTCTCCATCCAGAATGAGAAGGAAATTGTAGCATAAGGCCAACCTGACAACTCCTCCAGGTTTTATTCTATTCTTTCCCGTTTCAAACACTTTGTGCTTGTGTTATGACTAAATTCACGACTGGGAAGTGGCTGTTTATGGCACTGAGGCAGTATTGCTTGAGCAATTGCCTGCTGAAGCAAGACACAGCACAGCTACCTCTCTTCCTGCAGAGACAAAGTCTTCCAGGGGACATTTTTGATAAGGGCTAACACACGCCTTTATTATTAATGGGTTAGTTGGAGATGCTGTGCACCTCACCGAAAAATAGTTTCCTACTGGGGGCTGATTTTTTCATATGATTCACAGGGACACGATTATGCAGGTCCGTTACAGCTAACGGGCATCATATACCGGGATGTCTGAGGACAGTACTGAAATCACGTGCTACTGTGCCTGTGTCAGATAAGCAAAAACGGGGCTAGAACACATGTTCTCTGTTGGAGCACTCAGAAAAGTGGTTGTATCAGTTCTCACAGTGTGATTTATGTTCAACATCTTGAAGTAAAATGGCATCTTCTAGTGCAGTTGTTATGACCCTTTTCTTTTATATGTCTAAAAGCTGGGACTTTCTAATCTTTTCTTAGACAAAGCTTGCCATGTGGAATTTGCAGTCCTGGAGCTGTGTGGGTGCAGATTGTGGGTGCAGATTGGGGTTTTTCTTTGCAGTGCCAGAAATAACCCGTTATGTGGTACATTACAGGGGCTAGAATTGTAGCAGCTTGCGTGCAAGTGGGATGCTTCCCAGCACTCCACCAGAGGAAATTCTTCAATGCTGACAACATGGACGGTAGGAAGGCGAACTCATCATGGTGCTTCCATACCGTGGCTTGCCCTTCTACCTGAGGAGGATTGGTTCTGCATATGAGAAAAAACTTATTCAATTCACAGTACTCGGTGAGGCTGATAACACAAAGAGTAGGTGGAAAATGATTGAACTTGGTGTTTACTGGGAAGATGGAAAAGAAGAACACATCTGGTGAAGCTTCTTGGTTTTCTACCATTTCTTACGTCTTTCCAGTGCAGGATATAATGGAAAAAAGGAAAATGTGGGGAATTAGATAAGAAGAAAACTTTAAACATTTTGAGAACATTTCTAAGAAAACAGTTTGGACTGGTGAAGTGTCTGGAGTGTCACTGAAGAAGTGCCGTTTTTCACATGCATTGAAAAAGCTTTGGGAGAAGGAGCAAAATATGTTTTTCGGCTGAAAAATATAGTTGAACTGTTGGTGGTGGTGTGCTGAACTGTGTGTCCTGTCGAGGTGATTCATCCAGTACAAGGCCTGCCTTCTGCCACTCATCCTGGGGGACCCTTCGGCAACGGGCATGGATGTATCTGTAGTTGTGTACCACAAAGCTTGATGCTTGCAGGGAGCATCGGACAGACCTCGGTGTGCAGTGAAACGCACGGCTGTCACCCGACCAAGTGCCTTCACAAAGGCGAGGGTCCCTTCCGAGGGCCGCCTGCTCTCAGGTGCAGACCTCGCTCCTCTTTGGAGGGTTGACTGAAAAGGCTGGGGTTGTGCTTCACCTCTGCATGCGTTACAGCAGGCGAAACCAGCGCAGAGGCTGTTCACTTGGGTTTTCCCGTGCAGCCTGTTTGTTTCCACACGTTCAGTGTTGGAAAGGAGGTTAATCTGATGAAATTAGGACAACTTTATTTCTAGGTAGGGCCTGTGCAGTGCCTTTGTGCACATCTGCTTTGAAGTGAGTTCAGAGCAGCTGTTCTGAGCATGCTTGTGAAGACAGGCGTCCTCAGCTGTGGGCTTAGAGGAGTCTGCTAGAAGAAAAGGTGTCCGTCTGTACGTGGGCAGACTCTAGAGAACTTGCTTAAACTTGGGTATTCACACTGTGCACAGATGCAGCAGTGGCTGTTTTGAGGGCCAGAGTTTCTAAGGCAGGCACCTGGAAATACCACTGTGGTGAATGTGTGCGTGCGTTTTATCTGCAATGCTCTGAGATTTTGTAGGTGTAGTGTTTAGAGTCACTTCTTTGAAAATGTGTATGAAAAAGGGACAGGTGCAGTTGTCTGGGTTCAGATTTACCTTAATGCCAAAGCTGCTCCCAGATAGCCAATGTTCACAACTGAGGATGCTCTTGGTTTAGTTGTAGACAAAAGGTTTTTTTTTAGTGTTTTCTGATGAGTGCAGCTCTGGAGAACAGCATCAAGCTTCCAATCATTTCCTCTGCTTCTGTTTTTCCTGGGGTGAAGCAGTCCTAATGCTGTGTCACCTGGAAAGATCCCGTTAGAGCAGGAAGATCCTCTGGTGGCTTAATGATTGTCCTTCGCATCCTCCTGTGGGTGGTGGACGGCGTGCGGCTGCGTAACAAGTCATTCCATTTTGTTCATGTCCCCCACATTCTTTTGTTTCCCTCTGTGGGAGGTGGACAGGTACTGTATTTTATAGCAGACTGTGGGTTGTTTGAATAACCAAATATCCGTTCTGCGCATAGGAAGAAGATTCGTAGGTCTTCGTTTGAGGGTTATGGTCATTATCTCCTGCCACATTCAGGTATTCAGAAGCAGGTCTCTCTGGAAGCCAGCTGGACAAATGCAATGCAGTTTGAATATGTAGATACTGGGTCTTCTGCTACATGTACACTTTCTTTTTGTATTTCAGTGGCTTAGGCCATTCTCCTCGGTCCTGACATTCCTTTTTCATCCTGCCGGCCTCCCTTCTTTCCCTGTGTCTGTGGCATCAGACTGGGCTGGTCGAAGGGAAGATCTGAAAGGAAATATATGTGGTGCCTTTGATGTGCAGAGTCTTTTTTTTATAGGCTATGAACAAAAATTGTCTGTGTATTCCCAAACTGAAGAATACATGATTACTGTTCCCAGCCTCCCTCTGAGAGCAGGCTTTGACATCATTCATACTCTATAATTTATGGTATTTTTGTAGCAGGCTGTTAAGGTCTGGAAAAGAGTAAAAGGGATGATTTTAAAAAGGAAAGAATAACCCTGTGCCTTGTGGTAGTCCTGTGAGGTTCCTGCTCTTTGGAGTTGCTACTGGGTCTCTTTTTATCATGGGAGCATTTTTTAAAAATGATGTTGTTTTGCCTAATGTAAGCACTTGCTCCTTGTCAAACACATCCGTGTGTGCCCTGTTAAGACTTTGCACCTCATTCCTGGGTGTTTTAAAAGCAGATTACAGAACGTCTTGTAACTCTTCATCTGTGGATTTTTGTAACCTGGTTTCTTAAGGAAACAAGGCTTATGTGAATGTGATGCCTCTGTCCCTACCCCCTCTCTCTGTAACTTTTGAATCTATTGACCAAATTTGACCAAACTTAACAGGAGCTGGAGAGCATGAAAGACAAGGTGCCCTGAGGGACCTTGCGAAAATAGGTGGCCAGCTGGAAGAAGGGGGGCCTCGTGCTTCTCTCACCGTAGGAAAGCTGTGCAATTAGCTCACTCCTGAAGATGAGGTGTAACCGTGTAAAAGTTTTTGGATCTTATCACAGGTGTGTCTAGTTTACATCCAGCTTCAGACACAGGTCAACAGGAGATGCTGAGAGAAGCATATAATGCAGTTTCCTGGTACGTTTCCATCCTTCATTGATCTGTGCCTTGGGAAGTTTTTGGTGTATGTGTATTTCAGTAGCCTTTGATGGGTGTTTCTTCCATGAATTCGTCTAATTGCTTTTTAGGCATTGAAGAATCTGGCCAGAAGACACAAATCTGTAGGAAAGTGACTTTGTCCATTTTGCTGCTGTCTCTGTTGCTGCTCGTTCTTTGGATAAGGTTCTTCTGAAGGATGAGGGTAACTCCAATGAAGTCTTGGAGACAGGCCTTCTCCTTCCCCCTTACTGTGAAGCTGGCACATCTTTTACTCCATAATTCCTTCCAGCACACAGATAAGGTACTGACCTGGGAGGACAGACCTACGTCTTCATACTGTTTGCCTACTTCTCCAGGCTGTACTGGGATGCCAGCAGTCTCACAGGATATACCTCCCTTTGCTTGGGACTTTGAGATGATGCAGCAAAAACAATAAAATATTTCTACAGAACAGTTTCAGGTTTTTGTCTGAAATTCAATGAATAAGAGATTAATTTCCAGAAACACACTATTGGTAAAGGCCTGTAGAGGGTCCCAGATGATGGCTGTGAACCCTCTGCAGTTTTAAAAAATGGAGAGAAAGTAGTTATTTTATTAAGGCTACAGAAAATGTTATAAAATATTCATAATGATCATCTCTTCTTATTTGAAATAATAAATCCAAGGTTAATTTTGTACTTGCAGAAAACTGGTGGCTGACTATTAGCTCTCTATTTCGTTCCTGGTGTAAAGTAGAAATAATACTTAATATTTTATCTGCTTTGCAAGGATGTTATTAGGCTCACAAATATGTCATCGTGTCTGGAGAACAAAAAGTAGGTTTCTCCCCTCTCCTGCAGGTTAGTGAGATAGAGGGCTCCGCAGTCATTTTCAGTCATTTTCAGGCAAAGAAAACATTGCTGCACACAAGGAGTCACGGAAAGCATTACGTTTGTCTGTTATTACAGCAAATTTAATACTCATTGTAACTCTTAGCTTTAAAAAAGGCAATGAAGAAATGCCACCAGTTCTGTTTATTTAAAGGCTAAGTTCCTAGAAATTATTTCTGTCACCCGGGCCATGCATTGAGTTGCCAGTTATGGCGTTTCCGATCTGTGTTGAAAATTAGAATTTGACATTGTGGCGACCGCACTGAACAAGGAAAAATGCCTCAGGGGTATATAAATAGGATTTAAAGCAACTTTCCTTTGGTCACATTTTATTATTCTGCTGTGTGTTATTTCCCAAAGAAATGAACACTGTTTTTTTTAATATTGCCATGTAGCGACAACATGAAGCCTTTTTAGTTGCTGCTGCACAAAGTATTGTAAAGTCTGACATCCCTTTGAAGAACTGCTCTTAGCCACTGCTGCTATTTTTATTTTTGAGTTGTTCTCTGCTAGAATATTTTTGTTGTCCTCACATGCCCCGAATTTTTGAAACGCTTTCAGATCAGCTTACAACAAATCAATTGAGCTCTTTCTCCTGTTTTTTTTCCCCACTCTTACTAATTTTTACTGGACTCTGACTTCGAAAATCTAGTTGAAGGATGGCTTTTTTTTTTTTTTCCTTCCCCTTGAACTCTCAACATGGTCTTTAGAGAAATATCTGCCAGAAGCACTGACCTACAAAATCTATTAGGTTCTCCCCACTGGTGTGAAGCTCATTTATGTAATGCTGCTGGATAGGATGACTCTGCTCTGCTTCGGAGGTAAAATATGGAGGTCTTGCTTTCATGAGCATAAGTGCAAAGAAGAGGCTGATAATGAGATAATGTTTGCAAATCTATGGCAGATGGTTTATGAAGTTATCTCCTGTTTTTACATTACAGGTTTGGAGAGATTGCTTGAGGGCAGAGGCCATTTGAGCAGATTTACCATCCAAGTGCCGTCAGCTGGGTTCTCTGGGCTGGCTGTTGACCTCCAGGAGCATGCAGAAAAATCCAGGCTGAGAGCTCTAGTAAGAGAGGACTGAGGAAAAGAAATGCTGAAAGTCATTGCTGGCACAAACTTAGTTATCCCATTTCTGTGCTGTTTAAACTCTCCCAGCATAACAAGGGCAGTGGAGGGCTGCATGTGTGGAGCTGGGTTGAGCCCCAGCAGTGCAATTTCACTGTGCTGCTCACAGTCCTTGTAGTGCCAGGAGAGAGCTGGACTGGAGCTGTCCTTATCAGCTCTGTCAGCTAGTGATCCTGTGCTGATGGGTACTGGAAAGTAGCTGTTAACAGCTGGGCAGCAAATTAGAGTTGACTTCCTCTGCTTTGGCAGAGGCTGCAGAGAAACCTAGATAGCCTGAGAAGCACAGTAGTCTGAAGGCGTTTTTGAATTGCTTTAGCTGCTGTTATTTTTCCACACCAAGTTCAGAAACAGATACTAGAGCAGAGTTTGTGATGGAAGTCCAAGGGGTCCGGTGATTGATGCAGAAGAGCAGCACTGGCAGTTAATGAGTTTGCTTTGTTGGCAGAACCAAAGGCTCTAGAGTGGCTGGCTTTAACTTCTAGCCCTGGATGTTTAGTCTTTGGGTGGAGGTGAATTTGCTCAGCTCATGCTCTAAGCTGTGTAGGTGTAAGGCAGCTTAGAAACCCAGTTAGAAAACATGGTGCTGTGACAGCTCTGGACTGTGCTAGCCCTAATGAGCCCTGTGACTTCACAGTTTTGAATTGGGATTATGTTGTATGTGGTGGGCTCTGAGTGGGGCTGCAACTTGCTGATATCTACCTGCAAGTGGCTGTGGGGAAGTACCCATAATTTCTGTAATGCTCTTAAAGAGCAGGATACAGAAAGAATAGGTTCAGGAGCTGGTGTGTCCGCATTTACCAATTTCTTCATTGAATTTTGCAAATGTTTTCTTGTTACTAGCAGAAGGAAAAAGTTGTAGGTTAACTGTGATTGTATGTAGCTTGTTAGTTGTAGTGCGGCAGAGAGGGATGGTAAGGGATGGGAAATCATTTGTAGGGCATGCCCAGACAGAAGTATTTCTTCCTTCTGTTTCTAAACAGACTAAGAATTCAATGTAAGGGCAGTCATGATGATTAGGTTTATTATAAAGACAGACATATAAAGAGGTGATTGGAAGCACATCAGCAGGTGACTTCGTAGATTTTATTTGGTGATCTTCTGATTTTGATTGTTAAGGAGATAATTAGTAACTTATTCACATTCATAAATATACCCTTAATGTGAAGCGTGGCTCAGAATCAAATGCTTTAACTCCTTGCCCTCTGAAAGACCCTCCAGTGGTGGAGATGCAAAGGCATCTATATCTTCTCCATCGGAGCATAAAAGCACAAGAAAGGAATTTCCCACAAGCGGGGGAAATAAAATGTTGTGTGTTGAGTGGATCAGATGAGAAGGGGAACCAGCCCATAAATTTGAACCAGCCCTTGTCTGGGATGGATGCGTGAAATGAGCAGAGAAGAAAGTTTTGAGTTTCCCCACCTCAGCCAGTTTTGGGGATTTTGGCACTGGTGACAGTTCACTCGGGCCCTTGTGCCCTGTTGTAAGCACAGCAGTGCTTACAGTCTTCACTACATGGTGTTATGAAGTGGCTAATATTATATCCAGCTGCTTTTCAATGCTGGATCTAAGAGAGCAAGTTGCTGCCCAGAGCTGGATTAATTGGTGATGTGGTGTTCGGTGCAAATCTGGACCAAGACTTAACTTTGCCTCTCTGGATGTGGGAAAGGATGCCTTAATCCACTGCCACAGCACTTATTCTTACAGCTGTGCATGCCCGGATTTGATTGTGGGGAAGAAGTTTCTAATTGCCTTTGACTTCTTTGCAAGCCATCATCTTTGTCTTTTTGAAGAGAGATCTGAAACCTGTGAACCCGTTCAGTGCCGTCCCCTAAGGAGCACTGGCATTTCTGAAGTGGGCCGGGGGACGTGTCCCAGACACATTCATAAAGCTCCACATCATGAACTATTAGAAGGAGCTAACAGAATATATTATGCCTGCTCTCTCTCTGACCTTCCATAATTGCCTCTGATTATTCTATTACGGCAGAACATTTTAAAGTAATTGTGGAGATTGGATGCAAGTGTAGAACCACAAAGATAGTCCTAAAACTTTACAAAATCATGGACAGGCATCCAAATTGTGAATCAGACCATTATGATCTTCTTTCTCAAGTGGGTTGCTACCCAGACCGAATAATGTTTTGTCCCTCAGATGAAGTTACGTGACGAAGAGTGGCAGAACCTGATGTGCTGTTTTTTTTTTTGTTGTTGTTGGTTTCTTTTTTTTTTAAACCATTGATCCAGAGTCCGTGGTCAGGAGAAGTTTTGTCTGACTAAAATGTTTGGGATTTGGCAACTTTTAAAAAATTTCATTGGTGAAATGCATGGGTTGAGCAGTGATCATCTCAGAGGATCACAGAACTGGAAGAGGTATGGAGAAATAGCTGGTGTATCTGTCCTAATGAGCAGGCTCACCTGTATCATTCCTCATGGATACTTTTCTAATCGATTTTAAAAACATCAGTGGTGGGCATTGACTGTCCTTCCAGCCTGTTCCAGTGCTTTGTTTACATGTTACTTCCTCATGGCTAAATGTTTGTTTTTTTTTTTTTTTCTTTGCATGGTTCAGACCTAGTACTTGTCCTAGTTACTTTTAACATGGAGATCAGACCGGTCTCTTCCTCTGCAGCCAAGTACTACAAATCTGACGACTTTTGTCTTATTTTCCTTCATCTTTACTGCACAAGCCCAATTCTTCCACTCGTTCTGTGTAAAGTCGTACTTTCTAGAAATTTGCCTATCTTCTTTTTCTTCTGGACTCTCTTCAGTGAGCGTACACCTTTCTTAAAATCTGATTCCTCAAACTGGACACGGGTCTTCAGTTAAGGTCTGACCAGCATAGCCTTGCAGAAAAGAACTGCTTTGTTTCTGCAGTGTGCAATAGATTGTCCATCTCACTTCTTCCGTGTCTGAATTTTTGGCAGCAGTATAGCCTAGGTGAGGCAGCTTCACCTTGGGGTTTCCTCTCACCTCCCAGTCCTCTTCTAGAAAACTGTGGCTATTCCCTGAGCTGCGTCTGTACAACTGATTCTCTGCTCTAGGTGGGAATAACCTTTCACTTTTGTTAAGAATTCCTTTTTTTTTTCCAGATAGTTTCTCTACATTGTTAAAATCATTCCAATTTTTTCCAACATACTTGTAAGCTTCCCTGTTTAATATCATTTTAGTCATCATGATTAATCTCCCTATTATGAAAATAACAAATGGTAGAAGGACCCTCACTTAGCATCTTTCTGTCAGTGAGCCACTGATAGCAACTCCAGGTTTGGTGCATGGGTGCTTTTCCACCCAGTGAAATAGTTTCTCTGTCTTGTCACTCTGGGCAGCATCAGCAGCCTCGCTGGCATCAAGATCTGTAATGTCTCCCGTTGTTCTCTATTCACAAACCTGTTACTCTGTCACAGAAACAACATTAGTCTGATGTGATTTAGTCTTGACGAACCTCTGACAGTCATTCTCCTTGTTTTCTTATGTGTAGTCCGTTTGATTATTTGGTCTGCTGTTTTTATGGGAACTGAGGACAGGCTGCCTGTTATCTCCAGCTGCTCATATATGTTTTTTCAATTCAAGTTTGCTTTCCATTCTTTCAGAATTTCTTTTACCTTCCTAGAGTTGTCAAAGATTCCTGTAGCAGTGTTTAACTAAGGTCCCTGAACTGACATCGGTGCTTTTTTTTGTGGGTATACCAGACCAAATTGTTATTGATACGAAATTTATCCCTCTAGATACAGAAGTTCCAGATAAACCTTGGTTCATTGCCATCTCATTATTCTTTAGAATATACTGTTCCATAGAGCAATGACTGCTAAAACCCATATAAGATACAGTATTTCATTTCTTTATTAAAAACTTTAAATTGATATGTTAAGGTGAATTTCTAATTTTTGCCTGCATTTGAGATGATCAAGGGCAGAACGGAGCAGATGATGAGGAAAAAATGTTGGCAAACTTGCCAGTGACTTTGAAATAATCTTTGTAACTTATTTTGTGATATTTCTCTCCAGTATTTTGCCAGCATTTTGCAAGTGAAGTCATCTCAACATATTGCTCACAGATGGTGACATTCTTAGATGTGGTGTATGACAAGCAAAGGTTCAGGTACCATTTGGAGTCAGACTTGAGCACTCTGTAGACATGGCCCTGACCTTTGCACAGGTTGAAAAAATTACCTACATAACAACTTTCGGGAGGCCAAATGAATAGTGAAGCAGAAACTGGTTCAATACCAGAAGAACTGTAGTTAATAGTCCCGTTAAACTAAGAAATTTAGGAGTATTTGGGAGATTGCTCGAGATTGTTCAATCCAGGCCATCTGGACTGCTGTGCTGTGGCACTGAGAGGTCAAGAATATCCTTTAAAACAGCAGATGGGTCCACCAACCAAACATCTTCTACTTCATCTCACAGCATGAAAAAAGCTCTTGAGCTGGACCAAGAGTTGCAGCTGTGTCCATGTGTGGCCTGAAGGGTAAAGGGGCTGGGATTCAAAACTGACATCTAGCCCGTGTCTGAAAAATCTGAATAATCTGTAAGTAGACTGTAAGGACATCTTCTGAACAGGGAGCACTGACTGAGGTAAGGTTGGAGCAGGCTGCTGGCTGGTCTGCCATACCATATATTAGTTCCTCCCTTGTGTAAGAGAATCTCCTTTCTGTCATCCCCTCCCAACGCAAGGCTATCAATCACTTTTGAAACTTGGATTTTAAAAAAAATTTTTTTATTATTTTTAGTGCCTATGACAACCTCTGGCAACGAGTGCCACGATCTTATTTTGCAGTGTGCGGAGAAGCTGCCTTAAGTCAACTGTCCACTGGTGGTCTTCTTGAGAATCGTCTAGTTTTTGTGTTAGTATGAGCCCCGAAGGCTGAACTTCTGGTGCTGGCAACAAACCCTTTGTGACTTTCCAATTAGTTGGAGCTGGTGGGCACAAAGCATTTGTTGTATCATGGGGAATGGAGAAGAAGCTAATGAAAGGAAAAATCTTGCTATCTGTTGCGTGGCTAGAGAGGTACTGATTTGCTGACGGAATTGTTTGTGAGTTGGTTATTCAGCTGTAATTAAGGTTCCAGAGCTGGAGTCCTGACTTGGGCACAGCTACTGAAATTAACCGGAATTTTGCCTTGTGTCAGGTCTACGGAATTGAGCCCTCAGTTGTTTTTTCCTCTTGTTGCATTTTGTCTCACGTGAATCTGCTTGCGAGTATGCCGTACTTGCAGGGGCATAAAGTGAGTTAATTTTGATCTTGTACTTATTTGCAGGAACTTGATCAGCATTTTGTCTGTAATTGTTTCCTTTGCCTTGTTCAGTGGTGATTTCTGCAGATCTGAACTTGCAGACCAGAGGGAGTTGGAGTGCAGATCATCTGGGATGTGTTCAGGTTTTGTTTGCTCTGTTGTGGAGTTTGTTTGCTTGTTTTTCTTTTTGTTTGTTTTTGTAGAAAAGTAAACAGCTGACTAATAACCTTGAAGTTTATATACCATTTCACAGTGATAGCAGCACTGTTGATTGAGCAATCACACGAAGACAGCACTGTTGTGTGAAATTAGAGAAGATTGTTTCTTTGTTATTTTCTTTTATCTGGAAAAGCAAGAAAGCCTGCTCTATTAGTTTTTTCTAGAGCAGCAATATGTTCTCATCTTAAACATGCCATGTAACATTAATTATTAATCACAAGGATTAAAAATAGAAATAAATATAGGGTAGTAATCTTGTGCCTAGATAAATCCGGACTCTCTCCATCAAAAAAAAATACGGCTTTACACCAGTGTATGTATACCTTGTGTGAATGAGATCAAAATTAGATCACTGAATATTTAGGTGCTCTGTCTGTGACAATTCTTATGTCTCGATGTTTTTCAGAAGACTGCTGGAGTCTATTTATAGTACAGCTTTTGAGCATCTGACCCGTAAGCTCCCGTGGACAGTCAGGGTATTTTTTTTTTTTAAAGGCAGGATATAGGGTTTGCTCAAGTTCAAAATGCTTTTTAAAATACTTCCTTGTTAGCTGTCACCTTCACCTCCAAGATTTGAAATGTGTCCATTTGTGAGCTTGGGTTCAGTCTGAAGTAACTGCTTAAAACATCTCCTTTACAAGATAGAAATTAATTTCAGGTTTACACTGATGTAACGAGGATCAGAGTGCTGCCCAGGGTCTTGAATTATGTACTTGAGCATAACACAGAAATTAGAATAGCTCTTGCAATTCTTGTGGGATTTTCAACTGTGTCTGGCTGGAAAGCATGTGGGGAAAAAGGGTTTTGATGACTTCTGAAATGGACAAATAGTGGAGCCCCCTAGATATCACTGATCTTCTGAGATCTTTTTGAATTTTTGTGAGGATGGCTGTAATCTGGAGCCAAGTCTCAAGCAATTCTTCTCTTTAGTGTTTGGACTCCAGAGGTCTCCTCCTTCCTGTGTGTGATTTGTGGTCCACTGAGATGAGACATGAAAGTAGAAGGTCAAAATGCCTGGGTATAAATGCTCAGCCTCTACCACTTTTGGTGCTTACCTGCTTGCAGGTATCCGTGGTACCTTCAGAGAAAAGCAGTCCTACTCAGACTGAAAATTTCCCTGTATGGAAGCTGTCCAGCCAGAAATGTGGGCTGAGAAGGACCTCTTGAAGTTGCTGAGTTTCACCCAGAAGTATCACAGGCAACCACGTTTGTGTAATACTTCCTTTGGCGTCAGTCTGGAAGCTGTGAATCATGATCTCTGCTTGTCTGCTGCCACCGGTGACATTCTTAGAGTTTGGAGACGCTTGAACCAGGGAGCTGCTTAGCTGGTTTCCCTTGACTAAGTCTGCCTGGCAGCTGGATCGGCTGGTTCTGCGTATGTGTTCTTAGTGCCCTGTGATACACAGGCGTCTTTAAGGCCAGAAGGGAGAGTTAGTTACAATTACCTAACCTGACCTCCTTTATTTTTATATTACTTTATATACAAATGCACATTACTATATATTACAACATCTAATACATAAAAACATGGCACATGTGTAATATGATTTTAGTGCCTGTAATAAAACCATGGTATAGCAGTCAGTTATTTTTTCTTGAAGCTATGACAAGTCCTTGGAGAGTCAGGGTAATCTCTTGCTGTAGCTGGACTCGGGGTCCCTGGCTTCTAGCAAGGGAATGTGAAGATTTATGCCTCTAGCCTGCTGTGGATTTGGACACTGTGCCTACTCCTGGCATGCCTGTGTTGGAATGTGGAGTCCCATGTCTGGACGCAAGTTACTCAGTCCTTGCTTAGGGGAAAGTCGTTTCAGGCTCTAAGTAGCTATCTATAGATATCAATATCAAATAAGGGTGTACAATTATTTTTAGTCATGTGAGCAAACACAAGCCTTTTTTATAGTGCACAGACTCATTCTACCACCTTGTCCTTGGTGTATGTCCTAACTGCAGCTCGTGCCGGTGGAGCTTGCCTGTAGGTCATCTGCTTTTAGCAATTAGATTTGACCATAATTACGTGCCGTAGTTGACAGACTGTATCCCTAAATGAAGCTTGTATTTTCATATTCTAAAAATAAAAAGGTGCCAGCCTTTATCAGAAATTCTTCTGTTACCTTTATCAGTGGAATCTGATCAACAGAAATCAGGGGAGATATTCCCAACTGTTTTACCTTGGTGGAAACCCACAGAGTTTACTGGAACTGTTGGAGATTTTTCCTGGTGCAGTTAAGAAGAACATCTGGCCCATGTGGCTTTTACTTCTTTTTTTTCCCAAACACATCCGATGTGTTTCAGTCAATCCCAATCATATCCCAGACCCTGAGATCATTAAAACAGGAAGAAATGTAAAATCGTAGAAAACCATGCAGGTTGGCTGATTTTCATTTGCGATTTCATTGACCTTGACCAATACACGTTCTTCTGTCATCCTCAGTTATTTAAGCTTTTCCTGCCCTTAATCCACTCTAGTGTTTGTAGGAGGGATGTGTGTGTGTTCGTGCGTGCTGGCCAGATGCTCAGCAGGTGTGAACCTGCCCCACTGGAGTCAGAACGCTGATGGGCATCTGGCTGTGGGTACGTAAAATCTCTGTCCGTCGAGATTTTTCACCTCACAACTGATCACAATGAAAAAAAAAAACCTGAGGAGATTTCTCAGGTTTTTCTCTGGCTGTTCTGTCTTTGATCAGTATAAATCTAGGCTTTATCATATTCTGCCAATTTTGCATCCTGCATCCCACATCCATCCAGGAATAAAGCAAGAATAAGTCCAAGAATCCTGCTGTTTGCTTGTAGTAGAAATTATTGTGCGATATTGCATTAATTAGATTTTAATGCAGAAGAGATTGATTTAAGTAAACAGTTGGAAAAGAAGAACAGAGTGCTGACAAAGAGGTTGACTGCTGTGTTGATAAATTAAAATAAAAAAAAAAGACCACTGTATTGCAAAACATTTTTAAGCCTTTTTTCAGCACTGGTAACATGAATTGTTGAGGAGTTTTTATAAAGAGGAGTGCACCTACTTTATGCTGGTTGATTAGAAGTTTTGGACTTTCGTACATTTCAACTTGGTATGTTTGCCAAGTACTCTTATTACTTCAATCAATTTAAATTTGCAAGACCGATGATGCTGACAGAAGCTATTGGCTAATCATGTGATCCTGGGAGCTAAAAATACCATTCTCTGTGGGGCTTACTTATTTCATGCTTCAAAGCCTGAGAAGTGTTTGTTTAAAAAAAAATAAAATGAAATTTGCAGTTTATGTGATACCGATAACTTACTGGAGGAAAAATACATGGTACTTTTCATCTCATCTTCAGGATGTTTTGGTGCCAAAGTAATGACTTGTTACCTGTTTTATAGAAGTGCCTGAAGACTCCTGTTGGAATCAGGGCTTCATCCTGCAGCATATGTGCACACTGTGAGAGAAAATGTCTGTGCATGAAAGAGCATCCCATCTCTTATGCAAGAGGGGGTGAGACTAGGATGGAGAATGGGGCACGGTCACAAACCTGTTATCAGCAGAGCTAGGAACAGGACCAGCTCTAACATCTTGTTTGTTTAATCCACGCTTCGAATCATAGCTAACTGAATGGTGCCCTTCTGCCCCAGATGTGACTGCTGAAAGATAAGACTCACTGCAAGAATGGCATCAAATCTACCCCGAACTGTGACTTTTTGTTTTAGAGTCCTTGTGTGGCCATCCAAAGAGTCTTGCTTTGGCCTGTTTTGAGGTCATTTGGTTCCACCATTCACTGTATGTGTGCCAGTGGGTGGTTGCAGGATGCTTGAGTTTTGGCTGTTGAATTCTTTTGCCCCAGAATAGATCCTGGAATGCAGTAGCTCTGTGCTTGACTGTCTGATTTTGCTCATGATCTGAAATGCTACCGAGAACTTTAAAATCTGTCCTCTGTTGCTCAGCAGTCACTCAGAGCCAAGGAACCTGAAGAAACGCTCAGTGCTCATTCTGTCTGACCAGCACTGTGGTGGCATTGACCTTTGCAATACCTGACAAGCTACAGTTTCATCTCCTGGGAACCTCCAGAATTGTTCTTGTGTCTTGCTGCCCCTGCTGGATGTAAACACAGCTCTAGGTGAACTCTAGCAGCCTGTTTGAAAGGGTGTTACAAAGGTGATAGAGGCAAACTCTTCAGCATGATAGGAAATGATACAATAAAGGACAATGACGGCAACTTGCAGCTTGGGAGGTTCATTTTGGGAATTTCCACTAGAGGATAGTGGAGTACTGGAGCCCAGGGGGATGGCAGAATCTCCGTCCTTGGTTTTTCAAGATTCAGCTGGATAAAGCCATAGCTGACCTTGTCTGATGCTGCCTGTGGTACCACTTGGAGCAGGAGGTTGGTGGGAAGGGACATTTGAAGGTCTCCAGTACATTTCTGTGTCTGTGATGCAGAACAGCTGCTTTTTATAAATAACTGATTAACGAGCAGTGTTAAATTCGTGCCCAGCACTGTGGGTTTCTAGCAATATCATTGCTGTTGTTGGGAGATCTTGTGTTTGTGTGGTGGTATGAGTATTTTTTTTTTTTATTACTAATTCTTGTGTGCCTCTTTCTGCACAGGGAATTGGGCAGCAAGGCAGAAGAGATGCTACCGTATCAAGAGTGTATTCTGTAGGCTTGGCTTCTGCACCTGAGTTTGTGTGAGCACATACTGAGATCCAGTATATTAGCAGTCAGAATGAAGCGCTTTTTCCTCTGTTTGTCCTTCAGGTTTAGAGAGATGAGTATGACTTCATTCCTCACATTTGGAATATTTTACTTGTTTTATTCCTCGTTTCACGTGTATGTATGCCCTGTGCAGAGATGAGAAGTTTGCGATATGATGAGTTACTGTCTCTCAGCTCCTTAGATCTAACCTCTGAGTTGGGTAATGTGGGAAAGCCTGCACAATGGAAGAACTGCTTTCATTTTGCTTCTATGAAAGCTGCCTTAACAGTAGTAAATGCCCCAGCATCTTAACTTGGAGCTCTGTACTAGTGGCATCCTGGAACTTCTATCAGCAGCGGCATCCTTCTGTAGTCCTAGGGGGGAATTGCTCCCTGCTTGCTGTTATTGTCCACGCTCTGCAGTGACTGAAGCACTATGCAAAACCTGGGTTCTTTGCTCTTCAGAAGCAACAGTAAAACTTTTTCGAGCTTCTGTGGCCTGATGGGTGTTTCCATTTTGTCTTTCTGAGCCATGATGTAATACCTAAGTGCTAACATAGTCCTGATAGAGCCAAGACAGCTGAAGGCTGATGTGATGAAGGTGAGAAAGTTGGAGGAAAAGTCTGATGAAAGGAGTGGAAAGGTTAATTAGAGACAAGGGTCACTGTGTGTAGTGAAGCATTTAACTCAACGTTATTGTCCTGGCAGGGACATAATAATATAATTTGCAAGTGGTAAGAGTTCTCTAATGGGATGAACAAACTCTTGGTGAAGAACTAAACAAAAACTTGTAGTTTGGGCATGAGCAAATGTTTTCAGTTCTGCTGTCTTTTCTCATAGAGAATTTTCTGTGCAGACAGCATCTTGAGGTTGCTGGGAACCTGGAGATAGCTTGCTCTTTGTATATAAATGTATTCTCTTCCTACAAACAGCATGGCAATTAAAAAGGAAAAAGGAATTTTTTTAGCTGGCTTAAGGAAAATCTTCCTTGCAGAGTCCAATAAAGCTTAAATTAGAGCAAATTAGATTTGATTAGCTCCAGAAAGGCCAGCTTCATAGGACTAATCCTTGGCTTTTTTTTTTCTTCTTGAACTACTTAGTCATCAGCCTAGGGTAGGATTTCTTTCATCTGCTGGAAGCAGGGAACAAATGAACTGATGTACTGAGCAAAATGTTATAATCCTTCCTTCCATATTCATCTTTGGTGTGGAGCCAAAGAAGTTAAAACCTGGTAACATTCATTTAGGTATGGTCCTTAGTGATGAAGAATCCCACAGCAGTAGGTGCAAAGTGTACTAAATAATCGAATAACCATCCTCTAGTGAAGCTTATTCAGTCTCCATCTAACCCCTGGTTAAGTCTGGGCTTTGAGCTAAATACAAGCCTGGGCCTGTCCACAGCGGTAGCATGCAAGCTGGGCTGAGGAAAGGCTGCTGTGGGATCTCCAGTGGTGGAATAGGAGCGTGCCCTGCCTGGAAGCATCGTCCAAGGCTGGCATTCCTAAGTTGACCAGCGGTTGTTCCAGGAAGCCCTGAATATCTCCAAGAAAGGGTGTGAAGTCAGCTGAAGAAAGCACTGAGTACTTGGAAACTTCCACAGCAAGAGATTTTAGGGATGTGTGTATTTTTGTGTTTTGTTTTTTTTTTTTTTTAAATTTTGTTGCATGCCGTTGACAATGATCTGTCTCTTGAAATTCTGAGTAGAATGATATCAGACACAGGCAAATACATCGATTTTTAACTATTGTTGCTTAGCCCTTTTACAGAGCTTTGGCAGAGTTTATCAGTAAAAGAACCTTTTCCTGTCTTTCAGGATCATTATTATTTTGTCTGTGAGAAGTCTTTGGTGAAAGGAGGTATCGAGTGTAAGTAATCCATTCCTAGTTCTAGCAGCAGAGCCTGCTCCTTCCTTTATAACGAAGGCACAGCAACTTGATAAGAGAGCCTGATATAAATATATGGGTTTATTTAACTTTCTGGCAATTTGAAGCAGACAAAGTTTGTATTAAATTTATTTTGTTCCCTAGAAGATCATCTTGGTGAGACATGCCCTTCGGGGATAAGTTCCTCTAAGCATAAATAAAACATGCACTTTTCAAGGAAGGCAAAGGAAGGAAACAGAATTGAAAGATTCAGCAGTAAATTAAGACTATTGCTTTGGTTTCCTGTGGTGCTTTTCTCCTTAACAGTATTACAGTCAATTTTGGTTGATGCAGGCAAAGGTTCTGGTTTTGATCTCCTCCCAGCTAAGTTCCCTGGATTTTGCTTTATACTGTTGTGAAATGATTTGGAGTGTACTAAGTATATTTTTCTTTCACCTCCTAATATTTAATTATGATTTTGTAAGGTTGCAAAAAAAACCCCCTCAAATTTGGGATCAGATTGTCAGCTAGTTGTAGTAACTTCTCCTGCATCGTAGTACTGCAGCTGCTGAATTTCTAGCTCTCAAACAGCTTCATTATAGAGTAAAAAATATGTGAGGCAGGAGTCCATGCTACTTTGAGGTCCTTCCTCAGTGAGATTCTTATGTTTTTGCTGGAATGTTAATAAAGTGCTTGTTCTCAGTCAAAGATGAATTCTTTCTTTCGTTAGAAAGATTCTTTAACTGGATGCAGATAATCTCCCATAGACTGTAAAACAGATCTTAAGACCAACACAAACGTGGTGAATTGCCCCGCTAAGCCTGTAAAAACCTAGCACATTAGCTAGAAAAATACCTGAATTTGGAGGAGTTGTTCTTGTCTTGCAATTAAATGAAAGAAAACACAGTATAAAAGCATAGCTGGGCTTCACCTTGCTTCCATTGGTGTCAGTGGGAATTTTATGGTTATCTTCAGAGGAAGCTGACTCTCAGATCTGCAGTAATGTACGAAGATCCAGAAAGATCACCTCTCTCCGAGTTTGATTCAGTACTGAGCACTTCATGAGTGGAAAGAAGAGACTAGCAGCAGTGAACAGTGGTTATAAATATTCCCGTGTGGTCTGGTATTTATTTCAGGCTGCTTTGCTCGGAACTGTTGCAGTGTTCTGGCCTGACCAGCAATAACCAGGGTGCTTCCTCTGATATGGCCAGATGTCCACTCAGCAGAGGATGCTTGTCATGAGGATCTGCAGTAGGTTCAGGATAGTGGGAACGTTTGGGCTGATCGTGCTCTGAAGCGAAGGCAAAGAGGAAATATTATCTTTTTGCTTCAGACTTCATCTTTGTGTTGATGATACAAAGCTGAGCTGCTTTTTGTTGTGGCGTGTGGTACAACAGCTGGACTTCAAACCTGGATGGTAGGAACATGCTTCCAGTGAATGGCACTTGTGAAGGTAAAAACCAAATTCCTCTTACTGAGTTCCACGAAGTTTGGCAGAATTTTCCTGTTAAGTTGCTCCCAAGACCTCAGTCCTCGGACTGCATAGGCATTCAGGTCTATGGGAACTTCCCAGTCTGTGCTTCCCATTTTTGAGTCTATTATTTCCAAAGAAATATACAGTGGCATCAAGCCTTTTGCAGAATTGCATGCCTAAATCATAGATGCCTTGTGAAATGGATTGCTTAATGCAATGAGCAGTGCTATAATCCTAAGTAATCACCAACATGTTGGCATCTCAGTGGAGAAAAAAAAAAAGAGTCCATGAAATCATTTTTTATTAAAACAGTAATGAAGTAGATTGCCTGGTGTGTGCATCGCTGGATTAGTCACAGTGGGTTAGAGAAGAACCCATTATTTTTGACTGAACTGCTTCATTTCAACGAACAGCAAAATTATATCCATGTTTGATTTCTTGGAGTGTAGCAGTGGGGCAGGTGAGAGCGCAATCCTCATTTTACTTGCAAGAAGGGTATTTTTTTCTGGTACTTTATATCTCTGCTTTGTTGACACAGCACAACAGCACAATAATCCAAGGTCTTTATGGAACACGTAGTAGTTTTGATCCCTAGATAATTCCACTAGCTGTTTTGCTGAAGCACGCACATGTTTGTACGAGGTAACAGTGTTTTTCAGGGATCCGTTCGGCAATCTTTGCTCTGGTCCTGTCACTGTTAGTGTGACTTGCAGTTTCCCGCTTTTGACTGACGGTAAAACAAGTTCCTGTCCCATTTTGCTTGTCCGCAGAATCCTGTTTATTGCATGATGACGGGCACAGTGCTGCTACCTGTGGAGTGTGGGATGTGCTAGTTTTGACGGACTGTAGGACGCAGGTGCACTCAGCAATGTCTCGAGTGACTTGAGGACCGTTCCCGTGCTCGTGAGGATGGCGGAGTCGTATGTACCTCTTATCCTGCAGACCTGGCACTGCTGGCACTTCCGCGTCAGCTCGGGTACACTTTCCTGCAGTGGTTACTCCTGGCCTGGTCTACTCTTGGGGCTTTCCTGGAGCAAGTGGGAGCATCTCTACTTGAGGTGAACACCAACTGAGATTAAGGGATATAGGGACCAGGCCACTTTTTAACCCTTACCTGCCTCCGCAGCAGGGATAAAGGAGCACAGGGGCCAGACAGCGGCTTGGATAATTCAACAGAGAGAAGCTTCAGACTGAGGGAATCCAGCCACGTCTGCACTTAGAAGTGTGTAAGCCTCCTGGTCTCCATGCAGCGTTTAGCTCCCTGTGGCTGTTTGTTGGTGCTGTTTGGCACTCGGCATTGCTCAGGACAGCTCTCCATCACTCCTTCATTTGTGGTGTGCAGGCTGTGTGCCAGCTCTGCAGACAAAATGGGCTCTGTAAGCTAAATCCACCGTGCAAATCATCTCGCCTCTCTTGTCTGGACTGCTCAGTCTTTTTAGTGGAAGCTTTCATACTCCTAAGCGAGTCCAGTGGAATGGTGTGAGTGCTGAAGGCTGCTGAAGAGGCAGGCGCAATCTGGTTAAGACTCTTCATCAGGCAGAGGACAGGCCAGCGAGCTTGCGCCCTGGCTTTGCACTTCCTGGGTCCCATTTGCTCTTCTCAAATAGGACAGGGCAGTGTCTGTCTCCTTGGAGTGAAGTGGAGCTTACTGCTTCTCTCCAACGCTTCCGTGCTAGCAGAGCCATTGCATCCTCCGGCTGTGGCAATCTGGAACATTGGTGGTTGTTTTTTCCCAAATACTGGCGTTCTGCCTGTGGAAGGGGTTTGGCATCTGTCCACACTTTTTAGTTATCTAAATGCTTAAACAGTGTTAGCCCAGGAGAGTTTAGAAACAACTGTGCTCTTGCTATGCTTCTTCAGAATTTGGATGTTTTGCTGTGTTTGGAAAGCTTAAGACATCAGCCATGGAATTACAGGTATTTTTACTGTGCAGAATAAGTATATTCCCCCCGTATCATGCTATGGCTGGTGGAAGGCAGGGGACAGGAGTCGGGGAATTGGAGCAGTCTGAACCCCACTTCCCAATGTATGTTGTTCTGCTGTCACGGTGCTGAAGTATCTTCATTCTGCTTATATGGCTATTGCTCGGCATGATTGCCAGGGCAGAGTTAAGCTTATGTCGGCATGCAAAGCTGCATATCCGTCAGAGCTCTGGATTTGCGATTTTAACTCAAAAGTTCATATGATTGCTTTGCATCTGATGCTGAAGTAAACAGGAGCATATAGTAAATATTGCCTGAAACGGAGGGAGGAACATGTTGTACATTTGCTGTTCATAGAGAGCACATACCTACTTTTAGGTGGCAAAAACATTAAAACTTTACTGTCTTCTACTTCAGCCTTAATTTATTGATGTGTGTGCTCAACTTATCTTGATGCTTTTTTTGCCTGAGTGTTGACATAGGAAAGGCCACACAGCCTGAGCCAAATTCAAATTATTACCCTTTTTTTTTTTTTTTTTGTGATCAGTACTGTTTCCTTAATCCGTGCAACAGCAATAAGAAGCTGGCTCCACTTGGTTATCATCCATCAGTTTTTGGAGGTACTGGTTTGCCCCTGGAAGGTCCGTGCTGTTGGCTGAATACTGCAACTTCGCCTCCTTTTGCAGCACAGAGAAGCACAGCCGCTCTCAGACACGCGTTGTTACCAGCATGCTCTGGGCCACAAGCAGTGCCGCGTGAAGAGCAGCCAGTGGAGGCAGGACAGGTCTTGGGTGTGAGCAGTGGCTTTAGCACATAATGCCCGGCTGGGAATTTTCATCTGACCGATGTCAGAAGATGGCAATTTGTTGGAGAGGTGGCATTCTTGTGGGAGTGCTTCATCTGAACCGACAAATGAGGAATACTTTTCAGGTCAGATTAGGAATTCTGATCAAAGTGATCACATCCCAGCTACTGGAGAGTAAAATTTAAGCTGTTTGGGCCAGTCATTGGATCCAGTATCACAATTTCTGTGTCCTGTCAAGTTCGCTCCTATGCTTTTCTGAAAGTAGACGGACAGTGTCCTCTGTGGCTGAGTCAAGAATGTGATACGTCCTGAAAGCACAGGCTTGTTCAGCGTGGCACAAAAAGCTGAGGTCATATATGGTGTCTGTGTTCAAAACATTAACAAGAAGGAAATGGGCTATTCGTGTTCTTGAAGGCAAGGAAAAGATGTATTTGGGTTGAAACTGCAACAAGAAATGTTTAGCTTAGGCTTTGTGAGATATCTTTCAAGGATGTTTTGAAGGACGGGTGTAGTGCTCAGATGTGCGTGGATCTGAGTGGTGGTTTTCCGGACCAGTCCGGACAAACCTGTGTTAGCAGTGGTTATGTTGGGTTGGTTGTGTCTTGGACCACGAGAGGATAAGGTGAGACCCAACGACATTTCTGCGCATGTTTTGATTGTTTTACATGCCTTGGAACAGAACGCATTGAGACTAGTGACTTTAGAGCTTTGGTAGACTTCCCTAAAATCCATGGAGCTGGTTCTTCCACTTGAAGGACTCCTTGTTTCAGAGGCGTAAAGAAGTTAGAGAAGGATGTCCGAGTGGTTCCTGCCTTTATGGGACGAAGTGCGAGGCAGAGTGGACAGGAGGCAGGGAGCCACAAACATTATTTGCTGTGGCTGTTTGCTATTTCTGTGGGTCTGTTGGTGTCAGCATAAAAAGGAGGTGAATTTGGCCATGAGTCTGTACTTTCTGCTCTCACTGGTTGCCAAACGGTGTAAACTGGTGCAAACTGAAGCTGTGGCTTTGTCTTGCACCAGCACAGGGTCAGCAGTGAGGGCCACGACCGCACCTTCTGTATCGCCCATTCTCCAGGTTTGCAGCCACCCAGGTGGAAACAGCGTGACTCCTGCTGTCCTCCAGAAAGCTGGTGTTGGGCACAAGGCCATCTGTCACCACCGGACGGCTTGACATCTCCTGAGGCTGCGCACTTGGGAAAAATGTGGACGGGAGAACAAGCTGTTCTGCTTCAGGTCACTGAAGCAAATTTGTGGTGCTGGCACAAGAGCTAGCTCTGTCCTGAAATGAATCTGCTGCTTCACAGAAAGTAAGGGTGCCTGGGCTGTGCTCTGCCATAGGGATATTCAGAGTGAGTTCATCGTCTGCCCCGGGCAGTGGCTTATCCAAGGGATGTCCACAGCTAGGAGCTCCCGTCCCTCTTCCTGCCGATGTAATTTCGGTATCCTTTCGGTATCGGTATTCTATCTCAGCACGTTCCCAGCGAGGGTGATGTGGGCTTGTCACGTGTCACTCAGCACCATTTTACTGCAGGAATCTGTGTAAATCCCGTAAAAGAAATTTGTTAGCAGGAAGCAAAAGCAGCCAATACTTTTGTACAAAAATTGTGTAATTCTTTTAACCCTCAAGACTTTAAATTCTCAAATACTGGCCTTTGCACAGGAGTTGTAAATAAGGCAGCTCTGGGTTTTCTAGGCTGACCTCTTTGAGGTACAGCACTCGGAGAACAGAGTATTTGTGCAAAAGGGAACCTCATCTGTTTTGCCGAGCCTGATTTATGGTAGACTTTGCAAGCCAAGGGTTAGAAAGACAGACAGAGAAAATTCATGAAGAAAGCAGCCAAAGAACTTGCCTTTTGGGGCAAGTTAGAAATAAATATTTCTTATAAATGTTAATGGTTGCTCCTACCTTAACTGTGAAATCAGTGTGGCTGTTCCATAATTTAAAGGAAATAAAATTAAATAGGTTTGTAAAGACGCATCTGTGTACTGTAGACTTTGCTTACAGCTGTAGCAGGGAGTGAAGGATCTTTGTAGAGCATCAGTCAATCCTTCAGGCCCAACCTTGTCTGTCTGAAAGTGGCTGCGGTCAGACTCATCAAAGCATGCGAGAAACCCCACAATAATTCCTAGCTCAAAGGAGTAATATTTCTCTCAGCCTCCCCTGCTGGTTAGGGGCTGGTTTGCATTATGGTGCATCAGCATGTCCAAGGAACACCGTGTATTTAAACTATCTGTGATCTCTCACATTGATCTCAGTTAAATCACTGCTGTGACAGAAAGAAGAGGGGCTGTTCCTTTTCTTTTCTTTTCTTTCTTTTTTTTTTTTTTTAAAGTTTTTTTAATGCTCTTTGACTTTGTGAGTTGTTTGGTGATGAGGGCATAGACTAACAGGCCAAAAAATAGTAGCAGTAGACCTGACAAATCAGTTTGTTGGTATCTGGAGTGGCATTATGGCTCTGCATACCGAAAGGCAACTCTCTGAATCACTGTCAGGTTGCTAGAATAGAGTAACTACTTACTAGGGCAAAATAGTTCATTGTAGTGCTTGGATAGACTGTTATTTAAAGGCCTGAGAGTCTCATTCTATATACAGCAACATTTCAGGGGGTAAAAAGACTACATTTATGTTGCTATTTTATTAAAATTTATGCTGGCGTTGCAGTACTGGAGCTCCAGTGGAAGCTGAGTTAGCTCTTTCATTCAAAGTCACAGCTCAGGCTGCTCAGAACTTAGTAAAAAAATTACCTGTGAGGAAGAGGTTTCTTGTTCTTGATCTCAGCCTGCCAGGGTGTTTGTTCTTTTAAACGCTTCATATATACCGTTGTGCGTTTTTAGGAGATGGGGCTGGAAGAAGGTGTTTTCCTGGCGAGGTTTTCTCTACATGTAGGGTTTGAGCCTACTTTATTTTACTTGGCTATTACAGAGATTCGGGATACGGCTCCTACTCTTCCTGTAGAAAAGAGGTTCAGGGAACCTCTGGGAGCTGGCCGGGAGGCAGGAGGACGCGCGACGCTTTGCCTCCCGTGCACGGGCTAGCCACTGCCCTGTGCCCCGGGCCACACTCGTCCTCAGTTAATTAGCTCCCTTTGCAGATCTTGTGCTCACGACGTGCAAGGTTCGTATCAAAATGGGAGTTTGTTTCACTTTTGTCCCACGCTGCTAAAAAAAAGAAAAGCAAAAATAATAATAAAAAACCACGTATAGTTGGAAATAAAGATGACCTCCTTTTACTTAAACGTGACGCAGCCTAGTTGAATCGCATCTGAAGTGTGTTTGCTTGCCACTAACGATCTGTGCTTTTATAGCGTCTTTGCTCAGGGGATTGTGTGATTTGAGTTTATTGTTGTAAGTGCCTCCCTGAGCATCTGCTGCTACTGCTACAGTATTTTGGGCTTACTGTTTTGCTAGTTGGGAAGAAGCTTTTCTTTTTTCTTCTCCCCTGCTTTTCCATGTTTCTGTCCGGTCAAGCCGAGCCACGCACTCGCTCCCTGAGACGCCTGCTTTCCTCCCGCCGGGTGAGCCTGCAGGCAGCAGCCTTGGCACGGTGCTGCCAGGGGATGGCTCGCCCAGGTGTCCTCAGAGGCGGGAGCCAGCTGTCTTCACTCTGTCCTCTTGGTGTCCGAGTCTGGCAAATCCCTGCTAGGCTGCCTTTAAACCCCTATCGAAATTCTGGCCCTGCGCTACTTTGAAAACCCTGCTGCGAGCATTCCCGTTTAGAAATGCTGTAGCTTTAAAGGCCTCCTGACTTCTGCTCCCAGAGCAAGCTTTCCACCAGAGGATCTGGTAAAGAGATGGCCCTCACGGGTGCTGAAGCTTCAGCAGAATTTGCTTTCCTGTCCTATGACTGTCCCGTGAGATTTCATTTTCATCTTAATGGACGCGAAAGTCACCTTTGAAATCCTTGTCACGTAATATTCCTTGCTAGGCAGTTACAATCTTCTTTCTTAAAGGCCCTCATGTGGTTTCATCTGCATAAATTGTCTTCTGCTTTACATCTTAAAATCACCTTTACTTAGCTGGCCCCAAGCGTCTGGCTTGCTTCACCTCACAAGTGTGAGGCATGGGCGAGCATTCCCACACTCTGAAGTGCCCCAGGAATCTCTAGGATCATCGGGTGCTTTTCATCACATTTGCTGACATTTCCTGTAGAATGGAAAAGCCGACCAGCGGCTGGTCAGTGGTGGGCAGCAGGTGGGATCTGTGTGGGGTGGAGGTACCTTGGAAGTTCCTGGAGGACAAAGACAGGAGAAGAGATGCTTTGGTTCTTGCCTTTCTCTTGAGAGCTTTAATGTAGGCGTCCTCTTTTTTTCACTTGTGACTTTGTCATCTAGTATGTGGTCAAAAAGACAGACTAAAATGAGCAACTTGTTCTCTTCTCCCACCCCCTCGTGGGTAAACATTGACAGAATTATGACCCGAGACTAGAAAATGTCTGGCTTCCTCCACTTGTCCTGCTCTTGCTTCTTAATGAGCAAAAAGAGGGGCTCTTTCAGGGTGTTTTACGGCACTGATCGCTTAGGTGGAAGCAGGTTGGCGGGTGGTGGGCATTGCTCCTGTTCCTGTGCTCTTGCCTCTGTTGCTACGGTGTTGTCATACTCTGCAGTGTTTTTTATGGCTTGATTAAAAATACGTAAAGGCAGTTATGTTTGGATTCTGTCTTGTCCGAGTTGTTCATGCAAAGTCTCACTTAGCTTTACAAGATGCTATGGTGGCTGTAGATGCTGTTCCTTTCCCGCCTCCATCATTTGGGGCTCACTACAGCAAAGCTCTCAAGCCTGTACTTTATTCTGAGCCTGCAGATGATTTCACCAAGAGCAGAGTTTAGGTCTCTGTTCCAGTTTTTGTTGTGATTATGTGAATGATAATCTCAGAGCCGAACTAAGACAAGCAGATACAGACAGAACCACAGACATGAGCTTGAGTGTTTTAATTCCTCACATCCTTGCAGCAGAGAAGCCAATGGAAAGATCCTGTGAAGTGATGCAAACACAAAGCAGATGCTCCAGCTGCGCTGGTCTGGTTCCAGATGTCTGTGAGAAATATGCTCCTTAGATCTCACTGGCATCTGGAGGGGTGCTGGTGGCAGTGGTCCCACAGAAGGACAGAGTCTCTGCTAGTGACAGGCCCCCCAATGGCCCTGCCAGTGAGCGCTCCTTCTGTCTGTCATCCAGCTGGTTCTGTAATGCTAATCAAGTACATGGCTTTATCCGAGGCTTGTTTTGATGACTAAGCTGTTACAAATATGAGGCAGAGAAAAACTGAGAAATTTTCTGCTTTGGGAGGGAATATTGTTGCTTGGTTGATTTGAAAGCCAATTTATGGCACCAGGTCAAAAGCAGTTGCTTCTGCTACTTACCAATTAAAAGACTTATGGATGGATGGATGGATGGATGAAGTAAGGAAGTAAAGAATCTCGATTTACTTTTCCTCCTGGAAGAGCTGTCTTGTTATTGAAGTGGTCATTTCTCTTCCCCTCCGATTAGGTCTTCCTTTATCTTAGGAGTGTGATTGCACCAGTAATCGTTGTGGCTGTTTTGATGCTGTGGAGATGCCATCTATCAAAACTGGCCTCTGTTACTTCGGTGACTCACTGTCCTTCCGGAATGTTCTGGGGGTACGATATGGATCAAGCTCTGTTGTTCTGACCTTACAGATGAGGAATTGCATCTCGGGTGGAGGAAGTAAATTGCCCAAGGTTACCCAGGCAATATGTGTCAGGGCAAGGGTTCAAACTTGTCTCCTTCATGTCTCCAGATAATGTTATGTCTTTTGGATCATTCTTCCTTCTACTGGCAGAACCTCCTATGGCTGAAATGTAAGTATTCATGCAGGAAAAATGTCTTTCTTGTACTTTCTGTCCTTGAGGTGGTGCTGTCATGTAATCACAAAATAGTGTTTTGTTTTCTTGATGGAGTTTCAGCAGACCTGAAGGTCATCACTCTGCATTTTTCTTTTGGGTATGTGTTTTTTTACTGCTGTTTTGGTTTTTGTCTCCAGCAAATACGGACAGTCCTGGTGTGTTGATGATCACAGGGCCAACCACATGTTTATCCCAGTCCTGGTCTCTGTGTGCCACCATTCAGAGTCAGACTCTACCTTCAGTCCTGACACAGTCTCACCCAGGTGACCTCAGGATATTCTGGCATCCTTGCCCCAGCAGGTCATGTTCCTGCGGTTTCTCCTTAAGGACTGGTAGTGACACAGTGACCACGCAGCCTTCTTGTGTTACCAATGGGGCACAAAGGAAGAGAATGCACCTTCAAACCAACTGTCAGCATGGCTGTCCCACCGTCCCGTGGGTGTTGTGGCCTTACATTAGGATGTCCAACATCCTAATGCATTTCCAGGTGCAAGGTTGGGTTCTCCCTGTAATCCTCCAGGCAGCTGCTCCATGCCTCTCACCTTCGGTAGCAGGCTTGAAAAAGACCCGTTACCCATCCAAGACAGGATCACTATGGAAGAAAGAGCCGGGACAGGTGGCAGGTAGAGACCTTTCCTATTAGTAGTCCCAGTGCCTACCTTTGAGAGTTTGAAAATACACCCCTGACTGCACAAGTCAAACAGAGGGTCTCCCAAGCACGTTGCGCTAGGATCTAAGGCTTCCAGAAAAAAGAAAGCTGCAAAACTTTAACGAAGAGTGCTGGCAGCAGTGTGCGGAGCAGGATTTGCCTTCCTGCCCTTTGGAGAGCCGTTAGGCGAGGGTGGGAGGCATGATTCATCTTGGACCTGGTCGCACACTGCCTTGCCGTAAATCCTTTGGAATCAGCAGAGCTGCCAGTCGAGGAGGAGGGAGGGACACGTCTCTTTGCTGCACTCAGCTTGGGAGAGTGCCATCATCATCTCATTCTCTCTGTGGCTGAAGTTTTATGACAAAAAATAAAGAAGCCTTGAATAAAACAAAACAAAACAAACTAAAAATAACCTGGAGTATCTGGGAAAAGGGGCTGAGGGATGGCTGAGCTTTTTTGTCTATGCAAATATGCACATGGCTATTCTGTGCTCACCTTCCGCTTCCTCTTATTCAGATAAGATAACACTGCCCCATCTCAGTTGTATATTTTTAGTACTTGCATGCTTGCACCCTGCCAGGCAAAGGACTTCTGTGGTTAACTAACAAGATAAAGCTGCCAGCCTCAGTGTTCAGCAGACGACCTCAGTTCTTAATCCACTTCACCGAAAATAACTGGTTGCTGTATGAAATGGTGCAGAGAAAATGCATCTGAGAAACTGCACAGTGGTTTTGATACTTCTTGGCTTCAGGTTGGTGAAAAATGTTGTGGGAATTTCTTTCCTTGCTGTATTTTAACAGAATTCCCTGGGAGATGGTTGAGGTTGTGTGTGGGTGTTGTTCTTTTAGTTCTTACTCAGTAATTTTTGACTCTGTTGCCCTATTTGAAGCAAGCTAGATACAGATCTTGTTATTAGATTATTAGGTTATTAGATCCTACAAACTATCCTTCTTGCAATAGCAATTAATGATTAGTATTAAGGCCCTATAAGTTCCATGAGTAATTTAGCTGGTAAATAGAAAGGGGAAGCCCTACTTGGTGCCTGTGCTGCAGGAAGGGCCCAGTTCCACGTGGGATGTCAGAGAACTGACGCAAGAGGCCAGCGTGGAGTAGGAAAAGTAGAAAGTAGGAAATCCATATGAGCTTTGCTGGCTCTGTTCTTCTCGGTTTGCTGGTTTCTGTGCACCACTGAGACAAAAAAAAAAAGGAATCAGGGGAGGCTTTCAAATGCGTTTTAGTTTTGTGTTACTTTTGTTTTTTGTTTAGGTGCACCAGGCTTTTTCTTTCATTTTCCTCTATATGAGGCCATATCCTCCTATTTCCTAGACTCTGCCAAAACTGAAAGAAAAGTCATTTTGCTCATAATTCCACCTTGCATCTGTGACTAGGACCTGCTGCATGTTACTTCACAAGAGACTTCTGATCAGCTGTTGATAATGAAACTGAACTGACTAAACTAAGTTCCCAGTTTGTTTCCTAATCAAACAATGAAGACTTAGCCAAATTTCCCTAATGTGGCTTAGCCAGCAGAGGCTTTAGCTGAATCCCTTTCATTTTTTTCATGATTTACATTGTATTTCCCTTCCAATGGGCCGGTTTGGGGTCATAGACAGAGGCAAATTGCAGATGTGACTTCATCTCACACGCACACTCTCATCCATTAGGTGGTGGGGTGGGGGCATCATTCACCTACAGATGCCTAAGCAGCTGGTGTGTAGCAAAATGGAAGATGGGGGGAGGAAACAGGGATTCATAGGGAGACCTTTGAAAAGGCTGTGATTAGTTGTGTTGGAGTTGGTAACCAGCTTTGAGCCCTTTACAGGAAGCAGACAGCTGTGGAGCTGTCCCGAGTGAAAGATTTTTTTTTTTTGAACAGCTCATACTCAGGTAGAAAAACCATGCAAAATGAGTGGCACTGCTTGCACCGTATCCATGTTATAAGCACTTAGGTTATGCCAATTTATAGCCTCAGCTATATGTCCACTGTGCTTCACTCATCTGCTTCTCCTTCCTGTGAGCCTTGCCTAAGAGGGACTCCTGACCATGATGATAATTATATCTGTCTCTATATACGTCTTCATATGCTCCTCCTTCAAGTGTCTGAAGGCTTCCACTTTGATGTGATACTGCTCACCAGAATACATTATACTTTCCCAAAGCAAGTACTTGTGCTTGTTATAATTATTGCAGAAGTGCTGAGGATTTTCAAGTGCTTTTCATCATCCCTAAATGTGGAAGTAGATGACTTGGCACTTTCTTTTTACTGCCAGCTGCGAAACAGGCCAGTTCTGGATTAGGGGAGCTCAGGCCGATCCATTGCAAAGGCAGCATCTGTGGAGGTTGTACAGGTTTAAAGACCACAACCAGGTAACGATGGAGATCATGGTTCCTCTTCTCCCTTGTGTACAGACTGTGAACCAATATCTGACGCATCTTAGCAGCCACGGGTGGAACCAGTCCTTTCGAAAGGACTCCTTGCCTGCTTGAACTCTGCCAGACTTCCTGCTTACCCAGTCCTGGCCACACTGCCCATCACGGTTAGAATGGCTGCTGAGAAGTGCCAAGCACTTCCAAAAAATCTGACCTTTACTGAGCTGGTTAAATGGAACTTGTTTTTTGTTTTATTTAGGCTGTTGCTCAGTTATGAGCGCAGGAGACTTTGAGTTTGACTTTTAAAGGATTAATCTGCTGTCTTGGGCTTTTTCTCTCTAACTTGCAAGGGAGAGGTGCCGGAAGATAATTCAACTCAGGCAGGCCATGTTGCCACAATGGCTCTGGTTAATCTTGTGGATAAATTACTCTGCATGGGAAGCAGCTATGAGCATGGGGGAACCTCGCATTGCCTGGGCACAGGCCGTTCTGTTGTCACCCTGTTAGTGCCACACTGTGGTCTCCACTCCTGCTCCGGGCTGTCTGTGAAGGTGCTTGAACACCCAAGGAGACATAGCTGGGCTGGGGGCTGCTTTCCCATCTGGGCTAACGTGCTCTCCCTGCTTCCTGCAGCGCAGTTGCCCAGGCTGCTGCTCCAGAGGCACCGGCTGGGTTTCTCCAGATGAAGTGAAGCCGGATCCTAGCCTGCGGTCACGGTGGCTACCCGTGTCCCGGTGGGGACAGTGCGATTCCTTTTCTTTGGGGTGAGCAACTGCTCAGTCTGTGGAAGATACATTGTGGGGTGCTGGGTTCGAGGCTGTGCAGAGCTGGGGGAAGGATTTTTTTTTTCTTGGTTTCTAATTGGAATTGGTTTTCAAGAGCAAGTGCTGGCTCAGGGTCCTGGTGGCTGGTAGAAGAAGTGGTCCTTCATGCTTGCCCAGCTTCAGGCAGCTGAGGAAATTTGGCGGCTGTCAGGGGTCTTGATCTCTCCTGCAGTGGGAAATGTAAATGAAAAACCTCAGGGCTTCAGTTACCGCTTGGCAAAAAGGCAACATTCAGCTTATTAATTGTTTGATGTCCCAAGCCAGCCCCCAGTGGGATGTGAGCTGTGGGCAAGGTGCTGTACAGCTAAGGGCAGGCTGATGCTGTGTTAATACTCCAAGTCCTTGTCACAGTACTCCACTTGTTGTCGTCTTAATTATGGAGGATTTCCCAGATTCTTATGGCAGATGTTTGCTTATTAATAACTTTCATACCAATGGAAGCTAACACCAGTGATGATCTGTCCTGGAGGTTTTAAACTGGGGTAGAGATCATCTAAGCTAACCATCACAGCCAAGGCCAGGGAAGTCTAAGTGGGCTCTGCTACCAAGTGTTTGAAGCAGACTTTTCTTCATTTAAAAAAAAAAAAGTCTTGTTTTTCAGAATTACACTCAAATTAGCCTGGGACTATCTATGGATGAATTTCTTTCTCCAGAATGTAGCCTCTGTCTGCGAGTTCTAACAAAAGCACAGAGTTACTTGCAAAAAATCAGTATTTCAAATTAAATCCTTGGTGAAAATTCTCAAGAGAATATAGCTCCCCAGACAGCTTAATTCAATTTGTTGTCCTTAGAAAGAAAGCATACAACCTATTAATTTAGGGAATGGGGCAGATGCTTTGCTGAGCTGCACAAACATATTATGAACACGATAAAGCCAGAAAATTCTTTGCAAGCAATTAAAAAAAAAAGTCACCAAGCTTTTAATAAACTAATTAGTCGCTAAGGAAGACTAATACTCTGAAAGACAGAAACTTCTGCAGCCAGATTTGTTCTTTGCAGTGAGCTGCTTCACCTGAAGACATCCGTGGTTTGCTGGAGAAACTTCTTCTGGTTAACGGTACTTTTAAAAAATATCCCTGGCCCTTAGTAGCTGGAAGTGCTCAAGTGTGGGATTTAATGGCTGTACGCCAATTTGGGTAATGAAAGCCAGTACCTCTCCTGGTGCGGTTTAGCCCCGGCAGGCAGCTCAGCACCACGCAGCCGCTCGCTGGCTCTCCCCAGGTGGGATGGGGAGAGAATCGGAAAGGTGAAAGTGCGAGAACTCGTGGGTTGAGATAAGAACTTTTGCTTCACTAGGTGAAGCAAAAGCCGCGTGCGCAAGCAAAGCAGAACAAGGAATCCATTCGCTGCTTCCCACGGGCAGGCAGGGTTCAGCCACTGCCAGGACAGCAGGGCTCGTCACGCGTAATGGTTTCTTGGGAAGACAAACGGCATCACTCTGAACATCCCCCCTTCCTCCTTCTTTACCCCAGCTTTTGCTGCTGAGCTTGGTGCCACGTGGTGCGGGACATCCCTGTGGCCAGTCTGGGTCACCGGTCCTGGCTGCGTCCCCTCCCGGCTCCTCGTGCACCCCCAGCCTCCTCGCTGGCAGGGCAGCATGAGAAGCAGGAAAGTCCTCGGCTCTGTGTGAGCACTGCTCTGCAACAACTGAACCATCGGTGTGTTATCACCAGTGTTTTCATCAAAAATCTGAAACACAGCATCGTATGAGCCTCTAAAAACAAAATTAACTCTATCCCAGCCAAAACCAGGACACTCTCCTTAAAAGCTTTGGTTGCAGAAGGTTTGCAAGTTTGCAGAAAATGGTCTTAACTCAAATGAGAAAAGTCGCTGAATGACTTTGTTATTGCTTGCTGCTTTGGGATTCTCCAGGGGACAGGAAACCTGGTTTTATTTGACAGCTTCAACTTGTTTCCTGGGAATAATGAACATTTTTACTGTAAGACCAGTAATGTTGCATCCATAATGTCTGTCCCTTTGCCTCCACGTGTTTCACTGCTGGCCGGACGATAAGAAGATGGAGGCCAATTTTGACACATACCTCCAAGGATTATAGATGGTAGAAGCAGCCTGATATTGGTTCACACGAGTTTGTTTTGTTGTGAACAGGTGCTGTTTTGGCCGTTAGTAAAGTGTTTGCTACTGAATGTCTTTGGGATTATTCATTCAAGGATTTCAAACACTAGTTGCAGTAGTTCTTCTTTCAACATCATTTTCTCAGAATATAAAGAAGAAACTTTGCTGTCATTGTCTGTGTGTGCGTGTATCCCTTGTCTCCTCTCCTGAATTTTGAATGTCTTGGACCATTCCAGTTGAATTCAGACTGAAATTCAAAGAGATTGTCTTTTTGCTAGTTCTGTGCGTACAGCAGACTGGGTAATGACAGAAGTCCTCAGAACCCGGCTGAGGCAAAATCTATAGTATGAGCTCAACCACTGTTAGACATGAGAGGATCAACAAGCAGATTGTCCTTATCTACTTTCTAATGACAAGAAATGCTTCAGTCAGAGTTTGCATCTTCTTGGATACCAAAGCCAAGTAATTGCAGGAGGAAAAACCATAGGAAACTAGGTTTTCTGTTAGCAAAACAGCTTCTGTTTTTTTTTCCCCCCCACAAATTTTGTTTTGTTCTATCAGTTATTTCTCTATTAGTTTTATGTGCTTAAGCTTTTTTTGTGGGTTGTATGCACATGTAGTGAAGAACCAGTGATGTTATGGAAATGCAGGTGGATCACATTCCTCTCCAGGAAGAAGAGCAAAGTTCCTGTTATTCCTGAAGTGTCTTGATTCTGAACGATCATAGCAAAACCATTGGCACCATTACTGTGGCTGCAGGAACATGCCTCGGTGCGCAGAAGTGTCCGCATAACCCTGGGGAAGGGATGGGTCTTCTGGGGCTGGAGCCCTCCTTGCTCCTCTCAGGGCTTGTCCTGCGCCCCGCGGTAACGGCGTAGAGTGGCGTGAGTTGGCGCTTTGTGAACATCTCACAGATGGGGGGCTTCTCTTCACTGCAGAGCTGACCCGGGCTTGTCAGAGAGGTTGTCTCTGACTTGAGCCCTGCCTGCGTATGCACACGTCCCCTGCGTGTTCAGCAGCGCCGCATCAGCTTGAGGAGAGAGGTGCTTTCGTCGTCGGGTGGATGGCACAGAGGGGCGATGGCCATGGCGTGATCCTTACTGACAGCGACTCATCAGGTTGTCATGGACATCTCATTTCTTTGCCTGTGACCACTCCTCCCAAGCAGAGGTGATGAAGGAGCAGGTAGCGGGTGATGCTGAGTGAAATCTCAGCCAAAGGAGGAATTTGTGTTTTTTTTCTGTAGGGCCATTTGCTTTAATACTTGTTTGTGATTGGCCTCACTGCGTCAGATTTGGGAATGGCATCCCACCTTCCAAATGATGGCACCTTCTTTCCAAGGATTTCTCTGCCGTCCTGAAAGCCCTGAGAATTATCTGCTCCAAAGAAGGGCCAGTTGTTGGCTTTTAAATTCACTGCCCAAGTCGGGATTTCACTGATAAGTGTGATTAATGGGGATGATGGATCTGATGGGTCTGCTAAAAATGCGAGAGAATACTCTGCACAGTGGTGCTTCTCTGGAGTCAGAACGTAGGCCTGGAGGGGACGTGTTTGAAGCCAGTGCTGTAGCATGGCTCATGCTGCTTTGTGTGGGGTTAAGTAAAACTGGAAGCTGGGTTTGTTGTAGGTCTGAGGAGCAAGTTAAATGCTGTGTCAGGAAAAGCTGTCAGGGCTATCTGTTTTGTGCCTTGGAGTAGCATTCATCTGTGGAGTTTGCTAAGGAAGAATTTGGTGTTTAGCAGAGCTCTGAGTAGACAAAGGAACCATATGCTGTGCTTCTTTTGGATGGTTCACATCAAACGGTTTAAATTCTGATTCATGTTACAGAGCTGCATCCCAAAGCTGCGCTCAGCACAACAGCGGTAGGTGATATTTTCCAGCCTGCCACCCCCTATGTGCAGTACCTGGGATCTGCTTTGTGTCCCGCAGAATTCAGAGCAGTCTTTAGGTGCCTTAAGGTATTCTGGTATGCGGTGCTGCTTAAGGGTCCCCTTTTTCTTCTCATCCTTGCTGAGAAGGTGGCATGAAGTCCTTTCTGCATTCTTCACGCAGGATGTAACAACTCCAAACTGCCCGCTTAGTTCTGTTTCACATTTCGGTTGTACTAATAAGGAAGGACTGAATGCAGGTTGGGATCTCATCTTTAAAGCTGTTGCTGTAAATCCACCAGGAACGTGCCGAGCCACAAGCGATGAAGCTGGGAGGACATTTCACTGTGCTTGCCTCTGGTTTGGACTTTCTTCTGGGCATTACTGTTGGCTGTTTTTGGAGAAGAGTTTCCTGCCTAGGTGGACCTTTCACCTGACATTGCAAGATTGTTCTTCTCTTAATGTTCACTTGCCCAGGGGGTATGTTAACAGAGTTTAACAGGTTGCTGTGAACAGGGTTTTAAATGTTTTGGAGTTTTACTTGTCACTTTGTTCTGTGCTTATTATCTTTTGCTGGATGCACTTAGAGATATCACCAGAGAACAGGCTAAACAGAAGTGGTTACTGGTATAACTATTTTTTTGTGTTGGGAGGATAATTTTTACAGGCCATATGATCTTTTTCACCTTTTGTTTGAACTCTGAAGGTGTTAAGCTTTGGAGATGTGCGAGGACATGTCCTGACAGGCCTGACAGGCTTTTTCCCTTTTGGAAAGTGTTTACCCGTAGAAACAGAAGTATTTTGTGGGAACAGATGTTTGGCTTTCCACAAGGCTGGTGTTTCTAGCAAATTCCTTATGCAAAGGGTAAGCGGATACCCTGACCTCATAGTGACTGTCCTTTGCTTTTTTGGTTGTAGTTGTTTGTTTTGTTTTTTCATGTAGACTGGTCTTCACTTCATCCTGGTGCAGACTGGGAAAGCTTCCAACAGGCAGGGAAACTGCTGCTTGCACTGCCCATTTCAACAAGCCAGTGTCTTTTGCAAGGAATTTCTTCATTCTGTCTATAGCATAGTTACAATTTTTCCTGTAACTTTGGCTTTGACAGGAATTATGGTAATGTCCGGTAATTCAGGATTTGATTCACTGTCTATAGCGTTCTATGCGTAAGGAGGCCCTGTGACTGCAGAGAAGTCTCACCTCATGAGGACTGTGTGTCTTCAAGGTATTTTAATGAGTTGCCAGTGCTTTACTCTCCTTTATAAGCAGATAAGATGCATATATGGATCAAGCATTTTTTTTTCTCTTCAGCTACCTTTTACATGTTCAAGATTGCATGTGGCCAACTGGATTGCTAGCAGCCTTCAAAGACCTGTTTGTGAGCTGGAGGACAATGCGGTCTTCAGTTACTGAGGGATGGTCCTCCTGAGCTTCCCTTGCAGAGCAGTTCGAATGTGAGTGTTGGTTCACTGGGGTGACTGTGGGTTGAGGCAGGAGATGCACTCAAAATAGGTCTCTTCCCAGCTGGGAAGCAAGAGGTAGTACTTTTTCCTTTGCTGGATGGTACACAGCATCTGCACTGTGCAGTGTAAACACCACATAGTGTCACAGAGAGGGTATTTTAGTGACCTGGGCGACTCAAACAGTGGAAATAGCAGTCTCAAGCCTCCCTGGGCTTTTTGTGGTGCTGCCTCTGCTGCCCCTGCCCTTTGGAGGGGCAGTCTGACCTTGACTGTCAGAAACAGCTCCCTGCCTGGGCTTGGCACACAGTTTTAGTCCTAATCGGTTCAGTGCTCCAGTTAACAAAGTGGGCCCACAGGCGTGGTGCAGCTGAAGGGAGGAAGCAGTCTGAAGAGAGCATGGCGTTAATAAACGTTTGGGGAGGGAAGGGATGGAAACACTTTAAACTGGCTTTTCTGCCAAAACCAGCGCCTTGTCAAACTGTCCCTAGTGCGTGAGTCAGACCTCTGCAGCCTGGCTGGGCTCGGCATGGAAAACAGATCCAGGGGCTGCCACAGCTCGTTCTGACTGTCCCTTGACTATGTCCCAGTGCGGTCACTGCTGCAGCAAGCCGAGAGCTCAGCTGAGCTAAGCAACCCAAAAATGACTGTGATAGAGTGAGTTGCAACAGCTCTTGGATGTTCACAGCAGGTAGTTTGGTTTATATATAATTTATCTATCGTTTGTAGACAGGGAATTTGCTGCATTGTCAGCCGCAGCCGGGAATGGCTCTGTGCTGGGAGTTTCAGTCTGGACTTCAAATATGGGTTTTGAATGCTCTGAACGTGCTGCTTCTGCCCCGAATCCAGACTGGTTTCCTGAGTCTTTGGGTCTGACTGTTACCTGTGGCTCACAAAACTTGTCACATTTACATGGGATGAAAGTGCTCTGAAAAGTTAAACACTGGTTTGCGAGAGTGTGGGTGACAATGCCAACTACAAAGCACTGCAGAATCAAGCCTGCTGTCTTTCAGTGTTTCTTCTCAGGAGATGAGCACACAGGTGTGACACACAGGAGTGAGTTCAGTATGTGTGCTCAGGTTTGTCTGCATTTAAACAGGTAGTTCAGTGCTTGCTCTCCTGCACTGTGCTGCCCTGGGGAGGCTGGGACTCACGTGGTCTGAAATGCTCTGCATGAGGGAGGCTTTGGGGGGCATGCATTTCATGCCCAGCGTACAAGATGTGGCAGCTCAAAAAGAGCAATGCAGCTCTCCTGATGCTAAAGATTCTGCAGTGTCTGTGGGTTGCACAGAGATATTGGATAAGGTGAGAACAGTGTGTGTTTAGAATTGTTTGACCTCTTATTGCTGCCAGCCTTCCTTCTAGGCAGTCCAGCTACAAATGCTCAAATGGTCCCCACTGGAGCTTGCCAGCCAAGTATTTTTTGGAATGAGGCAGTGCATCTAGTAAGCAGCTGCTTAATCATGAGTCCCCAAATAAAACCAGCAGGGACCAGTAAAAAACATCTGAAAATTCCTGTACACTTTACTGGGCTTTCCAGTAGGCCCTACACTCTTCGATTATTGCTTATAGAAATTTTCCACTTACTGGAAATACATTGGTCGTGTGGGCTAAAAGAACATAAGAGTACAAGGGCACCGGCTCTAACTGCAGTCCTACAGCATCCCAGGAGATGGTTGTGCTGATCCAAGCCAGCTTCTGCAAGGTGTCTTTACAGATCACAGGCTGTTTGAAAGGGCAGAGTCCCAGCTTAATCAAATAATCTTCAGTATATCTAGCATGATTGTCTATATCTGACTATTTATAGCCTGATACCATGTGTGTCAGGCACGTGTCCCGGATTGTACCTGAGAGTATGACTGATGAAAGATTTACAACTGTGGGAAAGGAGTGTGGCGACAGGTGTAGAATTTAGATGGCTCTCTGCTGCTGCTGTTGCCCAAGTTGCAGTATTTCTTCGTATTTCTTAAGGATGTTGTAGAAATGCAGGGGTGCTGCTGCAGCACTGTGTGTGATAGCTGTGTCTGGGAACTTAACGTATTTACCCGTGTCATGGCCCTGTCTGTGGTTGTATCCTGGACTGGAAGTGAGCAGCAAACTAGCAGATGTATAAGAGATGCATGTAATGCTGTGCCTGATTTTGGGGGAAGATTTTTGCAAGAGACAGTGAATGCAGCTGGTACATGAGCCTGTACGGGATCTGGGGGATGCCAGGTGGATGTGTGTGTTGCAGGCGGACAGATACAACTCCCCGGTTTGTAATCCTCTGTCACTTGCAATCTTGACATCACGACTAAATGTCTGCAATTTGGCAGCACAAAACCCAGGCTGGACTGAAGCAAGAAGCCCTGAATGAGGTTCTCTGGCCTATACTGTGTGAGCAGGCAGAGTGGATTTTCCAGTGGGATGGCTTTAAAGGTATTCTGGCTTTACTGAATTTCCTAAGTTTGCTCCTGCACTCAGCTGTACAGCTGTGAGGCTTGGAGTGGCACCTTACATTCTTTCTGCCTGCAGGTTCTGGGGCTTTTTGCTTAATACAAAGCTAGCAAAAATATTGGCAGTTGATAACTTACAGTCTTCGTTTGTCATCTTGGTCAAGATGGCTCTTCTTCATAACAGCTGTGGACAACAGGTGAGACTGCAGGTAAATGCCTGAGAGCTCATTGCATCTGGATTAAGAAAGAGAAGATCAACATAAAGAGAAAGAATAAATGATATATAGACTAATTGTTTCCCCCCACTGCTTTCTTTTTTTCAGTCACAGGTGGAAAACCTCAGTTGTAGCTTGTGACCACTTGAGCTCCTTCAGCTTGAAATGACTGGGAAAGAGCTTTATAAGGTGATTCGTAGAAGATAAATTTTTCCAAAATTTCATGGAGAGATGGAACGGTGGCAAAAGCAGAAGCAGGGTTTCTACGCTTGTGTAGAAGAGGGGTAAATCTGTAGGAAAACAAGGCATCATCTGTTCTGTTGCTCTGAGAACAGCTTGTTTCTTCAGAGATCTGTCCCTTCACATGGGAGAGCTTTATCAACAAAAAAAAAAAAAAAGGAAAAAAGAAAAAAATGTAGAATTTCCTGCCTAACCCATGATTCCCATTGGTCCCAAATAAAATGAGATGTAATCACCTCTCTGACTTTAAATAGCACATGGGTAATCAGTCCTCAGAGTCTGGTGATAGCATCAGTAACACTGATTGGACTCCGGGAATTAAACAAAAGAACCAAATCTGTGCTGCTTTCATCTGCATTCAAGCGGCTGAGGAAAAAAATCAATACTTGTTAGCTAAATAGGGACAATATTGTCAGTGTTAAAAGTTATTTTCCATTCTTTATACTCTGTCTATTTAGAGCTTGCAAGTGATCTTGGATCTGCTCAGATGAGCCTTTGCAGAGGAGACAAAGGATGATTTTGAGGTTGAGGCTGGAAATGGACCTGTGAGGCTTGGTTTCAGTTTCCTGCTGTTCCACAAACACCTCATGTGACCTTGGGAATATTCTTAAGCTTTCTGTTAAGCTTAGGCAAATTGTCTCCTTTCCATTTGCTGCACCCGTTTAGATGGGGAGTGTCTGTGGGCTGGTGGTCTCTGTTTATGACCAAGTTCAACTAAGTCTGTCTCCTTTTATTCCCAGTGTCTGTAAAGGACTTGGATCTTTCTCAGTCTTGGTTTGATGATGGTGTCTCATCCTTCAATGACTGGAGCTGCTATATGGGTTTGCCTCTATCTACTCCCATTGGTTAAGCTGGGAAATCAGAGGGGCTTCTAAAGCTCTTAGTGACTCTGGCTGGTCATGGCCAAGAGACCACAGCTTGTCCCTTTCTGTAAATTTTCAAAGTAAAACTCAAATTTCCCTGGCAGCCAGGGAAAGGCTCTCTGCTGTTTCTCTGCACCAGCCATGATCTGCAGCATCTAAACTGACTGAACACTTTTCAGTGATTTATAATTAACCGAGACACTTTCAAGGGTTTGTGGCTTTTTATTCACTTGTTTCCTGCTTTGCTGACAGTGACCTTATCTGCATTTAATTATGCCTTCTGGATTCGTGAAGAGAAGCAAGGATTTAAGCAGCCCAAAAGAAAGATTAAGCTATCCTGCTCACTAATCTTCATTCAAAGGAGACTGCCTGCTCTTCCTCTCTTAGGTCTGAGAAATTCTATTATACTGCAGCATATCTCCAAGGAAGGATTTGAGTGATGTTGTTAGCAGCCTACCTTACACTAATTTTTACTGTGAATTGCATGTGATAAGTCTGCTGTCAGCCAAGTAGCATTTTCTTCTTGAAAAAGGAGTCCTGTCATTTGTTGTGCTGCAGCATGAAAGTGTTTTGCAGCTTTGGCTCTGAGGAATTTTAACTATCAGTGTCTATGGCTTGGTGATTATTTCCACATTGAATCCAACATACACGTGAGCTGCGGTTGTTGCTAGGAGGTTGACGGGAACTTTACAGTCCCAGTAGTCCTCAAGGACTTCTTGCAGTGTATCTGATAGAGCTATGAGGTCTCTTATTCACCAGTCAGTTCTTTGGGCCATGCCTTTGGTTCTGCAATTTGTTCCTTCTTATGAAGGTTCCTGCCAAAATAATTCTCTTCAAAGACACTGAGCACTTCAGACCAAAGGCACTTGAGGTCTTAGAGCTCTCAAAAGCTTTCAGACTGGGGTATTTCGGCTGGTTGCTACCTGCAAAATAATCTTGTGTATTTCCCAAAAGACAGTCACAGCTAATTTCCTCTGAGACCTCATTAGAAGAAGAAAAGATCTACTGCTGTGGACAGGCTTGGCCCTCTATCCTGGCAGCAAGAGGGCCACTGCTAGCTGTCATTCATCTTCCTATTCTGCCCTGGGGATTTTCTCTCTCTGTTCTGACAAATCTGCGGAGAACTCTGGGGACACCTGAAACAAGGTAGCCTCGGAGTACAAGATGTTGTCAGAACAACCTCCTTCGTCAACATCTCTTCACCGATTTTTCTCTTGAGAACTGAAACAGTAAGTTTCAGCTGTCCTGAAGACAAAAGGCCTGGAAGTGATACGTCATCTCCTCTCTGACAGGGAACTTTGGCCTTTGCTTAATGTCAGATGACTGCTAACTGAAACATAAGAAAAAAGGAGCGTGACTTCTCTGAGAATTTGAAGCCTTTCCTTCAAGGCACATTTGTGACTCTTGGCTTTAAAATTTAATTTCCCAGTAGGGCAAATGCTGAGGGAGCACTGTGGCTTCATTGCTAAGATACTGCTATTCCTCACCCCACAAGCTTTTGATGCTTGAGTGTATTGCTGAGGTGTGCATGTGATGGGCAGTCTACCTTTGAAGTTCTCCATAGATCAAGTGCCTTCTAGACTTCACCCTGAGAGCCTTGGAAGAGTATATGCTTGGCCCTGCTGCTGTGATGAGAGTCCCTTCACCTGAAGTTGCATCCTGGATGGTGAAGGAGTCCGCTGTGATGTTGGTGTTGGATGTGTAGGAGGACTTCTCGGTGTGCTTTTCTACAGGACTGTGTCCAAGAGTATAGGCTTTCAGAAAATGCTAAGCTCACATTCTCTAGATGCTGTCATTGTAGCTTGCTTGACACTAGATTTCTGGGTTGACTTTTCACATTGAAGTCTTGGCCATGGCCTGTGGTCATTGGACCCAGTTCCTTACATGCCAGGGTGCTTTTGTTAGTGTGACCAAGAAACACTGAACTAACAAAAATTGGTGCTTGTGCTTTATCCTTTTCTGAATACACCTAAGGAAATTTAGTGCTAGGCATCAAGTAGGAGATATTTTAATTCCATCTATCTGAACACTTCTTTTGGCAAGCTGCTGTACAACATGAGAAGATTGGGTGTGATATTAATATGTTACATTGCATTTTTGAGACACAGAGAGATGACCGTAAGGAGAGTGTTTCAAAAGGCCAGGCATAGCTTCTGGGGTGTGGAACCAAACAGGCATCTGCCAGGAAGCTGATGGTTGGCAGCCCCATTAAAATTCCAGTCTAAGCTCTCCAAGACAGTGCAAAGAGCTGTTGACCTCCTGTCTAGTAGTGCTTATGGAGGACATGTCTAAACCCCAGGGCAGGATGTGGCTTTCCTAGCTTTGTAAGGAGACAACATCCTTACAACTTCCAGTGAAACAGTTGGAGTGGTGTAAGACATCTTGAGTTATCCTCTCATAGACTAGGAGAGACCTGGTTGAGCTTTGTGCCAGGTAGCTCTGGTGCAGGAACATTTTGTACTTAGCAAGGGAGGTGATCTCTGATGCTGCGTGATGCTTTGCAACATGGAGTAGTGCTGGGGATTAAATGTGGTCTGTGGACTGGGACTGGGAGGGTTGAGAGCAAAGCAAGAGTCTCAAGAAAAGCTCCTTGATTTTTATCTGAAAGATGCTGGATCACCAAATTGCTGGCACCTTCTAGAATACACCAGGGGCCAGGAAACCCTTTCTCTGAACTTATTGCTTGAGTGGAGGCTTCAGGACCATTTTTTGATCTGTATAGTGCAGTGTGTGGCTGTAGCAAGTCCTCTTCCTGAAAGACCTCTCTGACAGCATCATCTTTGGGATGTACAAAAACTGCCTGCAATGTCACCCTGGAATGGATTTGTTACACCATATGTAGGGCAGCGCCAGGTCAGCGTCTTGAGGCTTCGCAGGATTGCTGTTTGCTGCGCTGTGGGGCTTGGAGGAGCACACAGGTAATGTAACTGGTCCCAGATAATTCTTGCCTTGCTGGCTCCAAGATGTTCTGCCTCTGATCTTTACAGGCAAAATCACTGCAGGTTTTTCTGCTCAAATGTACTAGCTCTGGAGCTCTTGCTCTTCAGACTAAATCTTCTCGTTCAGAGTTTCTCCTTTCCTGTTTCCCTTCTCTTTCTGTGAAATTTTCTTTCATGCAAAGTTCCACTGTTTCTCACTTGACTTTTAGTGAGTTTTTGTGGCATCTCTGCTATTTGTCTCCTTGCATCCTCCTGTATGTCCTTCCTTCCTAACTAATATGTATCCTTTGTGTTTAACTTCTGTAGTCACATCCTGACTACATCCACAGCCATTTTGGTGGGGTTTGCAAAGCTGTCTTTTGTATTGTTCATTTTTCATTTGCTTGTTTTGTTTTGTTTCCAAATTGTTCCTGGGCCTAATATGTCATATGGTCATTACAAGAAAGCCAAGGAGCATCTGCTTTGCTTTTATAAACAGAATGTCAGCAAACTGCTGGGTTGGCCAAAATCATGTGGTCATTAAATCACTGTGATGTTTTCCATTGTCAGTTTGAAATTCTACCACTTGAGCCTAAAAATAAAGTGCTTTCAATTCTGCATGTGCAGGCAAACCGTCACTTTATGTTAAATGGATTGATTAAATGTTCTGCTTTAGTGTGCTCAATGAAGCAAGTGCTACCAAAACTGGATCATCTCTGCTGAAACATCTTTTTCATTCCTAGGACATCCTTTAAGGAAGCAGAGGGCCTAAGTTAAGCTCAGACTTGAGCATTCAAAAGGCTGAATTTTGCCAAACTCGATCCTTTTCTTGAAAGAGTCACTTGCTATCCATTATGCATAAATTCAGTATTGGCTAAATTGAAGTGGCATAAGGTATGTGGTGGAGTTGCGCAGCAAGTTTGTGCTCTGCCCTTGAAAGCTTGTGATTCCTGCTGATGCCAATGTAGTCCTATTTGTAAGTGAAGCAAGAGTTCAGCAATTTCCACATTGGCTAGACGGCCTGGCAGCCGGAGAGATCACTTGTACTTGTGTGTCACGAGGGCTGACAATTTCCATAGTGGCTTGAGCTGCTGCAAAGCTTCCATTTTAATTGTTTTCTTAGAAATTGCACTCTTGAACTTAAACCTTTCTTCAGGCAAAGAGGGAAGCAGGTGCATGCAATTGCTAGCTGCACTGTTGCTGATGGGAAGGGGTGCCGCACCATCGAGTCAAGGTGGGCAATTACACCAATGTCAATGGAATAAGTGATTTAACCAGGTATTGAAATGGCTAAACCAACCTGGTCAGAAAAATATGGTTTAAAGACACAGCTCAAGCCTCCACTTCTTTTAGCCTTGTCTTGAAGCTTTGGCTGGTATCTTAACACTACAACAGACCCAGTTCCTAGGAAGTGTGTTACTGCCTTCTTCATTTCTTGCTGCTTTTGGTAAAACAGATGGATTTTGATATCTCCGAGGTATAGCATTTGGTCTATATTCCCTCCTCCACCATGCACACGTGCGCGCACACGCACTTTCACAGGTAGGTCCTTTTCCGCAGAGAAGATCAATGAAAGGTGGCCAGAAGACGCTGGATGTCTTGCACAGCCCCTACAAAGAACCCTTTGGCACTTGACTCATCCTCAGAGCAGGGGTTCAGAGGTGTACAACTTCCAGTGAAACAGCCCTGCCAACTGTACATATACAATTGTTTTGCAGCAAAATGAGCTGAGATGATTTTTATTAGCTGCTCTTTTTTGAAGAGGGACACTTTCTTCTATTGTTCAAGGGCAGATTTTCAAACAGATTTGATTGTCATGTTGGCTTCTGAGCAAAAGGTGCCTGTTTCAAACTGCAGGGCTTCGTTGAAGTTCCTGCTCTGATATTTCTGGCTATATCCAGACAACTTAGGCTGTACTGATGTGGTTGTGCTGTTTTTTCTATTGGCCATCGTTGGCTTTACTTGTGTTGTTTAGCAAAAGAATAGAAAGACCCAGATGAATCTTTGCTGTGCAAGCTGAGGACCTTCTAGTCCCAATAGACTTTCCTGGCCAGCTCCCCCATTACAGCTATGATGAAGGTTGTAGGAAAGTTCTTTGACAGATAAATGACAGCCCTGGGCACCATCAGCTGCCCACGGCTCCCAGGCATGTTTCTCACAAAGCAGTATCTGAGTGCTGGAGTGCTGGGAGTTACCTGCCCTGGTATTTACTAATGCTCAGGAAGATCAGTAGCTTTCCTTCTCTCACAATTTGCTCATGGCACGCAGAAAGAATTAGATTCCAGGTTGTGTTTTCAGGTGGCTTCATCTGAGCATGCTGTATTGTTTCCCTCTTTCCAGATTGAATTACTCTTTGCTCTTGAAAATTGAGTTTTCCACTCTGTTACAAGCTGTTTGGGTAAAAGCTGGAAGAGATGAAACGCTGCACAGTGTGCTGCTTGGGTAGGGCGTGCAGGGAACGGACAAGGACCAGCTCAATAGCCAGTGGGTACTCTCGGCAGAGCCACAGTCGCGTCACAAACTAAAGCAGCCGTTTAACTGCTGTAAATTGCTCTGGCTTAGGTCAGGCTGAGATGAACTCCAACTAGAGAATTGTAGAGCTGTTAACAGCTCTCTGATTTATACCAAGAAGATTCTTCTGGAAGCAAAATTTGACTTGGTATCTATACCAGGTTCTTGAGGCAAAAATGTCTAAATGGGGCTTGTATCCTGAAAAGTTTGTTTTAAATCTATTGGTGATGTTCTATAGCTTAAATATGTCTATAATTTATTTAACTGAAAGAAAGAAGGATTTTAAGATATTTTACAGATATGTCAAATATCAGCTATGATATCACAGCAATAAACACATCAAACTGTGGACTCCTGGAATCATTTATATCCTATGTATGCAGAGGCTTTGTATGTCACTGGGCTTTGTGCCTGACAACTGCAAGGATGTTAATTATTATGCCATAATTCATCACTTCAAGTATCTTGCAGCACTGTTATTAAGCCAAATTCTGAGGCCTTTGGTAAGTCATTGAGCAAAAAGTAAGTAAAGACTAATTTACTCTGTAATTAATCAATGAAATAAATATATTCTGAAGTCCTGCTTTAAGAAGCCATGTACTGTTTGAGTGAAAAGTGAATAAATTATGTAAAAATGTGTAAAAAGAAGAATAAATAACTTTTCCCATCAGTCGAAATAATTTTGGAAAATAATTATTTCTGCAGAGCCATATAAGCCCAGACCAGTTCATAATTTGAGGAGCTACTAGGCTCACTAGAAACAATGAAGAACGTGCTGCAATTTTACCCAGCAACGTGCTGTCCTTGAGCCTCTCTTGCAGTATGTGACTGACCAGGGACGGGTTGGTTTTCAGGCACGATTTTTCAGACCTCTCCTGTGGCCGCAGCACAGTATGACCCTTCAGCTGGAGCAAGGTACCTTCCCACTGGAAGCATTGGTGAGCATCCTGGTTAGCTCCCAGACCTCATCCTCAGCTCCCGAGCCAAGCCCAGCTCTGGACCATCACGGCCGCCAGCAATGTTTTCAGCTGCCAGGGCTGTCCCTAGGTTTGAATGACTTTTGGAAGTGCTGACTTGATGGCTTCCCACAGGGACAGGTGATCAGCTACCAGCTGAGCGGCGGGGTAGGGTTTCCAGTTTTTTTGACCTGCCTTTGCACCAGTATCTGACAAGCTTAAATCCCATGGTACTGAAGGATTACAGAAAATATTTGCTTTTCTTTCTGTTGTAGTAGCATCTGAGAGGCTGTTTCTGAACTGTGAAGTGTGTTGTGCTGAAACACTGTTCATATGCTTGAATTTTAGACACAGATTGTTCCCAAGAGCATCCAGCTCAAGTGGGCAAGGAAGTTGCCGAGAGGTGAATGTGCTAAGACAAAGTCACAAGGGCATTTGTAGCAGAGGTAGATATTGAAGTCCTCACAAGCTCCCTATCACTGCAGACCATGGTACCTTTTGTAAGCAGTCTGCCTTCTCACCTGACTGGGATGAGAGGGAGACATTTTGTAGGCATAGCACATCTGCCATCACCCCACTAACTGAAGAAAAGTTGGAGAATGCTTTTGGTGCTTTGTTTTTTTGCATTGCATAAGCATGTAAGCTGCTAGGATCATTAGAACGAACTTCTCCCCATATTTCAAAGCCAATCGCTTGTTTTGACATTTGCAATCTGGCTCTTTGCTAGTGTTTTTCTGGTTGTTGTGTCAAAACGAGCAGCCTATATTCTCTCATTCTGTTTATGTGACTTGAAATGAGAAGTTCAGGCATCTATTAAATTCCCATTGAGAGACAAGTGCTGAAATGTGAGCTAGGTAACATTTCATGCAACTCTCCTAATATTTATAGTTCAATGATTTAAAGAATATGAAGTAATGAAGTGTGTTTGGTGAGAAACGCATTCCAGCGTGTTCTTATTACCATGGGACAGCTGAGCAGGGAAGTACTAGTGGGTAAATGGAGAGCTACAGTAGAGATGGAGCAGGGGGCTGAAGGTAGCTGGCTGTTACCAGAGGCAGTTTCTCTTCTACTGAAGTGTCTATTTCTGGCTCATGCATATTATGGCACAGATATTTCCCAGAAGATAATGTGGCTTTTATTTGAAGCCAGCTCTTTCCGCTGACTCCAGGTGAAAAGAGTTTGGGATATGGGCTTATACATGTAATTCACCTTCACTGTGATAGGGAAAAGAAGCCCAGTTTTGCTCTGGGTTTTATGTAAGGCTGAATCCTGCAATTAGCATGGACAACCTGTGGCTTTTGAGCCACGTGTGGCTTCAGCAGTACAAATGGGGTGGCAGCGTGCAGCTGGCAGTGGATCTGTTCTGGAGCAGGAGCGATGGGCTGGAGGGGGTGGTGGGAGATAGAGTACTGTTGACCAGGGTGACAACAGCAAGGCCAGCCAGACATCGTCCCGTAGTGTGGTGGGGAGCAGTGAGCCTTTGGGGAGTTGCTGACCCCTGCTTGCGAGCTCTGCTTGGAGATCGCCTTGTCTTTTGGTCTCTGTAGAGCACAGTTGGCGTATCTCAGCTAGGTGGGGGTTTGCGGTATGCTGCCCTCAACACTTCTCTCCCTGTGGTAATTCATTGCGAGCAGGTGCTGTTTGCAAAATCTGGAGTTGTCCCAGGGCTGCTAATGCTCCCTTTTAGCACAGGAGGGCTGGGAACTGCTGTCTCCTCGCGTGGGCTCCTTAGGCTGCGGGCAGGGACGTTGTGCTGCAGACACGTTGCTGTGAGGCTGTCAGCTGTCTGGGGGTTGTTTTGATGTGCTCTCAGGATACCTCGTCTGCCACTCCGTGGCTATTTTGTGACAGCGGAGATGCACAATGCAGCCAGAGCCAGGGTCAGAGTCTGCGTAGGGACTCTGCACTGCAGTTGAGGAGTTGTCGCTATTTATCTCTTCAGAGTTGCAGTCAGGGACCAGAACAAGCTCTAACTGCTGTGTGGACAACGAGGCATGCCAGGTCAGACTTGTGATGTTGTCTTCAGCTGGATTCAGCTTCAGATTAGTCAGAGAAAAACGTGTGGAAACCAGTCACGAGATGCCAGATAAGTCGATATTTTGTCCATCATGAACAAGTAAGCTGCGGGAAAGCAGGAAACGCATGAAGGAGCCTGGTACAGAAATATCCTGTTCTGCCAGTGCAAGCAGCACTTGGGAGGAAAAACTAACAGTACAGAACGTGGTTAACCTTGGTTGCGAATTAAGTGTATAGAGCCAAAATCCGTCACTGTTACAGCTCTGCAAGTGGAAAGATATCTGGAGAAGTCTGTATGAGTAAGAAAATCCAGTTGCAGCAGCTGCTGTTGTGCCATTCTTGTCTTCTCTGGCTCAAATGGAAAGTACGTGAGCTAAATCCTGGGGACAGCCTTGACAAATCCCCGTGTGTGCCTATTGCCCTCCGCCCTTCCAAATGCGGCTGTAAAGCTCACTGTCTTGGAGAGGTGCAGCCACAGTATCTGTGTTCTTTTTACCTCCTTTCTTTTCCCCTGCCTCAGACACAAATTATGTACCTGCCTTTGTAAGGGCTCTGCTGGCCTATCCGTGTCCTGTCTGCGATCTCCTGGCTGTCTTTGCTCTGCAGAGCTGCTCTTCATTGCCCTGTTAAAACAACCTCTTATGAAGTACCCTCGCACTGTCACCTCAGTGGCCCGTTGCAGGAGGGAGGCATCCTCTAAGCAGCCACATCCTTTCTGCTTGTTTCTCAGATCTCTGCTTAAAAATCTCATCTCCTGTCATGCCTCTGAACTTCCACAGTAAGCCCTGCAACCCATTGCCTAATATTCAAAGGCAAAGTCGTTGGTCAGTCCTGAGAAACAATCTGGATGCTCTGCTTTGTGTCGCTGTTCTTCTTGCCTGTAGGAACAGAAGCCCTAAGTTGGGTAACGTTCACAGCAAGCAGTTTTTTCCTTTTGTTTTTTTATGTTTTGTTTTTTAAAGTCAGTTTTCCTGAGTGTCATCACTCTGTCAGCAGAAGTTACCTGAAACTCCTGCCTGAAATCATAAGGACAAAGTGTTTCCAGTTAGATTTTTTGGACTGTGGCTACCACAGTGGGGTGCAGCCTTGTGAGACAGGTGAGTGTAATATACAGTCATACAGTCTGTGTAAGCCTCCCTTTTTTGAGTTTGGAGTTCATCCAGAGCAGTACAACAATCCCATCCTGGGATGCTGTTGAAGTGTACTGTCCGTGGAAGGTGTTGAAGCAGAGACCTGGCTGTTTTGGTCTTTGTAATGGTGTACACTGACCCAAGTAGAATTCATGGCCACAAAAAACAAGCAAACAAACAAACAAAAAAACCCCCAAACCCAGCCCCCTCAACAAAAAAGCAACCGCTCTTTTCTCAAAGCAAAGCTGTAGTCTTTGCCCGCCAGATGCACAACACCAACGCAGGTACGATGGAGTCACACCTGAATGGAGCTAACACAGGTCTAAGCCTTGCTAAACACAAACTTGCATCTCTGCAGCTGGGTTGCCACTGTGTACAAGATCCTGAGTGTGCTGGCTCTTATTTCCAGTATAATCACCCTAAAATCTTCTTCCTTTAACCTGCTTGAGTAAACGTTATGTTAGGTAACACAGCAGCGAGGGGAGCAGCAGCTGACGTTACACAGCAGCCTGCTTAGGACATGCTTGGTTGTGCATCCTCAGGTATAAAAGCAGGGGAAAAATATCAACAGGTCTTGAAATGTTCCATGTTTGTTGAGCTCAGATCCCTTATTTGAGACTCTTGAACTGGTAAATAGGCACCAAAATCAATGCAGTCCGAGTCTGTTAGTATTTTCCTCCAGTGAGGGGTTTAGGTGGGTGTCCTAGGATTGCTGGCAGGACGTGGTCTGAGGTGTCAGACTTGAGGCGATGCAGACTTTGAAAACCTCAGCATCAAATTCTGACAAGGAGGAACCTTTGACAAAGGCAGCAGAGGCAGAGGGGAGAAGGAGAAGAGGAAGGCTGGGAAATGCGCTCTGATTCTGCAACACGGAGCGTGGCCTGGCCGTGGCTGCCATGGGACTCCTTCAGCTCCGCTCCTGCCAATCACCCCTCCCTGCCCAGCCGAGCCAGCAGGCTCCAGCACTTTCCCAAACGCTTCCAGATCTGCATCTTGCTGCCCTTCCTCCCTTGGAGCATCGAAACCTCAATTCCACATGCACTTCCCTGTCAGCTGTTGTTCTTGTTAACTTGCAATAGCTGCAAATAGCAGAAAATGAAGCCCTCCCTTCTGGTTAGCATGCACAGTCCCTGCTCCCTGGCACGAGGAGCCATATGTGTATAACAGCGTATATATGATGTGCTGCTCAAACCTTTGGATCGACTCACAGGGTACTAGCTGTTACTGAGTTAAGCACTGAAATGGATAAACAAGAGGGATTGAAGATACACCCTCCTCCCCAGTTGCTGTGATTTTTCTCACTGAAGCACTGATCCATGAGGGTTTGAGTTGAGCGCTGGGTAAGCTGCTTAAAAAATGCGTCCGGTTCTGGCTGCAGGCATCTTGTAGGCTGGGGCCTGAGATGAAATTGAGGAACAGCTCTCGGGTTTATGCTGCTGCTTCCCACCCTGGCTCTGGGCACTGCTGGTGCTGTGGCTTGCGGGTGAGGGCGTGCATGGGGGAGGCATCTCTTCCCTGTGCCCGCTGATGAAGTAGGTTCTTGGCTGAGCATTGTTGTACCTAAAGGTGCAGTAAGTTCTCCCTTGAAGCTGTCGCCCTGACCCAGCAGCCCCACTCCTGGATGCTTCCGCGGTGCCGGCTGCTGTAGGTCTGGAGGGGACAGACGTGTGCCTGTCCTTAGCAGCTGCTTGCAGCTGGCACCTGCGGCGGGGGTACCGGTGGATCCAGTTTCCCCATGCTCACAGGGGTGGAATGTGCTTGTGTAGGGCTTTGCAGGTAGCAGAGGATGTAGATGTGGGCAAAAGTTTTCAAACTCTGTGGTGATTTTGGTGCGTTACACTTTAAAGACTACTTCTTTTTTCAAAGGGGAGGTCCCACTATCTTCTGAAAACCAGACCCGTTTCAGCTTTCAAAATGCACAGACCCCAAATCAGCTGTTTTTAACAAAATCAAACTTGGGAAACGTATTCTGAGACATTTGTAAAAGATTTTTGCTTGGAGAGCTACCTACTGATGTGTTCCTAATTAGTATAATCACATCGTTTCAATGATGCCTCCAGTTTAGAGGATTTTATTTTGTCTAATGCAAGCTATTTGTATTTGGCTGCTCTTTGGAATTGGATGTAGTAATTAGAGTTTCTGGAGTCTTCTAGGGAGTGGGTGCTCGCTCTTTCTTTAACAAATTATATGTGAATAGCAGAGAGTTTGTCTCTCTTCCCTGCCATGAAGCACACTGGATAGCAGTGCTGAGGGTCAGGTTGCTTTTCCTTCAGGTCTTTAGTGGGTTCACTTGGCTGTCCCTGCAGCTGTTCTTCTGGCAGTACAAAGTTTCACACTAGTCTTTAAATTGTACGAATCTTATTGGGACCAACTGACTAGTATGTTCTGTTTTATTTTAATCTGAGATGTTAGAGCAGGAGGAGGAAGAGGACAGGCTTGCAATGAAGTGACCGGACAGCATCTGAGGCCTTAGTTCGGTTCTGATTTTGTCCTGTCTTCATCCTTGACAAGGGTGTGTGGACCCTGATCTGCAAACATACTTGGTATCTCAGCTGATGAGAGTAAAGTGCATGGTTATCTCTGGGGGTGCACAAAGCGTAATTTCTGACTGTGTCACCTCCCTCCTCTGTGTTATGATGATAGTTGCACCTCCTTCCTCTCCAGCTTTAGGTATTTCTCTTTTATCTCTTTGCATGCAGCCTCTCCGGGCTGGGAATCCGCTGCTCTTGGTACACTTGCAGTGCCAGGTACGGTTGTGTTTGCATCCTGTAGTACAAACAGTGATAAAGTGGAGCTTTGTGGATCTTTTCTATAGAGAAAGGCTTGGTTTTGACATACCTTGCCCTAAAGCATTTCGCCCTGTGTGATTTCTAGGAAGATCAGAAAAGAGACAGAGAGTCAAAGTCCTAATGGTACTGCTTGTATCATAGGTGTGCAAACCACGGGTCGCTGCACTCGGGCAGGCTCGCAGAGCAGGGCTGTGCCGCCTGCATTGCCCTGGGAGGCTTCTTCAAAGCAGGCACCTCAGGCACAAAGCCCTCGTGATGCCCTCGCTCATGTAGTGGCTTCAAGTGCCCCAGGATATCTTGGCTGTCCTTCTGACTGATGTGTAGATATAGTGGGGCACTTGTGTCTTTCTTCCTACTCCTAAAGTTTACTGAAAAACAGAATCAAAAAATAAGTTGTGTTTTGACTGGGAGCGTATTGCTTGCTGTGATACACTAGCTGGCAGGAAAAAGATATCTGGAGTCGAAGTCCTAAACAGCAGGGTGAATACTAGAAATTTAGAAATTCCATCAACTTCAGTGGGGCAGAGGGGTTTTTTTTGTTTTTGGCATAGGAACAAAACCTAAAAGACTAAAAATAACCAAGACTGGAGTCTCATTCTCTATTCACTGGTAGCTGTTGTTTGTGACACCTGTTCCAAAAACATGTAAAGCATTGCACTTTTCTATCCTGGCACCATTTCATGCACTCCTGATGCACACTTTGCCTAGAGATGAGTGAAGTGAATGAATCCAGAAGCTGAAAGGCTTTTGAACCAGGCCCCTGGCGTGGAGAAGGCCAGCAGTGCCAGAGGAGACAGCTTGTAGAGGGCCTGCAAGAATCAGTGCTTCTTATTCTGGAAAACTGGAAGGAAAACAATACAGATTTTGGTTCCCAAAATGCCAGCAAAGCCAGGAAGAAACTGTTCATGCTGACTTTGTTAAGGTTGTTCGGAGCAGTGGTAAATAGTGGGCCGGTGCTCATATCAGTTGGCTGATGAATGTGGGTAAAATGATTCATTAGCTGTATTTTCAAAGATCAGGTCTATGATTCTGTATAACTTTATTGGTGCCTTGATCTCCATAAACCTACTGATGTCCGGTTCCTTCCCAAACTGCTTGCGCTAGTGTCTGTGATGATGCTTGACTGTTTTTCAGACTCTCTCTGCTGGTGGATCTCAAAGCAGTTCTTGGGAATTAGCTGTCTGTTTTCTCTTACACCCATACAGGCAGATAAATAGCGTATGCCCAGCTGTCAGCTGAATTGTCCCAATTCGCGCACACCGACTTGAGGTCTCACATAGGCTGCTTACAACAGATACCTAATTCAGCTATTGTGACTACCAGAGTGTCTGTGCTCCAGCTGGTAACGAGTAGCTCGAGCCACTTACTGCCCAGGGATCTGGTTTCCTGTGCAGCAGAGAGGAGCAGTCAGTGCCTTCAGCAGCCGAGCTCGGTACCGTGCGTGCCGCGCAGCGAGACCTGTGATGTGGGCTGCTGCCGGGTGAAGTCTTTCTGTAGCCAGGTATCCGTGTCAGCGCAGCAGTATCGCCAAGTGCGTTCAGACGTTAATGATGAGAACCAGAATGAAAAATCACCCTCCAGTAATAAGCAGAGCACAGCGCTTTGATGTTTTCCTTGAAGTCAAACAGGAATTTGTGTTGCCTCATGGGATTTATTTGCTAAACACATGTATGTTATCATGGGGCTGGGGAGGAGGGATGGCGGAGAGTGTTAGGATGGGCTGTCTGCTTTGTGAGAAGCGTGCTGGCAAGGAAATGTGGTGTCTCTGTTGTCTGTTCACGAAGAGGGATCTTTATGCTTTTAATCAGGCGCACAAAAACGAGCAAGGATGGGATGGGATTCCCTTCCAGCCTCGATCCAGAAGGGGTAGTGCAGAGGAACACATCTCCCTCCGTGGCCAGTGAAGAGAGGGTGCCTGAAGTGGGAAGCTGAACCGCCCTGGGCGAGGGCAGCGGTGATGGAGGGAGCTGCCCAGCTGCGAGCGGCTCAGCCTCACTTGGCTTTCCACAGACGGCCTCAGTGGGGCTGTCCGGAGACGTGCGGGCAGGCATGGCAGCTCCCGCCTTCCCCAGGCCTCGTGCAAGCAGGCTGTGACCAGATGGCACAGCGAACTGACGGGAAACGTAGCCACCCTTCTCCCTTCAAACACTAATGATCCTATTTATAACCAGAGCAGGCTCTGCACTGCCTGTGGGGCTGTCTTCTGTGCAGGAAAATCCACCTTTGAGTTGGGTAAATTATGCTTGGTATGTGTCCCTCTCCCATCAATTAATTTACAGGGAAATCCCTTTTAGGATGAGCTGTGCTACATTTGTCAAAGTCTAAGTACCGTATTTGCGTATGTAAAGGCAGGAGTTTCCCTCCTGGATTTTGCCTGCAAAACCCACGGTGTGACCACTGCATGCATCTTTTTCAAGCCCACTGGCAGCGCAGCTGAGAGTCTGTCACTCGCTGCTGTCAGGGGAACAGCTACAACATGCCCGTGGCCGTGCGTGAGAGGATTGCCATGGCTCTAACCTGCTGCAGACTCTAGCACAGAGCATGGAAAGACTTCAGAGCAGACAGCAAAGCTGGCAAAGCTTGCGGACTCTCCCAGACCGAGGTGGTCAACTGGCATTAGTTTTGGTGGCCCCTCGGAACAGGACAAGAAGTAGTGGGCTGCAACTGCGGTCAGGCAGAGTTGCGTTACCTGTTAAGGGGAGTGAATCTCTCGAGCAGGTTGTGGAGTCGTTAGTGCAGGTTTTAAATAGCAGGCCAGACACGCATCCTCCTGGATCCTTCAGTGATAGAGAAATGGATCGGGTGACCTCCGGAGGTGTCCTGCTAGCCCTGTTTCTTGTGATTCTTTCCATGCTATAGTCCTGGGTCTGTAGCTTTGAAGAATTACCTCCCCTCACCAACCTTTTTTTTTTCAATCACTTGCGGCTTTTCACTCACTATGTGCAGCTGATACAGGCAGTGTCTTTAGAAGTGCTGCTTGGAGTATGCGTTGCAGTCGTTGCTCTTAAGGCTGCTTAGAGGCTTGGTCTGACCCTGGCTTGGATTGTGGCAGGGACAAGTTATAAGAGAGGGGAACTGCGAGGGTGGTACAGCTGCTGAGCCACTTAGCTCTCTCTCCTCTCAGCAGTGGTTGCCACCATGAGATAAGTCCTAGAAAGCTATAAGGAGCTGGCAGAAAGCAGAGGCAAGGTAAAATGTAAAATTGGTAAGAGCTGAGTTTGACTCTGAAGCATGAAGTGTGATGTTTGTCAAACTAATATTATCACTATCAGAAAAATTAATGTCAGTGAGATTGTATACATTCACTCTGGAGTTTTGGCCCAAACATCCAAACTCAGCTGTCCAAATTGAGCTGCCTTATAGATTTGCTCAAACCATCATACTAATTTTGTCCCAAAGGCTCCCAGCCTTCAACGAAGCCTGGACAGAGCTGAGGCTGGTCTAGGTGAGCTGGAGGGTTTGTGCTCTACCCTTTGTGTGCAAATCCAGTGTTGCTTGCATGCTCTGGGTCACACTGTCTGTGTCAGCGTACAGCTTTAGTGCCAGGCAATTTCCGTGGGGTATTTCTAGTGGGTAAATGACCGGTAAGAAGTCCTAAATCTGAAGTAACCAAACTTATAGTTTAATTTTCAATTTCTGCTAAATACTCGAGAGGATTTTAACATAATGTATGAATAATTAACACTAGCTATCAATTTACAGCAGTTCTCTTCTAAGACTCTAAGCTCTATGCAAAGAAAGTAAAAATCACCCTTTCAAATTTCCTAAAGGGAAAAGGGAAGGTAAATAATTACCCATCCTCCTGAGATTCTGGTAGAGTTAGAATCTTCCATTTAAATGATTGAGGGGAAAAAAACCCCACATCCTCCTTCTAAGTCAATTTAAGATTTTTAATTGCAGCAAAATTGGGGAATTCGGTTAAGATTCCCAGAGCAAACTGTAGCTGTGTGTCCCCCTGGTTACACTTACTTCCCTGCACGACTATACATTGTAAAGGCAGTGACCCAAAATGCTGTATGTGTACACAGGAAGTTCCAAGGAAAGTGGAGATAAAATTTAGTATACAAGCTAGAAGTCGTATGCAGCTTTCCTGGAGGAGTGACCATCTTTTCCCATTCTGTAGTATTTTTCTGAGCATGTGTCAGTTTGCTTCTGTTGTGCTGCTGCGTAGGGATGAAATTAATATAGTGAAGGCAGAGAGCCAGAGCTAGTGCTGCAGCCTTACATCCCTGTCTCTTGTTGTTGCACAATTCAAGGTCTTGATTTTCCTTTCACCAAAACTCCCGTCCAGGCATTCAGTCTTCTGTGACAGACTTCCTTTTAAAGCAAAACAGAGAGCAGTTTTGCGTTAGACATGTCATCAGAAGATCATACTGCTATGTATGGTGATTATCATAAAGAAAATACCAAACAGATTATACTTGAACTCTCTAAAGAAATTCACCTCCAGGCTGAATGCCAGTGTAAGAAATATTGGCTTGAGAGGGAGCAGTTTTGGAAGGTCGTAAACCCCTGGAAATAAGATGAAATTTCCAAATGCTCCAAAAGTATAACAAACAGCTTATGGTAATAAAGAGTTGGCAAGAATAATCCCTGTTTGAGAAGAGCTTCTAGAGGATGGAGCAAAATAAAGTCACTCAATATCAGTTGAAAGTCTAGCCTCATTAGTGAAGTCATTTTGTCAGCTGGAGCCAGTCTCATCTCTGCACAAGGGGAAGAGCGAAGGGGAGGCTTGTCCGGGTGAAGGCAGGAGGTGCGTCCGAGGGTTGTGCTTCCATGGACCCAGATCTCCTCCCAGGAGTTCCCTGTCTCAGCACCGCTCAGGTGGGTAGGAGCCAGTGCTGTGTGTGTGTCCGCAGAGTCCCCTGTAGCTGTTGGGGTGCTGAGCCCCGGGTAGGGTCTGCCTGGTGTGAGGTCTGAGCAGGGTTTGATAGCTTCTCTCTGCAGTTGGCCTGGGGTATTGGCCATTCAGGAGCTGTGTGTGCCTCAATGAGTGGCTAGCCCAGGCCGGCCAGCGCCTGGGTGGCACTGGGAGCCCAGGGGGCTGGAGGTGTCCCACGGATTGGAGGGAGGATGAGGAATACGTGTCAGGAGATGAGCAATGAAGCAGGTGAGGCCAAGGAGACCACAACCAGGCTGTAGGCGGAGGGGATAAGCTTGAAGGAAGATGGGCAAATGCAGTTGCCTACACCCATGCTCCTACAGCACCCCATCAGCAGTGGTGTGGGGACCTGCCAGAAGGTCTGTCCCCCAGAGCCTCAGTCCCCGGGGAGGCCCAGTGTCCCTGCTACAGACCTGGCAGCCAACAGAAGCTGGTGACGTTGCAGCGTGGCTATTGGCACTGCCACTTGTTGCTGCTTCCGTGCCATGCCACAAGGTGATGAGGGCATCGTGGGCAACCGTTTGTGTGGGGCTGATGGGCTTAGCAGTGTTGCTCATCCTGTCCTGCACCTCCATGCCTTCTCCCCTGGCTTTGAGGGTCCTAGCAGTGACCGACTCTGCATTCAGCAGAGACCAAAGGCAGAAACCCACTGTTGGCTCACCAGCTACTGATAATTTCAAATGTATTTGGCACCGTGATCTCTACTTATTCTTATGGCTGTGATAGGGTCACCTTGAAAAGTAGTTCCTACTGCAGGGTTCAGTACCTGTGTGGCCACGTGATTCAATTAGGTTCATTTGATGGTGACTAATACGTGGTAACATCCATCTGAGTCAAGCTGCTTAGCGGAGAACAGCACAGTGTATAAATCTCTTTTTCTTCTGTTGCCGCCTTCCAACAACAAGCTAATTCCATTTAATACATAATGGTAACATTTAATTGGTGATATAAACCAAAAGGAAATGGGCAAAAATGGATATAAATGCATTTGGCTCTGACTCAGCTGGGAGTGTGTGAAAAGCATCAACAGGAGAATGCCAGTGAAAATATACTGTCTTAATGTAGCTATGGTCAGGCGATCTGACAGCTCTCTCCTGCAAGAATTAGGATGCTTAACGTATTTCCCTTCAGATAAGCGTGTTTTGGGGCATCTTTCTGTATTTGATTTCTTTCTCTCTGAGTTCGTTCCTAACTCATAAAAACAAACAAACAAAAACCCAAACTCCTTTCTTTGGAACAGTGACTAATTTAGGCTCCTAAAATGTAAAAAACATTATTCTCTGATTGGCTTAAAATGTACTTTGAAACCTCAAACCCAGCCGCTTCATCAGGTGCAGAATTATAGCAATATGTCACTGCAAACTTTTCTTGTCTTCCTGCAAATATATGCAGATACAGCGTCTGCCCCAGAGCATGCTGTGGGAAGCTGCCTTCATCTGCTGATCCGGCTCCATTCGACGCTGCCTTGGGATTTTCTTCTATGACCTTGCAGCCTGGAAAGCGCTGTGTGCAAGCAGGAGGCACGAAAAACAGGAGGCTGCAGCTTGAGCCAGAGGCATTGCAGGTTTCAAGTGAATTTACAGCGCAAGTGGGATGAGTTTGTGCTCGAAGGTGAGGTGTCCAGACGCAAAGGGTGGCTGGAGAGTTGATAGGTGCAAGTACCAGCAATGCTTTAGTGACACAAGAGGGAGCTATGGACTCTCCTGAGATACAGCAGGGTTTGCCCAGGCATAAACACAGATGTGAATAGGTAGGAGAAGAAATTTTGGAGCACGGCAGCCTATGGAAAGACAGATCAGGCATCCGTTACGCATGTACTTTCTGGGGTGACTAGACTACTAGTTATCTCTGAATGTTCTGGAGAGGAAGTTGGAAAGGAAGACTTCTTCCTTGGAGAATACAGATAAAAAAAGAAAACCAACAAACAAACAAAAGAGATGGTTGTTCCTGAATCTGATACTGTTGTGGGCCTGCGAGTGAGATGCGGAGAATTACAGTTGTTATCCAAATGATAAACTTCATTTCTCGTAGATACCTGTTTATTTTAAATTGCACCCGATTGTAATTCTGCATGGTAAATGGTCAATGCTTTTAAAATGTGGTTTGTATGAAGTATTTCTTCCAATTTGGTCTTGCAAGGGAAAGGATGGCCCTGAGGGCAAAATGCTTGTGTTGGGCCCAGGAGGCCAAAGTTTGTCTTCATGGTCAACCATGTGGGCTGTGTGAGGTGTTTCCTCAGGCCCGGACCTGGAAATGAGACTTATGGGGAGTTTAGGATGTGAGACCTGTGCAGGGATTCCTCCAAACCCTTGCCTAGCTCTGTAGGGACCGGTCTCACTAGCAGAGCTTCCTGCAGGCTTCAGGTCTGCTGCTGTGCGAGTCCAGGGCTATTACATTGCTTGGCGCTCTGCAGTCTCTTCTCTAGGGCCAGCCAGCACGTTCGCCTTGCGCAGGGACGTGCCTGCTCATCTCACAGCAGGGAGCTTTAGGTACAGCACAACATTTTGCTTCAAAATCATGTTGGGGAGGAGAAGCAGTGTGCATACCTGCATTGTAGCACAGCACGTACAGCACTTCCCAAGATGCTGGAGATCCAGCTCAATGTCTTCCTGCAAGCTGACCGCTGAAGATGCGAAACTTCGGTGGGCATTGTGAAGGTATCCACTTACCCGTACTTACTTCTACTTCCTTCAAGGCCAGACTTTGGAAAAATAAAAAATTGCTTAGTTATTCTGGACTTTGTAGGCTTTCTGGTATCTGGTTATAGATGGACAAGAGAGGACTGCAGATCTCCAGTTTGTGCATTCCCAGCTCAAAATCACCTTTTGGATGACAACGTTGCTTGAGTTACCAGGTGTGGTGTAGCTCCGAGCACGGTCAGCAGCCCCTCACCGCTGGTCTGTTACCCTGCCCCATGTGTTACTCTGCCCCTCTTCTCAAATATCCACTGTAATTTTGCTTGCAGAAAATCACTGCTTTCCTTCCCCCTCCCTCTTTTAAAACCTTTTAAATTCCTCTTGCGTTTTTTTGTCCTCATTCTTGCCTTTCACCCCAGTTCCTGGGTGGATACTACGTGCTATACTTGATACAGTCTGAGCTATAAATAAGAAGCAGTTTGTTGGAAAGTAAAATTAGCAGGCCAGATTTTCAAACTCACTTCTAAATCTGTGCTTAGCCACCTCAGTGTACATGTCCTCATTTTCAGAGGTGCTGAATCTTGTTGTTATCCTTGATTTCAATGGGAATTTGTGGTGCTCAGGACTCCTGGAAATCAGGTCACTTTTATATTTGGGACTTGAGCATGGATGGAAGAGCCTGACCTCCACCATTGTGTTATAAGGTGGAGAAACCGAGTCATGGAAAGGTTGGGAGCTTGCTCTGGGTCGGTCACTTGCCCAGTAGCAGAGTGAAGCGGGGATTTTGGGGATGTCTCTTCTGTATATCAGGGACAGGAGATTCTCAGTGAGTACAGACTCCCTTCCATCACTGTGGTAAAACATCGCAAGCCCTTGAATTCACATCCTTTGTTTACTTGGGCTTGCATGAAGTGTGGTTCTAGGCATTTGTCAAAAGCTGGAACTGGTACCCCGATCTGAAGGTTGCTGAGAGGGTTTGTGTGCGCTGCAGTCGTGCTGGGGTGAGTTGTGGTGAGTTACGGCTGGAGGTTAACCACAGAACTTTCTTTCTGTAATTATCATTGTGTGGTGCCAGCTCTGTTCTGTTAAAGTCATCAGAAGTGTTGCTGTCCATGGGAGTACAACAGGGATTCACTCAGGAGAATGAGGGAGAATTTTCTAAAGAAAATAAAATCTGGAATTTAGAGATGTGGAAAAATACAGCTGTGAGTTGAGGATGTCATGGCACCTCTTGGGTTAGTGTTCAAATCGAATTAGATTGCCCAGCTGAGTCTATAGCACTGAGTTACTATACTAACGAGCACTAGAAGAAGTGCCTACAGATAGATTTCCTGATCTTTGACTTTTGACACTCTGAGAACTGATGAAAATCAGGGAGAGCTTGGTTGTGCTAATGAAAACGCACTCTGTTTAGGTGCTGCTTGCTGAATAATGCAGTTTGTGTTTTTAAGCATGTGTAACACACTGGTATTACCCCAGTGATTTCACTATTTGAGATCACTGTTTCCAGCCTGTATTCCACTAACGCAAAGGAAAATACTTTTGAAATGCAGGTTATCACATAGATTGCTTCCTGCATCAAGGAGCTGATGCCCTGCCGTAAAAGAACCAAAATACGGCTGTTACTGCTGGGGAAAATAGCAGCTGTAATGACTTTCTTTCCCGGGGTGGAGGCATTCACTGGGGCCATCTGAAGAGCTGCTGTTGCCCCGGCTGGGGGCACGGGGAGCCAGCCCGTGCCCGTGCCATGCTCTCCGGCTGCTGGGGCAGCCCCTGAGGTCAGTGCAGCTGCTGTGTGGTAAGGCTGAGGCAGACTGAGGTGCTGCTGGGGACCCTGCCTGCTGCTTGCAGCCTGTTTTGACCCATGTGGTGTGCTCAGCACACATTCCTGAGAACCAGAGGATGTATTGCTTAGCAGCCCTGCAGCCTGCCTGAGCCTTCACGCTTGCAAGGCCTGCTGACCTAGGCACATATTGGAAAACAGGCAGAGAAACAATTAATCTTTTCTAGTTTCTGGAGATCTATACGCTCTTTGGGGAAGACCCCGAAGGAAGTGAAGCCTGCGGCTGCTTTCCACGTGCCACAAGAGCTCATGCACGAGGGTGTCGTCAGGTGAGACGTGTTCCTTCTGTTGGAGGCTCCCGGAGGTGGCCGCGAGAGGCGGCTGGACCTGCCGGGTGGGCGTCTGGTCCTCAGGCTCTGAACAGTCACCGTACCATGTCTCCTCACTCCCGGCCGAGCTGGGAGAGTCAGCCTGGAAAACAGGGGCTCCGCAAGTAGGAGGAAGGGCCAGCTCTCATTGGAGTGCAGGCATCGCTTTTGTCTTCTAACGTGCTTTGTGCTTTAGAAAACAACTCAACAGTGCTGATTGCCTGCAAGCAGGGTGGGACATGGCTGCTGCTGGAGCGACAAAGGGAGGGAATGACAGAAGAGGGGCTAGTTTGATAGATGCTTGTTGACACCGCAAAGAGAGAGAGTTGCTTCACCTGCCACCAGGAAAATAGTTTTGGGCTGTTGACTGTGTTTTTGGCATCTGTGCTTAGCACAGCTTTTGTAATTAAATTAACCCTTTGGTTAGGAGGGTACGGGTAGATGATGATAAAAGCTGCAGAGGATGTGGTTGCCAGATTTCTCATTTCTACAGCTATTTAACCCAAGGCTCGGCTCTGCTCTACAAAACCAAAACGTAGATAGGATATCCAGCAGAAAGGTGTTTGCATGCAGCACATCCAAAAGAATTTTTCTTTGTTAGCTCAAGAGCCTCCAGCTTCTCTCTCCAAAGCCTCCTGTGTGCTTGCACACCAGGGCGAGTTTTTGTCATCCTTCTTTGCTGCTAGGAGCTTTGCTGGGGAAAGAGCAGCTGCTTCGGCCGGCATTTTCCATGTGCTCTCCCAAGACAGCTTTTCCCTCTTTGGTAAGAGTGTTTAAATAGTTATCTTAAATGAGCAGGGATTACAGGAAGAAGAGGTCAAAACTGAATTTGACTTATTTGACTTCCCAAAGTTTTATCTTAGAGAGCTGGTCTCCTGGCTGTGCTGTGTTCCCCACCGTTCCCCACACCCTGCTGGTGCTAAGCATGTAACGAGCTTCTAGCCCGAGCTTGGCTCCTCGCTTACCCCCACAAAGCCATCAGGAGGTCACTCAGGGACCAACTTAAAACTGATTTTCCTTTTCCCCGTGTTGGAGCCTGGACCAGCACTGCTCCACAGCTCTAGGGCTACCTGAGCTGGGCAGGGGAGATCTCAGCTGTGCTGGCTTACACCCAAGCTTTGTTGGCATAATACACACGTGTGTGTGTGCGCGTACGTGCACACATCCTCTCTGTATGGACACACTGGCACAGGCATGCTCACTGGCTGGTGAAAATGAAGTCAAAACTTCATTAGCTAGAGCACTACTCCGCAGTGCTTTCAAGACCAACTTGCTAATGTGCAGAGAATCCCTGTCTCCGATGGGCTGGCCTGTGCCTCTGTTCTTTTACACTTTTCTTATTGCTTTTGGCATTCAGGAGAGAATCATATCAAACAGTCAGAATCCCACAGTGGAAAGAGCAGGGGCAGGGGAATATATGTAAAAGAGAAGGGAGAGAGAAAAGAAAAAGTGGAATGAAACCCTCTGCAACATCCTTTTGAAGTAATTAGTTAGGTTAATGCTGAAGTTTTTCTTCCGTTACAAACCCCAGGAGACAAGAGCTGGAGAAGCTCTTCTGAAGTAGGGTTCCTCAGAGCACAGAAAGACATCCTGGATAACGTGTTGCACTAAAACCGACTGTCTTTCCGGAGAGTTCAAAATACTGGTTATGGGACAGTCCCCGAGGGAAAAGCTTCTGTTTAAATAAACGCACGGAGCGCCAGAGGTCAGGGTAGCTCAACTGTGAGCCTCTGTAATGGAGCCGGAGTGGTACAGAAGGACATGCATTTCCCCAGGGTAAGTACACTGGATACTTTGCATCATTAGAGCAGTTTGTGTGTACAGTATACGCGGATCTGTGGCTGGGTAAGCCGCAGTGGTGCGAGCCTGCAAACTGGAAAGGCTTGGACGGGCACGACACATAGGAGTCTTTTTTCCTTCCCCCCTGCTTCAGACCCTTGAACTTCTGATGGAGAGAGGAAAAAGGTTCCTAGCTGGAGTGAGCTCTTCCAGTGAGCTGCATTTGTACTAAGCTCCTGCAGAGTGAAGCCTGCAGGCATTTTGTGTGCATGAAAAAGTAATGCAAAGATTTTTGCTGCCAAGACACATCTGTCAGAGGCAGAGGAGCCAGTGCACTTGCCAGGGCCTCTGCACCATGATATTGCATTCCCGCTTTCCATGGAGCAATGCTCCCAAAGGACCCTTTTTGCCAGATCCCTACACTGCAAAAAGGCACCTGCGGAAAAGCCAGCAGCGTTGCTACTGCTGTACGTCATGGGTGGCTCCTTGCCCAAGTACCACCACACCTGAGGAAGGCATACCACACCTGGCAGTGGCTTTTTGTTCTTTCCTTGCCACTGCATGAATCTGTTCAGCCCTAGCCTAAGGCTGGGATGCAGAGGGAAGATCACCACAAAAGACTGTGGTGTACCCAAATTTTGTGCCCTTTTTAATCTTCTGCCAAGGGTGGTTTCTTTTCAAGGTCACATTTCCTCACCGATGTACTGCCGCCTGGTTTTGGACTCTTGCATTTTTAATCCCCAGTGTTATCAGTTTAGTCACAGACGTGCTGGGCCAGCCCTGTTGTGCAGTGCCAGCTCGCAGGGATCCAAGCCGCTGTCTTTGCTGGAAGCAAAGCTGAGGGGAGCTGGCGGGATGTGCCGGGGAGGAGAGCCTGCAGCGCCTGCGAGTGCCAGCAAAGACGCGGGCTTTCTGAGAAGCTGAACCCACCAGCTGTGTGTTAAAGGCCAGCTGATAGCCTGTGCTTGCTGCAAAGGGTCCACATGGCACCTGGATCTTCATGGCGTAAGTTTAAGAACCAGGATTAAGCATGGTCCCTCTATTCCCTGGGCAGCGTGTACTAGGAGGAGACCTTTAGTAAGCTGGTGCAGTGGGCAGGGCTCGTTGCTTATTTGGAGATGCTGAGAGGCAGCCTTGGAAACCAGCTGTTGTGTTGACTTGTTGCATGGCTGGAGCACAATGCTTGCAAGAGAGTCATTAGAAAAAACAGTGTCTAGAAGAACACCCCTTCTTTTCGTTGACATGGATTCCAAGTGCTGAAAGATTTTGGAAAAGTGGGGCAAGCCCTCAGGCATTTAGACCAATTCACTTAAATATTGAGGAGTTAGAAAGAAGCCACTGGGTGGGCGAGTATCCCACAGGCTGTGCGAATCTGCTCCTTGCTGCTGATCCTCTCAAGGATCATGCACAGGCCCTGCTCTGACCAGGCCTAGCAGTTCCTACCCGTTAACGAACTGGTGAGCCACGTTTACATGTCTGAGCTGGAAGATGACGCTAGTCAGCAGAGCACATAAGTGAACACTTGGGGGCCAGATTACTTCTTTCAGGGATGGAGTGCTGATAGCACAGCATGTTCCCTAACGAGGAGACGGGCCCTCCAGTAACTGAATAGAATCCTTCTGCGGGCTCTGATTTACCTCTGACAAGCTGAACCAGTGCTAGATCAATACTGTGCTCTGTTGCAGTAAATAGGCTTGATTTTAAATATTGAGTAAGAATTAATTTCAGATTAAGGGTGAATTTTTAAAGGAGAAAGCACACTGGTCTTTCAAGTAGAGAACAGATGAAGTCTGTGGAGGGCTACTGTCCCCACGGGCCCCAGATCTCAGCCCCCATGGAGCCGTGCTTGGGCAGCCAGTGGAATCAGGGTATGGCTCTTCCCTTGGGACTGGATGACAGCAGAGGTCTCAGTGGCAGCCTCGATTTGAGCAACTCCACTTTAAACCACTTCGTTTTGAACCGCCAGTGAATCCTGTAAGACGAGTGAGGACCCGAGGATAATTCTCATAAAAGTAGCTGCCGGACAAAGTGGGTTTGCATGGGACTGGGCCCCAGGATCTGTCACTGTGGTGCTCTGGAAGCATCCCTGAAAGAGGCTCTTGTGCATGGGGCTGCCAGTTAGCTGGGAACGAGACCCTTCAGGTAATAAAGCCACATTACTAAAAGGGTATCGTCATCTGAAAGAAATGCAAAGCTTTTCTGTCTAGGAAGAGTCTGTTTCACTTTTACTCTCCATTTTCTGGTACGTGTGCACTCAGCTTTTCATGTATGTTAAGAACAGAGTCCTTGTCCCTCTTCTTATGTTGGAAAACTGGCCCCAGTCATGAGGCGATGGCTGGGTCCTGCAACCGCTCATCATACAGAGCGCAGTCCCTCTGGACAATCCGAAGACTTGGACTGACCCATTGAGAGTATTAGAAACCAGAATATTTATGGTGAATACACAGCTTCAACATTTTCCTTGTGTCACTACTGTTTAATCCTTCCTTAATCCCTTTGTGCTGCTCAGTAGACTTTTCTTGTGTTATTTTCATTGTCTTGCTAATAAGATGTTGCACGTAATCGAGATTTACACTGAAAGGTATTAGGGAGGATTATATGAAGATTAGACAAGAAGTATTCACAAAAGGTTGAAGATTTCAGTACCAAATTTTTAAATTTCTATCGCAAAAGGATTTTACTTTCTTTCAAAGAATTTGTAGAGAATTTCTGTTACGAAACTCAAAAAGTTGCTGCTGTTCAAAAGGCTTATCCTGAATTTCACCAGTGGTTATTTTTCAGGCTAGTACTAATGGAATTTGAGCCATCTGATTTTTTTTTTTTTTTTTTTAAGTGGACTTAAATTCTGGGGGAAAAAAAGAAGGGGAATTAAACTCACATTGGATCCCTCTTCTTCTGGACCAGCGATACATGAGCATCCTCTGTGGTACCCCTGCTGAAGAGTATGGACAGACTTTGGCACCCAGCAGAGACCACTGATTTCAGAGGGGCTCTGCGGGCGCTGGAAGGCTTTGTGCTGAGTCTTTACAACCACAGTTACCTAACTGCTAACTCCAAGGACTGGCTGCAGTAGAGTAAGACTGATGTCTTGCAGCTGAGATTTTGGTCTATTATTTCATCATCAGTACATAAATGTAGCTGGAATTTGTGGAGGCAAAGCAACCTTGGCAGCAGATCAGCAGTTAAAATGGAATATAAAAATGCTTTTAAATAAAATAGCAGAAACCAGGAGGTAGCAGATTTTATGACTAACCATCAGAGCTACTGGAAATTAATCTTATCGTGGGGCCTAAACCAGAATCTTGCGTTTGAATATATCGCCCGTTGAATCAGGACTTGCTTTGTTCTCCTTCAAAAGCTACAACACGGTATTCAACATCACCTCCTGAAACCAAGCCACGACTGAGTGTCTTATTCGGGTCTCTTCCATGTGAAGCCCTGATACTCTTCTGTAGGGATCTTTTGCAAGCCCTCGCATTTGCCTGGGGAATCTTCTAAAACCCTGTGCCTGATGCTAGCGGGTGTCAAGCTATTTTGATTTTTAGAGATCTACGTTCCTTCCAAAGAAGGCACAGAAGCCCGAATAATAAGTGAGGCTTGCTGGCAGCAGGCTTGCTTTACTTTCTAACATCTCATGTCTGTCCTTAACAGTGGTCCCTCCCGAGTTGCCTGTGGTACACAGGTTGGAGAACACCACTTTAAATGATTTGCATGCAGTAAGGGGATGCTTATTTGGGAATTCCGCAGAGAATCCTACTTCTGACACCTGTTCTGAGCTAGCAGTATGTTTCCGTCACCCTAGTTTTTATTATTAGCTCAGCTAATAATAGCTAGTTTTTATTTTTAGCACCTTTTTAGTATTAGCGCAGTGTTGTTTGATGAATATAAATTGAGTGAATAAATGAGACAAGGTAGATTAAACGCAAGGCTTATATTTCCTTGAGGGCATAAGTACCCAAATGTAGTCACACTGAAGGACCTCTATTTCTAAATCCATGTTTAGCATCTTCTGGAAACGTGGTCTTCACTGGGGAGTAAAATTATTTCTCACAATCATTTTATGGTAGGAAGTGGATCTACTCTGTCCTTGTGCTCTGTGGCAGAGTCAGCTGCAGTTCATCCACGCCAGATAACCTGATCTGAAAACCCTCCTGCAATGGGAATTTTGTACCTGGCGTCATCCCATGTAGGCATTCACTGTTCTCCTTGTTAAACAGTTCATCTGCTGACTGAAGTTTTCGTTAATGCAATTAAAGTCTCTTGCTCCTGGCCCTGTCAACACAGATGTCTGTAATTAATCCTTTCTTTTGTGCAGGGACCTCTTACACACATGAATACTGCTTTGCTGTCTCCCCTCTGTCTTCTGTAAGTTTCTTGACCTCAGTTCTTTCCATCTTCACACGCACAGTGTGTGTTTTCGACCTCTGATTGCTCTATCCTTTTTCAGATCTTTCCTGAAGCTGCAGATCTTGCTTCAAAATCTTGCTTTGAAATTAGAAGTGCTGTGAAATGTAATGCAGCACCACTAACAGGAAAACAAACGCTATCTCTTCATGCCATAATTTGTCCTAAAAATTGGTTACGTTTCCTTCGTCCAAGGAACTTTGTGCTGCCATCTGGGGTGGTGGGGATTGCAGCGCTGGATGGTGCAAGCTCCTGCTCCTATTGCAGAACCTGCCTAGAGAGAGACATGCTGCTGGTGGCAACTGGGGACTAGCCAACCCTGGATTTCTAGCCTGCTCTTCTGTTCTGATTGTGGTATTGAAAAAAGCGCGAAGCCATCTCATTAACTACTGGCTACACAGAAGATTGCAAATATGAGAAGTGATTTACTTTGTCTCTGACATGCACTACAGTTGTGATGACAAACACAAAATGGAAGTTGTCTCAACTCAAATGCTCTTCTATGGTAAAGAAGAGTTGCTTCATAACTGCAGAATTTGAAAATGTAGACAGCTTATTTCATTTGTGGCAGTTTTGTTAATAAAACATAGGGAAGGCAAATAATAATCTGACATGCAATTACATCTAAGATGTTTTCCCTGGGGGCAGAAAAAGAACAACCAACACCCAACAGCAACAATGACAAAAAAAGGAAGTGTTGGGCTTCTGACTTTATTATTCTGTCTGTAAAGTCTGTGTTGGATATTTGAAATTGATACCAGACTTATTCTTTGTTGTTGCCACAGACTGTCTACTTGTGCTGTTTTACTGCCAGCGAGTTTCAGAGTGACCAGGCTGAAGTAGGAACCTTTCTCCTAATCTCTTAAAGTTGAAAAGAGTTTGAAATTCAGGTGACTTTTGATGAGGAATACCCAGACGCTGAGTACCTGAAGGCTACTCAGGTAGTGTTTCAGAAGCTCACAGCATGATCTCATAGGCTTACAATTTTGCCAGCACTGCTTCTCAGCTGAGCAGATCCGTCCCCCTCAAGCAGGTAGGCTGCACTGTAGGGAGCCTGCTGAGATCTGGTTTGTCAAATGAGGTCAGTGTGTGCTGCAAATGAAATTTGTGAGTGTTGCTCATGAGATCTTGCTCATCGCCATGCTTGGCTGACAGTAAACCCTGAAAGTTGAAATTTATGATGCAGTGCTAAACAAATTTTGTCTTATTGATTCAGGATTAGGACACCAGGATCGATTCAACCTGACAGAGGCTCTGAGGCCAGTAGCACGGTGTGCACAGTGCGGCTGAAGTGAGGTTCCTCTTGAAGCCTTTTTGGTTTTTCACTGAGCACCTTCTTATTCTTCTGTGACTATGAGAGTGAAAGAGTTCCTAACGTTGGAGGTAACTTAATACTTTTGTCAACCTGAAATTCAGATCTGTTTCCTGTGATGTCAAAGTATTGGAGGTGCATCTAAGTTGATGTATTTGCTGTTCCCATGAAACACTGGGTGACCCTTTTTAAAATTAAAGGGAGGTTGCCTGTGCCCACAACTGATATTTCTTCTTAATTTTCTTAATTGCCTGAGCAGATTATTGTTTCTTACCGTATAATCTTTTTATGTCACAACAAAACAAAAAATCTGGGAAGCTGCATTGCCAGCTCTGGAGACTTCAGAGTGTATCTCGTGATCATTACAGGGGGTTGGGTTATGTTCTAAAAGTCAAGTGGTTAAGGAAGATCTGAAGTGAATTTTAACTGAAATTTTCAATCTCCGTTCTTCCCAGGGAAAGCTTGGAAGTGCTAGTTGTCAGGTCTATAAAATCCTATAGCAAATGAAAAGCTTTCCAAAAGCACTGCAACAGGAGATGTTCGTGCTTTCAAGTCAGTTGCATATCTCCGGTGGGAGGTGGTAGCATCCGGGGAGCTGTCAGATTCTTTGGGTTTGTTAGTAAGCAACACAGCACCGTGTGATGTGTAACCTCGTACCCACTTGGTAGCATCAAAACTGTTAGGAGCTTTCCAGGTGCATACAGGAGCTGGCCTCTGGCAGGCAAAGCACAAGTGTCTGTCTGCAGTCTGAGCGTTTTTAACTCCTGGTGTCAGTGGCAGCCAAGAGTCGAGCTGCCAGCTGCTTGCCTACAGCTCTTAGAGGTCTGGTGGGACACAGCGGACTGGGGAGTCATTTGCTTGTGGCAGCAGGGAGAAGCTTTCCTGTCCTGTCCGATAGCTGAGTACTGCTGCAGATCTTCCTATCATCACCTCTGAGTGGATGTTTAGCTGGTGTCGGTAGTATTTCTGTAAACAGCCTGCTTGGGAAGCCTAAAAATGGATCATGTTGCATTTTTCTGCTAGAAAAACAGGGTGGGTATTAAAGAGTCAATTCGTGGGCTGATTAATTGAAACATGAGCCACTGGAGATCAGTATATAAACACCCAGTCCCAAGGGAATTAAAGTCTCTTCAAAGTTAGTAGTGTTGTGTGTGGTTATTAGGTGAGATTTTAGCAGGAAATGAGTACTCTGCTTCTTGGTATTTGCAGAATACCAGAAAAGCTGGATAAAGTTCCGCCTCCGTCTCAGTGAACATAACATGAGGCTTTAGTGCGCCTTCAGTACGAATGTTCTCAAATGTAACAAATCTGATTATTAGAGAAGTCGAGGTTAAGGCAGGCTTCCTACCACAAAGCAAGGAACGGCTGGGAGCAACAGCTCCGGGCTGAAATGCCATTGCAGAACCACTTGCCTGGCTCTGGCTCTTAGGACAGAAGATTCGGAGAAGATAAGGAGGAACTCGCTGCTGCTGACATGGTGAGTTTTATTGTGTTCATCAGGAGGGCGCTTGAGAACATAATTGCTTTAAACAAGTGAGTAGGACCCTCCGAGCACTTCAATACTTCTCTGAGTTGGGGCTGCCCTGCTTCTGAGTGCGTACGAGTCTGGTGTTCCCCACCTGAGTATGTGCTTGTGAACGCTGGTTAGACTTACACTTGGGGAATGATTAATTGCTGTATCTCCGTGCTGGAGCAGTCAGGTGTTTGGTCAAGTAGCCAGTGGATGTGTGCAGCAGCAATTGTTGCTTCTGCAGAAAGCACAGAGGGAAAAGTTTCGCACCATCTGGTCCACATGTGATGTGTGAACACGCGCTGGTGGGGCTGAAGCATAGTGACCTAAATGTTTATGGGATGCTTGTCAGAACAGAGTTGATATTCTGGTATCCAACAGTATTAGACCAGTGAGGGTTTTGTCTGAGTTGAGACAAAGCAAGGAATAAAGGATTTGATTCTTTAAAATGTGTGGCACGACTTGGCACAGCAGAAAGATGTACAATTCTTTTTTCTGCAAGCCTTGGAAGTTGTTTTGGATTGAGTTTGCTGTTTGAATCAAGTAACATTTGCTGCTTGCTTATGGTAAATGTTCAGACTAAAGCCTTGACATCTCTTTTACATAAAAATGCCTTTTGTAGGATACATCTGTTTTGATCTCAGTTTGACTGTTTGTTTCTTCTGTGCCTTGCATCTAATTTATATTCCAACAAGATAAAATGAGCTTGATAACGGCCTTTTAGCTTGTCATCTTAAAACACATGCTCGGCCTGAAAAAGCCAATAAAGTCATGTTTATGAGAGCCATAGATTGGGAACAGACTGACCTGTCGGCTGTGTGGCCTTTTGCAAAGTGGATTGCATACAGATCTTGTAACCAGTGGTGTTTAAAACAAACAAGGACTACAGTTTCGGATCTGAACCCTGTTCCAAAGCCAATTAGAGTCAAAGAAAGTCTTTTCATGTCTTTAGCAAATATTAACAGTGTTTCCCATTGGAAGCATCTGCCCTAACTTGGTGTCTAAAAGCTAGATGGCCAGGGGTGAGCAGGTCACATCACTGCCATTATAGTTCTTGGAAAGAAATGATTCAATTCAGATTGAATTCAATTTCAGATTACAATAGACATGTAAGAGAGACCTGGCAAGCTGGTATCTAGTGATACCAATATCTCACCATTTACCTTAAAAAGATTTTGGTATAGCTTTTTCAGACCTTGATGTTCAAAGCCAAGTGAGGTGAATCCCATTATCAATGTGGAAATTCGGTGCTTTATGTACATCTGCAGCTATTTTCCTTCAGCTGAGATGATTCTGTCTCCCTGGGACAATAGCTCACTTGTCATCAATGTGACAGGATCAGGTATTCCTTCACTTCCCATTGGGATTATATTAATACTGTGATTTTGGTTGTTAATTGTTTCCCATATGGAGAAAAAAAGGCCCTCCAAGCCAGACCTGGCATGGCTCATTTAGCTTATTGATTAGGACTATAGACAACGTAACCGACTAGTGACACAAGGTGGTGTAGTGTCCTTCCTGGGGAGCTTATCATTTATATCCTACCACAAGATACACCACCAAATGCTTTATTATCTCTTGCCAGTTTTGTCAGCAGAAACTGAGTACATCTGTGGCTGGAGCACAGCTTGTTGTAAGCAAGCATTCATCTGTGTGGGACTGACACTTGAGATAAACCTGTGGTTACCTAGAATTCAACTACAGCTTTTGACGTAGGTTGCAATTTTAGTGAAGAAGAGTAAATAATCTTTACTTTTATAGTAGGTCCCTTAAATATGCGTGACTAGCTACTGCGAGCAGAGGTGTTGTAAGCCAAGAGGGCAGTATATGTTTTGACAGCATCAGTCCCTTTCTGTTGTGAGTGTGGAGCACTTGTTAGCAAATGTGATTCAGCACTCTGTAATTCTGACTCTGCTTCCAGCCTTGGTTTGCTGTCTGGTTAGTGAGTCAGCAACCTTGCAGCTTCTCCGTGCGCTTGTCTGGATTAATATTTACCGAGCTGGGGACTCTGCTGCAGGCAGAGCGCACCGTGCCCGTGCAAGGTGGGCGGTAGGAAGCAACCTGGACGTGATTCAGAGACCTTGGACCGCTGAGACTCTTGGGTGGTGTGTAGCGCACAGGGATGAGGGAGCTTGACTGAGACACGCGTAATTCAGTGGTTATCTTTTATAATAAAACTGGTGCAGAGGAGCGGATACTTCATCTGGATTGAGAGCTTTGGTTAGGGTCTTACTGGTGTTTGCCTTACATGGGAACAAATGTGTAGCTTGCTAGCCTGCAGTCCGGGTCATAATTTACACCGTATAGTTTACACTGCTACAATTTGTACTGTATGTTTCCCTGACAAATAGGGACACCCTGAGGGAAAATAATTGCGTGTGCAGATTGGTTATGTGGCGCACTGGGTTTCATTAATTCAGGACTGCCTAGCCAGCACGTTCGGAAGGGCTGACTGGTGATGTGGGGCTCCCAGCTGGAGAAGTTGTGGGCCAGATATCCAGGTATCACAAAACTTCCACTCCTGCAAATAACAATTTTTTTAACAAGTTGCAGGCTGACAGCACAGAATGCAAGAAAAGCAACACCTTATGAAGATCTGGTTTAGAGGCACCTGGAAACCAGTTAACCCTTAATTTTTAGGAAAATGAGCTATATTTTCCCACTCTGGTACCTTGTGTAAACATGAGGTAGGCACAGGACCATATATTTCTTGTTGACTTCCAATCTGTGGAGTAATTATCATGCCATCCTGGTAAATTTGGACATAAAATTCCACATGTGGATGCATTTGTGTCTGAAGTACTCTAGGAGGGAGGGACAGAGCTTGCTTCTCTCCTTTCTGCTCCATATTATTTTATTCCTTTCTTTGGTACACTTAGGGCGGAGATGCAGAGAACATAGGAAGGATCAGAGCACCTGTATGAATAGCCTCTCGTACATAAAGGCAATCAGCTGTTCATAGTAGGAGCAGAAATAGGTGGCCAAAGCTCATGCTTGTGTAGCCAGAGAAGCTGATGCTTTTAAGCTGCAGTCTTCAATGGGAGTTATGGGTACCAGTCACACATTTTTAAAGCAGTTTTGTGTCTGCTTCTTTTCGCTTGTAACTTGTACAAAGCAGAGATTGCTGGGGTAGATATTTGAAAGGGTTCTTTCTGGGTTTGAATGCAGCTTCTGAGTTACTGTGTTAAACTGATGGCTGATCTTCCTTTGGAGAAAAAAAAGCGGCAAATTTTAGATTCAGCCACATTGAAATTGTCTGACAGAAATGTCTCGAATTGCTTGACATTGTCTCATGCGTTGCACCCTCGCCATTGTTAAGGTTCGTTAATGATTCCATTATAAACTCCTATTTGCAGAAATGGTTTTCTAAAACCCATCTCTCTGTTATATTATTATGTTGTTTAAGTTACATAAATGCTCAAGGACTAGACATGTATTAATAGATAGCCTTGTGATTGTACAGCCAGCAATTACTTGACTTGTGATTACTCTATCACAAAGTCTGCTGACTCTCAGCACTTTGGAGGGGAGAATAAAATTCCTTCTGCAAATTGGGAAGATAATTTTTAGATAATTTTCTTTGGAATAGTGCTTGTTACACAGTGCGGGAAATCCTCTGAATGCAGATAAGCAGTAAAAGCTGGTTAGCTTTATGCGATGCAATGTGATGCTTTGGAAAAGGCTGCCATGCTGGTGAGCCTTATCAGTCGCAGGGGGTATAATGAAGATGCTAGAGGGGAGCTCCAAGCGTTGCAGGAGAGGGCATGATGGGTGGAAAACCAGGCAGCTATAACCATTTCTCTCCCCTGTGCTTCTTCCATAGCGTGTCCCAGGTATGCTGTACTCTGCACTGGGACGGCCTTGAGGGAAGGGGTGAAGAGGCACTTTTTCCTTTCTCATTCTCTTCCATAGCGTTAACCACTGTCTGTTCCTTACTGTGTCACCGCTCCCTAATAATAAGAGTGCAGACCACACAAACAGGAGTAAAAGATGTGCAGAACAAGATCGTGCATTTAAGATAATATCCTACACCGCTGGCTTGTTTGCCCCGAAGCCTCTGGAGCCACTTCCTAGCCCCTCTGGGTACGGTGGAGTCACGGGCTGCCGCATCCGTTAGGACGCTATAGCTCAGGTCTCCGCGTGTGCCAGGCTCTTCTGTGGCTGCGTCTGAAGGAAGATCTGACTGGGACTCTGCTTCCTCCCTTGTGCTCCTCCATGTATCCTGGCTCCTTACGGGTGAATGAAGGGAACGGTCCTTGCACACATACCCTGAGCATGGGAACTGCCTTTTTTAGGGGAGCCCAAGAGCAGGCTCTAGATTAAAAAAGCCTCATGTTTTCCTTCACTTGGGCAAGTCCAGCCCTGAGAGAGCATAAGGATATCTGTGAGCACTTTGGAGGTCTGGTCCTATTGCAGCTCTTCTTCTACAGCACTCAGGGGAGGAATTTCCGCAGCCGATGTCCTCTGCAATAGCCGTTTTCTGCCCAGAAAGACGCTCTTGTTACTGTGTAAAACATTTGAGATTCCTGCAGGCTGCCTTTAGGAAGCCCAACATGTGATGTTCTGGGTCAGTGATTCTTGATCCTTTTCAAATCACTTTATTGCCTTCCTTATAGCCAATAACTTCTCCCTGTTTGGCTGTATAGTAGGGGATAGAGGACCAAGCCCCAAGCCAGGGACCCCTGCTCTCAGTTGCCAGCAAAGGCACAAAGACTGTAGGTGAAAGTTACACAGTTGTGGCCATTAAAACTTCAGCAGCTTTGCTAGCATATATTGGTACAGCTCGCTGCCTTTCTATCCTTTGTATTTCCCATAGTTGCTATAATAAATACATTGAATATAAATGGTAACACTTTCTACTTACAAATTCTTGGCCAAGACCTGTTACAGTTTTGGTGAAGAGCTCTGAAGGCAGGACCCTTATGAGATGCCGATAAACATCTGCTGGCAAACGAAGCTCCTGGCACAGAGCTGGGTTACACAAGTGAATGGGGTTTTCTAAGAGGTGCAAAAACTTTACGGGTTGTCACTGGTTTGCTCAATGAAACTTTCTTGTTGCTCCAACTGCAGGCAGACCAATAGTAGAAATAGTAGTAATAAAAAGGGTGTAGAAGAGAGTAGATGTAGGAGAAAGAGGGTAAAAATGTCCTAGGTGCCCCAAGGGAAGGGAGGAAGAATCTGAATCAACTGTGGCCTGTATATAGCTGCTGGCTGTGACAATTTTTGTAGGGCATTAAAAGAGGAGAGACTCCTGCAATGCCATTGCTTCCTTATCTGATACAGAGCTGGACGTTACGGCTCTTTTTGCCATTTAGCGGCTCTATAGGAGTTACTTTATTCAAAGTTTATTTGAAATAATTACTGTAATCATGCATACATTGTCACAGTGTAAGAAACCAGAAAATTGCATTGCATAATTCCCTTGCAGTTGTCTGAGAAATCTCCCGTCTGCTCTGCTAACACAGAGCAGATATCTGATGTGAAATCGTTCTTTTCATGCAAAGGGGCTGCCGCGCTTTCAAGTTAAAGAAGAGCGATAGCTAATAAATTTATATTTTATCTGCTGTGCTTAACAATTGAATGAAAGATAAATGTTAGCAGAGGTCAAGCATTGTTTGAATGTGTTGCAAATGGTTTCCCAGGGAAACAGCAAATCAGTACTCATAGCCTACTGCAGCATCTCCAGAACAACATCTAGCCACCAGCCATAGCCGAGTGTTTACTATAGTACTCAGGACCAAAAGCGATGCAGACCAAAGACAAAGCGAACGTGTGACTAAGAGAGCAATTTCAAAGGATGAAGAAACACTCGGCAAGAGTGGCACCATTACCGTCCTACAATGTATCTGAATTAAATTCGCTTGTGCCAGACGGTAAATGCTTTTTTTCCTTTATATCTAAGCCTAGGCAGGAATTTACTTTGCATGCTACTCCTGCTTTGTTCCATTCGAAGTAACGTGAGTGTGTGTTTGTATGTATTTGTGTATTTTTAAAGTAACTAATGCTTTGATAGCGTTTTTACCACTTTAATATCATCTAGGATAAGTGCAGTTAAATTTCTCTTTTTTGTGTTCAACTGCTGTGTGAATGATTTCTGATGAAGGAACTAACATTGAAATAAGAACAACTGAAAAAGTTATTGTACTGCGATTCTGGCTTTTAAAAAAACTGGGAAATTAGATCCGTATGATGTTATTCATTTTTCTGTAATATTTTAATAATGTGCTGTAGATCTATCTTTCTTGTTTTAAAGACAGAAGCACCAACTTTTTTGTGCTTGCTGTCCCTCAGCCTGAGATGGCAGTTGTTCCCTTGCACTGCTTTTTTCTCCCTTATCTTCAGAAGTGTCAGCTCTGAAGCAATTCCTTAATACAATAGCCACAAGATAGAAACTGTGAAATCTGCGGTGTGCTCTCGCTCTGACATGACAGCCTGATGCAAAGTGCAACAGCAAGGCTCGTTCCCTGCAGAGTGCATGCCAACTTCATAGCCCACTTCAGTGGCAGCTGGAAACGTGGTGATGTCCAGCAAGAGATATCACTGCGCTTACAGCGGTGATGCTGATATAAAGCTTGGCATGTTGAGGATGTACAGCAGATATATGTGTGGTATAAATCAGAGGTTGAAAGGAAGGCTTTCTTAAAAATATTCCTAATGTTCAGGTTCAAGGGTTTGGTTTTTTTTGTTTTTTTTTTTAGTGTCTGTAGAAGTCTCAGGCTTTAACTGTGCTGTTGCAAGTTTATTACATTCAACGTCAGATGTTTTAAAGAGCTGAGCAGTGCTCTCCGCAGTTGCTTGTTCTGCCAGAAACGAACTCTCCTCCCACCAGGTGTGGTACGTTGTTAAGAATACTCGAGCAGTACAATTGCAAGGTGTGTGCTGTCTCTGTTTTGTTTTTTGTTATTCTGAACAGCAGTGAAATTGTGATTCCTTTTTTCTGAGTTAAATTCAGCACTACGTCCAGGATAAAAGCAAAGCAAGAGACACCACACAGTGCTTGTCAGCAAAGTGTGACTTTCAGTTCTTCGATCTACGTGGGTCGGACTGGCTTAAATTACAAACAGTGCTGGGTTTTGATACAGCAGGCAATAGTCTGTCATTTTCTTGGGAGTATATGTGCGGTGTTGAGTATTCTGCAGTCTGAGTAGTGACCTGGTGTTTCTTTCTTGAGGGAAAGAAAGTTGAAGGAGCTGACAGAGCTGACCGCTCGTGTTGGTCCATTGCTGTTGCACAGCACCAGGTTTTAGGAAGTGTGAAATAGTAATTCGTGCACTCGCCTAATTTTAAAGGAGCAGCGTTGCAGTGGGATGAGCTGGCTGGCGTGCCGCCGTGCTGGTTGATGTGGTGATGTGCTGCTGCTTATTTCCGGAGAGCTCCCAGCGCAGATGGGGCTCGTGTCACACCGGGCGGTGAATGCACAGAATTAAAGAGCCTCCCCTTCCCCTTAGGGTCTAAGACAACACACAGCCAGTGGCTGCCTACAGCTTAACCCCATCCAGCTGTTGTCAGGTGCATCAGTTCAGGAGTCCGTCTGAACCTGCTCCCCATGCTCAAAAATTGCACCGCCTGTTTCCTTAGGGAGGGAAAATCCAGTCATTGTGGGAAGAAAGGGCAATAGACTGGAAGTGACTACATGACAGCGCTTGTCGTAGCTGACAGGCTGAAAATGGAAAGGTCCTTGCTAGGGGTGAAGCTGGCCAGGCAGAACTAATACTAGAGCCCCTGCTAACCTGTGCATTAAATGTGTGTGCAGCCAGTTTTACAGCTCAGCAAAGATTTTAGCAGAGATTTCCAATGAATCCTAATGGGGTAGGGCAGCCAACTTCCCAAGAGCACTGCAGCTGTCCCTGCTTTACTTCCCAGGCATGGGGAGAGCATGTGGCAGAGATGCTACAGGAACCTGGGCTCTGGGCCAGTGTGCTGGGAGGAGAGTGGGGGAGCTTTGCACCCTACCTTGGCTGTTTTCAAGCTGTTTAGGTTTGTGGCTTCCAAATCTTTCTACCTTTCTGGAAGAACCACGGAAACTGCTGGCTCCTAGAGAGCAGAGTGAAATCCAGGCAAGAAGTCTCCTTCAGTAGTAAACAGTCACCCAGATGTTTGCAGACCACTGGTTAGAAAATGCTGCTCACCTGGAAAGAAAATGGAACAGAGACAGCTGCCGAGAAGGGTTGGCATGTGGGAGCTAAGTGGTTCCGGAGGATGCAGGGTGTGTGTCGAGCCAAGACCCACAACCATGTGAATACTTTTGAGGACATCTTCATCTCAGCCTGGTGAGACCTCATTCCCCAGCGCAGCATCAGCTACAATGAGAAGACTGACTGTACGTATGTGAGTTCCTGAGCCAGGAGGGTTGTCTGGACACTGGTGAAGGAGACTTACCCCAGATGTGCCATCAAAGAAAGGGCAGTACAGAAAAAACAGTTCGGAGGTGTCTTATGCATCTGCAGGGGTTACAAAATGCAACACAACGGTGATAACGGTCACTTTTGCCCTACCTGCTTACCTATAAAATATTCTTTTACCCCACTCTTCCTCAAAAGTGCTTAAATATCCTCTAAGTCAGGCAAGAAAATTGAAGCAACTGCTTAATGCATAGCTGGTAAACCTGTACTGAAGTTCTGCCACAAGCTTGAGACAGATTTGGACTCATCCAGATGCATCTAAATGGTAAGCCTCTTTGAGTACTAAGAAAGTTGTTCGAGCTTCCTGAAGTCAGCAGGAGAGATGGATGCCTCCGAAAGGTGATTCATCTCCTAAGATTGGTATCTTAGGGAGCTGGAATGAATCACTGTCTGGAGGCACCCATCATACAGGAAAGGCAATAGTTTGTGTAGGAGATAAATATAAGCAATTTGGTGTTGAGTTGTATGTCAGTGTGCTGCTTTTACACTCGTATCTTAGGAGACCCATGAACCAGCCTGGATTTATTGCGGTGTTTCTTGAAAGTAGAAGCTATCTCATAATTATTTAGTAATGAGATGCATATGAGAGATTTCAGGAGTGTCCTGGGTCTAACCTCCTTTCACAACAACTTTATGTCAAAGCAGCCTCATGCTCTTTGATTTACTGCAGTGAAAGTAGAATGAGAGTTTAACTCATAATGTCTGTTGCTTTCTGGAAATGTCACTAAATTTTAGCAATGACAAGATTCATTGGCTTTTCAAAGGATTCCTTTTTTTGCTGAGATTCATAACTTTTTATTTTGGAGTAAAGTGTATAGATCTGTGAAAGTATTGGAGGTGCATCTGGTATAACTTATTACAAAGTTTGTAAGAGGTTTTCTTTGATGGGATGATGTGTGGCTTTGAATCAAATGATTTGGTTTTCGCTGTTGCTCGGACAGTGCTGAAATGGTGAAAAATGGATCTAATCTCAGGCCAATGAATCCTCTGATTGGCTTTAGTTGGTGTTGGGTCGAGCATATTTGGGGAAAAGGAAGTCACAGATCTGTTACAGCAAAGGATATCCCTTTTGATTGTGTGTTCAACGGACTTTCAGAAGTTGCTATTGAGGTAGTCTCGTAAGGACTATTTGTGTAAGCAAAAGCTTAAAATGAAGTCCTTGCTCTGGAGCTGAACTAAGGGGACGAAGGCTTGTAAGTCCCCGTGGGGCTGTTCCATCAGACAGATGTGTGTTGGCTTCAGAGGGAGATCACCAGAATAAAAACATCTGACCGTCCAGCTCCCTTCTCCTCACACAGCAGTCTGGTGTGGAAATACCTCTGTTGTCCTCCTTGGATGTTGAGCCAAAGCTCACTAAAATCAGTTGGTCTCAGGAACTGCAGCAGGATTTGGATCAGTCCCCGTGACCTGGAGTTGTTGGCTGGGTACAGCCTTTGCTTGGCTGGACACCGGAGTGCAGATGAACTTCTGGATGCCTCTACCCTGACCTCTTCTTCCTCTGCAGCACCGTGGCAGCTCAGCTTGGCTTTCTCCAGCAGCAGGTAGCCAGGAAATTGCCCTTTGAGAAGTTCAAGGTGTGGAAGGAGTCCGCTGGTCTTTCATGAGACTTCTTTGTGAGGGAGGGTGTTTGTGTGCCTGGTCCTGCCCTTCCCAGGCTTCCCTCTGGATACGCTGGCCAGACAGGTAAGGAAGGAACAATAATCAGAGGCTCTTTGCATGGGAAATATTCCATGCTGAAGGAGGAGAAGTTGGTGCCCTTACTGGCAGTCAATGTTTTCAAACTCCAAAGATGTCACAGCTAAGTATGAGATTTTGACAAAGCATTTGTTTGTTTTTCAAGGCAAATGGGGATGCCAGCAATGTTTTCTGACAGCAGAATTCAGTCCAAAATATGCCATTCCAAACAGATGTTTTAAGTAATTTTTTATGTAGATGTATATAGGTAATTTTCTGTGGAGGTTGTAGAAGTTTTAATTTCAACATATAAAAGTCATTCTTAATTTGCATCACTTTTTCTGCTTCCCAAAGTTTTTATCTTTCTTTGAGAACAATATCAAGGTCTACCTTTATATTAGCTCTTCCTAGTACAAATGCAAATGATAGAACATATGATTTGCTCTCTCCATTTGTATATTCAGAGTGAGCCTGATTCTGGAGTTGCTGTATTGCCCCTTCCAATTTTTGTTCAAATCTGTGCATTGTATTGATGTAGGTCCGGGCCATGGAAGAATTCTTTAAACTCTAAATATGCTAAGTTATGACCAGTAACTTTAAAATATATGTTGCCAGTGTGTTTCAAAAAACATCACTGCTCTCTCTAGCTGCCATTTGCACTACAGATGTTATCAAATAAACCTCTTTCCAAGACTTGTTCTGACACCCGCACACTGGTGCTGGTATATTACTTTTGATGTTGAATCAATGGGATTCCTTGTCTGTGCTTGAACAGAGGCAGTGATATTTGAGTTACGTTGAAACGAGAATGGGTAAAGAAAGTCTTCTTGGTTAAATCAAGTAAGGAGGAAAAAAGCCAGAGAAAACCAGAGCAATACAAATAGTAGCCCTTCAGTAAGAAACAAGTTGTGAAGTCCTCCAGAGACGGCTGTCCCTTATGCTCATGCATCAGAGCTCCCCAAAAGGCAGTCTGCAGGTTGTTTACAGCCAGCAAAGCCTTTATACGCTTCCTGCAAAGGGCTCTTTTTTTTTCCCCTTTATTTATTTATTTATTTATTTTAATGGTTGCAGCTGTTGAACATAACGATGTTGCAGCCTGAATTCATTTTGTGCTGCAGTCCCCAGTCAGAGGTTTTAGGACACATTATCTGGTGCAGACTGTGCACGTCATATTCCCAGGTTTGCCAGAAAGCATGCAACTCAGAGCAAGTTTTTCATGTAGATGATGTACAGAGTTGTGAGTGTGTTTATCAGATTTGCATGCAGAAGCCAAGACATCAAGCATACAGCAGTTAATGTGGGAACAACAGTCTAAGTGATCAGCAGCCAGCTGTGGGGATCTGGGGAGATGAGAGGTGAGAATCAACCACTGCACGAGTAGATGCCTTTGTGCAACTTAGCAACAATTTCCCACTTTCCTTGTCTGCAAAAGATGAATAATCATATATATCTACCCATATCACCTGGCTGCATTGAGCTTAAATGGAAGTTCCTTGGCTCTGATACATGTGTGTTACATCTCAGCATTAGTAATGCTGTTACTGCTTCTAAAAATAACGCGGTACATTTGTGCATACTTTGTGTAGATGTCTCATGTCCTTTGCCTTCCAAGCACACCCGGTGTGTGCAGATGCTACACCTTGGCTTGCTGGGCCCTTTCACAGACCTTGAAGTTTATGTGAACGGGTGTCATCGATGAAGTGGTCAGATAACGGTCAGATCTTCAGATCATATCAGGTGCTGGGACAGTAGCATGATATAGCTTCCATGTTGGCAGTGCAGCCCAAAACAATCTTTTATGTGGCAACCAAAAAAGCGAGGAGCAAACGCGCTGTGGGTGCCAGGACCAAGTGGAATCCCAGGTTGTTTTCACAGCTGACTTGTGCTATGTGAAGATGCTCCTGCCCAATTCCGGTTGTCTTCCTTTAATTCTGAATTCTTCAGCTCTCATATTGTTAGATGCAGATGCACTCAACTCCTTCTCATTAGCTCATTGTGTTTCTTTTGCTCAAAGCTAATCGTAGTTGGCAGAGTTGGACACATCTTTTCTCTTTGATTTAGTGGTGCATCCTCAGTCTATAGTTACTGTCAGGCTTTCTCCCTGTTTATATATTGGTTTAGATTATGCTTTTTTTCCAGATCTTGCGTAGTAGTGTAATCATGGCTGTATTGTTCAGCAGCCTGTATCTGTATCTTAGATCAGGAGAATTTAGCACCCTGGGACGAGGTCCCAGGGCTTTTGTCATCATAAAGCCAAGGAGATGCAGGGCTGGATGGTGACTTGGGGAAGTTATCTGTGTCATCCGTCCTCTAAGGCAGAGCCAGATACACCTCCATCATCCCTGACAGGTATCTCTGTCATTTGTCTCTGCTGTGAGACCATTTTTCAGGCACTGAATGATGACTGTAGTGAGAGCTTTCCATCTCCCAGTGTGGGATGTAGGACGTGGTGGGGGTCTTTCCCCCGGTGTTGGATGGTGCAAGAGGGAGAGACCATGGCACTGCTGTCACAGCGTCTGTTCTGAGCCAGAGCACAGTGTGCTGCTGCTGGCCAGAGGAGTGGGAGGTGGGAAGCCACATGGGTGAAATTTGGTTCCTAAGCATGAGCCGTACCTGTTGTGTATGGAGTGGGGGAGAGGGGCTGTTTTTCAGACTGTCCAACCTGGATTTCCTCCCCTGACGTAATTGTACTGGTAACTGGCTGGTACTGCTCGCTCTGGAGGGGAGCTGGGTGCAGGGATGCAGCTTGGCACGTCCCTGGACAGGCACCACGTTAGTTACAGGATGATGAAATGTGCATTTTTTGATGCCTCTTTGTTCACTTTACAGCAAGGATAGGAGGACATGCTGAAATCACTGAGATTTCTAATTGTGAGTGAAGTTTCCGTCTGCTGTTTGAAATGAGCGGCTGCGTGCAGACAGTGAAGGGATAATTGGCAGAAATTGCAGATGGATGTCACTGTTAAACTACAACAAAAATATCTGCTTTTTTGCTTTCTGCTCTTGACAATAGTTAATCATAGTACAAAAGAAATGCTGTACACCAGCATTGAGTCATTTGTTTTTCATGAAAATCTGAAAATCTTGTTTTCCCCTAGGGCAAAAAAAAAATTGTTGCAACCTTCTTATCCCCTTCAAACATAAAAACTTCCAAAACAAGCAAATAGTAAATAAACAGGACATTACTCTGAACAGGCATTCATGCTTAGCTCTGATACACAGAGACCGGTTGCAGTGTCTCAGAAGGATGTCTTTAAATGTGGAGCATCGTTAATGTCTGAGGTACAGTGAAATATTTTTTCTTCACCGAACAAAATAAGAGATGCTTATTCCTCAAACCTGTATAGCACACTGTGTGTAAAGACACTCCCTTTATAGTTTGTTTGCTTGGTGTTAATAAATGTAATTATGGCTTCATATCCTGAGTCAAATTGCTGGTTCTGAACTTTCTAAAGACTGGGGAGAGTTTGCCCTTGAATTTTAACTTCGCAGGTCAGCTATTATCTTCAGGTCCAGTAGGGTATGTCTAGAACAGCTTTGCTGGTTGTACTGAGTTGCTGTGGGTTTATACCAGCATAAGGAAGGGCAGGATTTGATTTTACAAGTCCCTTTGGCTGAAATAAAGTAAACTATGGACCTAACTCTCCACTGGATTGATAACGTTAGATAGCCGTGCCTGCAGCTGTATGATAGCAGTAGCAAACAATCCAATTAAAGCCATCGCTAATGCTATCTAATGATATTTTCTTGTTATAATATGGACAAAATAAGCTGTCTTCACCTCTACCAACAGCACTGCAACTCAGTCCTTGTTTCTGTTGGGCCATGTGCTTCTGATATTTCCCTGGCCACAAAATTTACATCATCTTCTCCTTATTGCACAACATGGAGACCAGAATTTCATTGCAAGAGTCTGCAGCCCTCGTGATTGTGAACTGACTTATCAATGTGAGCACATCCATACAGGCTGCTGGAGACAATGGGCTTGTGATGTGTGAGTGAGTCCTTCGTCGCAGCGGATGCTTACTCTGGCAGGTAACGTTGCAGTGTAAAGGGAACGTTGTCAATTTTTTCACTGGTGCCCAATTTAGCAGGAACATTCAATTGACGTACTTTCCACATAACACCAGACTGGCTCCTACCTCCATCCATCTGTGAAAACTCAGCAACTGTTTCTGCAGCAGTGGTATGAAGACATCATTTTGTCAATGGCATATTAGGAGCTGAGATTTTGAGCACACAGCAGAATAAACATATTTTAATACCGTATGAATAAAAGGGAGATTGTAGATGCCTTGACTGACTTTTTGGAAAAGCTTGTCTACTGCCTGACTACAGTGGTAGCTATGGGTGACCAGTCCTCTGCAGGGCTTTGAGAATGTAATGCAAAAACTGTCCAGCTCATAAGCATATCACCTATTTAGCCATCAATTTAGTTGTGTAGTCAAACAAACACATATTTTAGCACATGCCAGCAAGCCAGATCTTACTGTCTCCAAAAAAGCAAACACTTTGTGTCATGGACGCACAGATAGGTTTTGGAAGAGAATTCAATTATCTCTTTCAGAGGTTCTAAATTTCCATTGTGGCTGTTGTTTCAGATAGAAAAAAAAATCAATTCTGTGATGACCAGGCCATAAAAGTTACTCCCAGGACTACATTTTTATATTGCATTCATTATTTTACTGGAAGTCCATTCAATCCATTTTTAGTAGCAACTTTAAGACCAAAAAAGCTGTCCCCAACAGAATGGCATGTTTTTTGGTATTCAAAGCACTGTTGTCACATGATAAGTATGTCATATATATACAAAAATAATCTGAAAGTCATTGGTTTTGAATATAAACATAAAACATATTGTGTTATAAACACAACCTCTTCTCTCCGAGCCCCCTGCAGGATAAGAGTGATTTGTCTAGCTTGAAGACAAGGAGGGGGCAAATATGCTCACCATGTGAGCCGCCTATGAAAATGTATGTACGAATGGAAAGCCACAAGTCATGCGTCACATCTGTCAGAGGGTCAAGGGAGCTGCACACAGTTTACAGCTGGATGGTGAAAATAGTTCTCAGCATACATGTGCTGCTGGTTCCCGGTTTGAATCAACACAGAGCAGCAGCTCATGGTGGCTCACCTCCTCCCACAGCTTGGGTTCAGAACAATATTCAAGAATGTGAAAAGGCGTGGACTATGGCGATATTAATCCTGTGGTTTGGGGTAGTCACAAGCGTAATTACCTTGCTAAATTTAAGTACACTGGAATAAGTACATAGTAATTAATGCAAAGCAAGGACAGACTCTGTTAGAATCATGCACAAAGCCACAGGTACTCCTTGCTGGTTTTCCTTCGGTCTCCATGTACAGAGAAATGGCTTTACATCCTAAGCTATAAAGTGCCTGCATTTGCAAGGCAAGGAAGAAGATTTACTGAAATAGAATAATTAAAAATATTACAAAAAGTATTACAAAAAATAGAATAGAATAAAAATATCACAAAAAAATGACCAGGGAAGTGGTCACGGCACCGAGCCTGCCGGATTTCGAGAAGTGTCTGGACAATGCTCTCAGACATGCAGTCTGATTTTTTGGAGGTCCTGTGTGAAGCCAGGAGTTGAACTCAATGATCCTTGTGGGGTCCTTGTGGGTCCTCTCCAACTCAGGATATTCTATGATTCTATGAAATCATCTTAAAAAATGGGACAGAGCAGGGGGTTGTTTTTATCCAATAATAAAAAGTCGTCCAGATGGATTTGATTCATTCAGTGCTTGATACAGTCCTGTGTGGTCCTTTCCTGTTTACCATTCCCTCCTTTGTCAAGTCATGGGCCAAGTGTTACTTTGACACTCAGTTATAAGCTCCAAGTAATCAAGGAACACTTCTAGCAGCAATATCCAGCAATCTGGCAAGATTTTTCCCATTTGCTAGGTTTTTCCCAGTAGCATTCCCTTAAAATACCAAGCGATGCCCAAAATGTGGATTCCTTCTCAGCTTATGATTCATCTGTGCTAAAGCCACAAACCATGGTATGGCCAGAGTTGGCTGTGTCACTCCACAGAAAATGGATGAGGCTTCTGCACACAGTGAGGTACAAATATCTGTTACAACCTCGTACATCAGGTAGTCAGGTTAAAGAAAATGGTCAGAAAGAAAAAGTCTGACCCAGTGTAAACATCTCTGCTCAGGATGTTTCTTCCTCGTATTAGTCACAGGGAGGTGCCGATACTTCCAGGGCACTATTTTTCTCATCCTAAGGTTGACATCTAAAATAAGTCAAATTTGACTCATCTGACCCAGGCAGTGTCGCTCCTCCTTCAATCTGGAGGAGGTGTGTTCTGGTACCTTTTTAGTTACTTCTTCATTTGCACGTGGCCAGTTGTGGTAGCACCCTACTATTGTCCTCTCTGGGGAGGGCATGGTCCCACCGCCTAAAACCATGCGGTCTCCATAGGCGTGTGGGATTCATGTATGCAAAAGTTCAGTGTCAAGTGCTGCTCTTGATCTCTCTCTAAGTTTGCAGGGTCCCAGTGGTTCCCTGCTTGATAGCCAGTAATTGCTTTGTGAGACAAAGAATAGGAGTTACATATCTGCCTTCCCTTCCTCTAACGTGGGCTAATAGTGCGCGCGTGCAAGCTTTCACTGGTGTACATCGTAAATGGTGATTTGTCATCCTTGCTGCTGATACCAAGTTTGAATAAATTAGCCTAGCATATATCTATTCACCTTCCCTGTCAAAGTATCTCCTTAAAATATGTTCAGATGCAGTAGCATTAGATGGCCCAGGCTTTCTAGCTGTAACAATGAAATATTGATAAAGCGCTGTGCTGATTGCTTTCAAATATAAAAGAAGATTTCACTAAATCAAGCAATGACTTTTGATTAAATGCAATCTCTTGAATTGCAGTTTTGGTCTCAACTGCTGAGTTTCTCAATGTACAGGAAAAGATTGATGCTCCTTTATTGTGCCAGATATAAATAACTCAGAGCTCTTTTTTGGTATGAGGAAAAATAGGTTTCCTTGAAATTTTGATTGCAGATGATCTGCTAGACTTCTGCTGAGTGTAATGTGAATCTTGAGCTTGCTCTAAATTACATGAATTGAGATGTAGCATGTGTCTTTCAACTTAAGGAAATCTCTAAATGAAACATATCAAAGAGAGTGGTGATTTGGGTCAATGCACCTTGGTGGCAGATTCTCAGAGGACAGACAGTCAGCAAATGCTTTCTGAAAATAAAACTTCAAGTTGCGGACTGGAAAATTTGTAAGTGCCTTTTTGAATATTTAGGCCGGAAAGTACTGCTTGTCTTAACCTCGTGGAGATTGGTACTAACTTTCAGCTATCGAATAAAGGTGTTGTGCTGCTTCTTGTGGGGTGACAAGTGGGAGTAAGGCTTGGGCTTGGAAAAAGAGTAGACCAAAGTCACAGTCGGAGTTGCGCATCTATTAGATTAAGATTTTCTCCATTAAAAAGTAAATATATGAAGATGAAAAGCTTTTTAAAGGTTTGAAAATATCCAGTAGGCTCTAAAAAGGTCTGTGGAGAGTGGAGAGTGATGCTCACCAAAAAAAGAGGAGAGACTATATATATTGCTTAGACAACATACAGGTGTTAATCCTTCAAAATCAGCTTCAGTGGTTGTACTGTCATAGACTGTGTGTCGTATATGGCCCTGATTGATTTCACAGGGCTGTGCGGCAAGGTGAGAGCCGGTCTTAGGTGTCCCCCTTGTATCAGAGCTACCTCATACTGGACAGAGGAGAAAGCAAAGAGCATCTTTGAGAGGATCATCTCTAGAGAGTTAGCTGCTGGTTCAGTGAGTTGTCTACTTATTGGTTAAAAACTGACCTTGGAGGCTTTAAATACGTTGAGAGAGGGCTTTTCTGTATAGTACCATACTCTGTACATCCTTCCTTTGTGGGCTTTTTAGTTAAAGCTGGTGAATCAAACATAGCTTTAAGTTTGTGGATGGTTATATGAACCCTAGTCTCCTCTAGCAAAAGAGGGTTGACAGGATTCATACCATCTCTTGAATACTAAAATCCCACCTTTAGAATGTGCTTTTATATTGTTGTTTGGCATGGAGATATTTGCACAAAGTGTACTGAAATGGCTCATGTTGTAATGCAGAACGTTGCCTTCTGAGATGTTTGCCATATCTGTTGCATACTTGGCACCTTACCCATGGGTTTTGTGTCTATTTTTCTATTCTTTTCAATGTGAGGCATGCGTTTGTCATATTAAATCCTTCCAAGTCATGGAAAAGTCGGTGGCTGCTCTGGGTATATGTGACTTCTGTCAGTCTGGGTCAAGTGGTCACCAGATGAAGTTGCAGCTGCAAAAACAGTGATGGGTGATCTCAACTGACCATCAACATATGTATTTACCAAAATGGCCTGCCATCTTCACTTACTGGCTCTGAAGAGGACTCTGATGTGCTGCTGACATGTTGACCTCTTAAACAGACACCTTCAATAAGTTTGGGAGTACACGCAAGATGACCAGGCTCACTCTGCCAGATTCCAGCGCTGAGCTCTTTTCTGTTATTTGTTGGTTCTTAGTCCACTCCTTCAAGCTCTTACTTGTAAAACGCTGTGTCCTTCTCACCGGCAAACTTTTCATCTGGTGCCGCTGGTATTTCTGGGACCTGGGTCTTGTCCGCTGCCTTGTGCCTCTGTAAAGCCTCCATGTGAAATGCAGCATCTCTGTGTCGGCTGCACCTAGCAGCAGAAGAAAAAGCAACTTCTCTGAAGATGTGGAGATCCTGGCAAGGTGAATGTAAAGACTTCAAACTGGCCTCCTCAGTGAGTTAGCAGAAGTCTTCATCCTACAGACCTGACAGTGACTGAGGCTTCATTCCATGAAAGAGTCTCAAGGATCATTCTGGAGGGCGGAAAGGGGAAGCTCTCCTCTTGAGAGGCTCTCAGCACTGACCCCAGGAGGCAGTTGTTCCTCAGCCCTTCTTTCTACCCTAGGGGAACGGTGACCTCTGCTTTTGCCTGATTCAGTGTCAGTGCTCAGGAAGGGGCACACGTGAGTACAAATTCCTTTGACTGTTCAGACCCTATGGATGGAGCCATGTGGCTAAGAATATACTGCAGTATGGGGCTCTCATTTCTTCAGGGGAAAGACTGGTTTTCATACAGCAGCTTTTATCTATAAGGGGGGAGAGCGTTAAGTATTTGTTTACTTATTTATTTACTTTATTCTGACCACCGCTGAAACCTTGATTTTTGCAGTGTGCTTCCTTTCTCCCACTGAATCGTTTGTATGCGTTTCACTGACAGAGTGTTTGAAAGCCCCGCTTTCCTCCAGGGAGTTTACAGCCAAACTGATGCAAACTCTTTCTTCTCAGGTGCCTCACGATCATCTGTCATCCAATGCAAGCCAGGAGGCAACTGCCCCAGCAGACACAGAGGCATGACTAGGCAGCTCTCCCCTCTATCTGTTGCTGAAGATTCTGCTGCTCCCATTCTTGAGCTGCAGAATCGAAGTCCCTCGGGAATCTGTCGGCACAGCAGAGTCGAGAGGCAGAGCAGATCAGGTAGGCATAACAGCCGCATTTTCGGCATCCCAGTATGCCTGCAAAAGGCCTCTTTCGTCTGTTTTCTGAAAGATGGTGCAGAGTCCGAACATGCTGACACTTGTTTTTGGTGCTGCGAACTGCACAGCCATGTGAAAGTCCTTCCCGTACCTGTGTGCAAACTGGGGTTAGGCAAGAAGGAAGCAAGGATGGGAGAAAAAGTTCTGGGCCTCAGTAGGGACATGTAATGTGTTATCTGAGAAATCTTAAGGCCAGAAGATGTGGAAAGGATGATTTACATTAGTGCACAAGTTAGCCTTACAAGGTGGTTATGTTTCCTCGGCTTCAGCCTGGCCAAAGACCAGGACCCTTAAAAGCCAGCCATTTACCTTCTCAAAGACAATGACAATCTCAGCTCATACCATGGACGGTCTGATGAAGAGGAAGAGAAGGAGCAGCAGGTGGAAAGATATCTAGGAAAGACCATCACAGTTCAGATCATCGATCAGCTGCACATCAGGGCTTCCATCAGGAACGTGTCACACACTTTACTGCAGAAGTTTAGCTCAAATGAACCTGTAGGTATTGTGAACACTGACTTCTTCACCATGATGTCCATCCATCATCAACAGGGGTGGTATGGGAGCAGTTACAGTATGCAACCAGAGACCTTTGAGTATGCTGAATTGTGCCGTTGAGGAGAGAGCAGTTAAATGACTGAAATAATTTAACTGTCCCAAGTCCTTTGGAAAACTGTCTGTGTAGATAGTGTGAGCAAAAAGGGGAGGAAGAATAGGTTGGATCTCCCTTGCACACTGGAACTGTGGGAGATGAACCTTTATCTTGTCACTTCACCACCGATGGCAGCAAGAGTCAGCCATTTTCTGTCTGATGTTGGAAAATAGGGGATCTTGTACTCCAGGAGTACTCACTTGATGTAAACCCTCAGAAAACTATTGAAGGTGATGACTGCAGCAAGGAGTGGGTGATACAGCATCTTGCAGTAAAGATCGTACCTAAGATACCAGAAAACCAATCTTCTCTTATTTTTTTGCAGATATCAGGCTGAAATAACTCTGTACATGCTGGCACTAGGATATATGCAAAATCAGAATCCATCATTTTTAAGAAAGGACTTTAGTCCACTTGAGAAAAGAGTAGTGTCTTGACATCGTACTCTTCCAAATGTTTATTTTGCAACTTTTTTAGTTCCCTTTTTATCCAGATCTTCCCTTCCTCATCAGTGAGGTCTAAGTAGGACTGACCTGATAGGTAAGTTAACAAGTATAAAGAATATTATTTTTAAGGACATAGTTACGAAATAGTCACGAGTTCAGAAGAAAAGCTGTAGGTTTTGATTTTCCTCATCTCATTCTTTTGAAAACAAAAGCAAAAGGTTTTTCTATTACCATCTTGTCACAGAGACATCACATGCAAAAATGATATTATTTACAGACAAAAGGACCATGCAGGGATATTTCTGCTAGCTGCCTTTCAACATAGTTTGCCATTGACCAGTGTCATCTGCCTGTGTCACCTGCAGTGTCATCTGCATTCTTTCCCTGTCTTCTCATCCTTGTTGAGTTGTCAGATTGTTTCCATGCTCTTGACAGGTTAAGTCTGTTCATTTATTTCAGACTGAACTAAGTCACCAAGGATTTCTACCACCTTGCTATTTGTAAAATGCTATCTACCAACCATTTCGGCTGATGAATTTGTTTTCTCCTCATTGGCATATCATTCAGTATCTGAACACAAGTTTTACTTTCTAGCTCAATCCAGCCCCAACTTCATGACTTGGAAATCCTCCAACCCCATTTAGTGTGAATTGTGTGTCTGCTTTCCATATGTCCCTACCCTCTTTGAGTTCAAGCCCTGTGATTCTTTTAAAGATATTTTTTATCTTGTCCTAATGTATCTTTGGCTGAGATTTAGATGTGCACATCTGATGGATTTTAAAAGCGACTGTCAAGCTACAATGCCACTTTGGCTGGGGATTTCACTTTAAATGTAGGTATCTAGTGTAAGGGGAGATAAGGGCCTCCAGTGGGACATACATCCCACCTGCCTTAGGTACATGAGGATGAGATCAGCCACCTTCTCAACATACCTGTCCATTATCATTAAGTATAGAGGGGGCCTACAGAACATTTTTAGCCTGAATACACAATTATTTGCTAACTACCTTACATGGGATGAATCCTACCCATTAAGCATTTACAAAAACTCCCCACTATACATTTAATTAGGCTAAAACTTACATAGGTCTTTTAAACCAAGCTCAGAGTTGCAAAAAGTTTATTTTTCTGTGCATTTCCCCAACATTCAAACCTGTAACATCCAAGTCAAATGCTAATGATAGTGTCATGCATAGTAACAGCAATTACAGTGTTATTTGGTAATTGGAAAATATAATGTGCAGATAAAGGTGCTTTACTCTTCCATCATTATATGATTACTTTAACTATTAGCTGAAGAAGGACTAATTGCATGGTAGTTTTGCTTAGCAGGAAAACCTGCAAGGGGATGTTATGAAATATGTTCTTTCTAATCCATTCTAACTTGCAAATAAACTGTAATTTACTGCTTAATAGAAGATGCCAGTCATTATTAGTACTATAAAAATACCTATTTTTTCTCAGTAGCCAAGGATAATGCTAAAATGATGCTTTTCTGTTCAGAGCTCTGATTATCCTCTGCATGTTTTTAATGAACCTGTAATTTTATTTAAATTCTTGATTCACCACTAAACAATGGAGCGGCTAAATACTCATTCTTTTCAGGAAAAAAATGCTCTGTACAATTGCAATTACAAAGAGCTTCATGTCCTAGTTAGGAAAATTCTTGACTGCAAATGTACTCCCTGCTATGATGAATCAGTTTTAGATGTAATGTTGGTCTAATTTAATAACTTGGAACCTCGCTTTTACATTTCATTATGGCTGTAGCAGAAACGGTAGTATAAAAGGACAGTCAAAACTGAGTTTGAAATTGTACCTTTTTCACATTTAAGTTGAACATAGGAGACTACGTGCTTTCACTGCAGTACATCTTTAGCTCCTCTTAACATCAACAATTACACTGTTGCTTACACTATATCACGGCATGTGTCGATGTGACTAGTAATAGTTGAGAATAGCTGCAGATCGCGATTTTTAGAAGGAACTCCTGTTTCTTGTATCAAACCGATGTGATAAGTTCTGATGTGGTAAATGGTTGGGGCTCATTGCTGCCGCATGAGCACATGGGCCTAAATAAATCAACGGTGTTACTGCTGCTCGCTATCCAATGCAGCTGGATCACTTGTTTTCAGCTGGGATCTGAAATCAAAATGGGGTTCATGGGCTGCATCTCTGGAAGGTACGTCTGGAGAACAAGTCATTAGTCAGTAAGAGCAAATTCTCTACACAGTCTGCAGTTCTGTTTCCAGTGATCTGCGGTTAGGTCTGAAAAGTACTGTACTGAAATGGAAAGTGACAACTTTCCGATTCCTCCTTGTTTATCTTTAGAGGTTTATTTCCAAGCATGCCAAGCTTCAGTTTTGTCCAGTTTCCTTTTTTAACTTCAAAAGTGTAAATACACAAACTTGACTGAAAAAAGCCCTGTCTCCGCTTTGGAGTGTAGAGCCACCAGACTGTTTCTTTTTCACCTCTCAGCCTGCAAATAAAAAAGTGATTTTTGAGTTAAAATCTTGAATAATGAGAACTTGTTTCTGGCATCAGATATACAGGCTCAGATAGCTTTTATGTTGCAAACATGGACAGTAATTGACTTTATAATGTAACTGGTTCCAAAAGATGGAGCTCTGTTCTAGAGGTTTGGCTGACAGAAAGAAAGAAGGACAGATAAAGCAAACAGTGGAAACAGCTGTTATGCTGTCACCTCAGGCCTCTGTGCTGTGTTTATATTTTGTTCCTATCACCTTGCAGATAGTATTACTGAAGTGTTTCTGAGCAGGATTTCAGTGTTTGTCAGGCATGCAGGAATTATAGAGAGAAGGCAGGGGACAGTTCGTGTCTGGATCAGGAGAGATTTTGCTAAGGATTGTTTTGAATGCATTAATTATGTGTGCAACTCTTCTCTTTTTCTCTTTTTTTTTTTTTTTTGTTTGTTTGTTTTTAATGCAGGAGAAGAAGGAACACAAACGCACACGGAGACCAGCAGCCAAGAAGCTGAGGGACAGACACGATGCCAGTCTTGCACATCCACATTTCTTAAGCTTATCTGGAGATTTCTGATCATTTTGTCCGTCTCTTCCTCCTGGGTCGGGACCACACAGTTTGTCAAAATCACGTATGAGACCTTTGACTGTCCTTTTTTCATGACTTGGTTCTCAACAAACTGGAACATTATGGTGTTTCCCATTTATTATTCTGGGCACCTTGCAACTGCACAGGAAAAGCAGTCTCCAATCAAAAAAATCAGGTAGGCTTTATCGCAGCAGTATCACTTTAAGCAGCCTGATTTTGGTGGACTGAAACCACTGCTCTTCTCAGTTTGACCCATGGTGTCAGAAGGCAGATTGAAGGTCATGCTGCTGAAAATCTCATTCATAAATATCGTACAAAAGGCTAACAGATGAGTGATATATGCTTGAATAAATGGATAATTGATTTTTAGAGGGTTTTTTACTGAGTTGAAAATGTCAGTAGTTTGCTTATAATCTTGCTGTTATCCAAGATCTCTGTATTTTGTGTTCTTGTCTGGATCAGGCCATTAATTAATCTATCCTGGCCCATTTATGACAGAATGGTAGTGTAAAGTGCAACCAAAATAACTCGTAGTTTGAGAAAAAAAGTTCTTAAAGCTGAGGAGATGATTTCTGTGGAGAAGACCATGGCTTGCTCCCTATGCTCAGCAAGTACAGCAGGATGAAAATTGCCTTTCCCCTCCTACTGCTGGATCACAGCATGGAAGACGAGCATCTCTGTAGCCTTCTCTGTTCTTTTGCATGGGTTAGAAATTAAAGCAGGATGCAGACTCTTGGCTCTCCTCCCCCTTTAACTCTGAGGGGCAAGTTGGCATAGATGAGTGGCTGTCATGCTGAGGAAATGATGTGTAGGCTTTGTCCTCTGTAAAGCTCCACATGGAAATAGCTTTTCTCTCTGTTACGAGGGCCTGAGGACAACGGCTCTCTGGCCCCAGGCTTTCGATATGCCACATGGCTGCAAGGTGCAGTTGAACTCAGCCTCAAGTGCACAGACTGCAGGAGTCCCTAGTATTAGCTACAATATTAGTCTGCGGGGGTGGAGATGTATAAATTCCCATTCCGTTTTAGTAGCCAGTGTGAAAGCATGGAAATTCAAGGTTAGAGGGGGACCAAAGAAGTTGTCCAGTCCAACCACCAGCACTGCAGCAGGACCAAGCTGCCTCAGCTCTACCCTAGCCGGTACTTAAGAAAGCCGTATCTAACCTGTTCACAGGGCTTGGAAGTACCACCACCTTCTGGGACAATTAATTTTACAGTTCCTCCTCCACTTCCATTATTCTACCTATCTGACATTGAAGTAGAAGCTGCTTTAAAGGATGGAGCTAAATTCAGCTTGCCAAGGTACAACACACCTTGCCTATGGAGCGAAGGTATTCACAGGATAATTTTGAGCTGGGACCCAATTCTGTTACTCCAGTGTAGACTTGCTTTGAAAACAATCTTACTGCCTCCAGCAGAACTGTCTGTTCTGGAAGGTATTTACTAGTGTGTGGCCTGCACTGTGGTCCAGCTGATGGGGGCTTCAGCACAGCCGTCATTGTGCACACAGGGAATTCAATTTGTGACTGTCAGGGCTGGAGTGTAGCAGGGCCAAAGTCTTCCCTCGGCTGCTCTTGCCAGGATCTGAGATGTAATTTGGCCCTAAATTATCGTTTCTGTCAAATCAGCGTGACTGAAATTGAACAGTTGCACTTAATTAACTGCTTCTCTGAAAACCCTGGTGCTTTGTACGTTAATGATGCCTTCATTGAGATTCTTTCTGGAGTATCTGTGAGAACATTGTGTCAGCTTGGCTTCTTGGGGTAAAGTAATAACAAATGCAGAGCAAATAAGGCACAAGGTGAGAATAAATATCCCTGCAGATAGATCCTCTGCAGTTAGTTGGTTGATTCTATAACCATCAGAACATTGTTTTGGTCAATACATTTGTAGCAGTGCATAATAAAAGCATGCTTAAATAATAGACACATTTTACAAACTGTTAAGAGTTCAGCTTTTGAATTTTTGAATTTCTGCACACAGAGATGTGAAGATAGGTTTTTGAATTTGTGCAAAGAAGAGACTGGTGCTAGAGCTGATGGGCCAGTGGACAGGCATGTTCCCAGAGTATTTGCTATTCCAGATGTATTGGGAATTCAGATCCCAGGGAGGAGGTAACTGCTGGCAAAAACTGACTTTATCATGGGGACCAGTCTGCTTGGTCTGTGCTGTGTTATGCCTTGACAAACCAAACTCTTTCTCCTTGGATGTGTGAATGGAAATCTCTTCAGGAGGAGTGCTTGGTTTTCTGATGACTTAAAGAATTGAAAAGCATCATTTGTAGTTTTTAAATTCAGAGAGTTATAGAAAGATTTAGTTTGGAAAGGATCTTTGGAGGTCATGTAATCCAGCCTCCTACCCACAGCAGAGTTATTTTCCAAGCTAGATCAATTGCTTGTATAACTACTTGTTTTGTGGTTTTGATACTGTTCCTGCTGCTAGTTTTTTTATTACATTTTCTAAGGTTTCTTGCTGCTTCATTTGATGATTTTATTTCTGTGGAGTAGCTAATTGTTGCCAGTAAAGCCTGTCCTGTAACGATTCCAGGCCTGCCTCAGAGTCCAGAGCAGATTTGTGTTTGTGTTTCTGGAGGATGTAGTTACTCACAATGAGCTTTAAAGACATATGACATTTTGTCCAGCAGATATTCCCAGTGGATCAGAACAACGTTGATGATATCATGGCAGAGACCAGTGATCATGCTAGTGACTTGCAAAGTGCCACCCCGGGCTGGTAAAGCTATATAGAGCCATGGTTACTTTTTATGTCTTAAAACAATAAATCCTACTTGGAAGAATAGAAGTCTCAATCTTCAACTTTACATTGGCTTTCTGAAAGGGCTATAATCTTGAGACTGTAAATTGTGTATTTCTTACCTTTCACACTTTACCTTAGAGATTAAATTTTGTGGTCTCAAAAAGTAACTCACAGTTATTACCTCCCTGCTGCATTTCAGTTAAGTATCTTAGTTGTCTTGAGGCGGAAGACACAGCTTTTTGTCTTTTCTCAGTATTGCAGATAACAGGTATGTCCCACATAATATAGATCTTGAAATGTGAGAGTCCTTGCAATAGCCATGAACAAAATGTTCTGAAGCCCAGCAACAGGAAATCTAACCCTGCCGATATTTACCACAGCAGAAAGCACTCCACAGACTTGGGATAGGATCCTGTTAGAGTTATGGCATGGGTTAGGTGGAAGACATTTTCAATGTCAAGAAATTTTGCCTCCCCACCCCATCTTGGCTTCTCAAGGACAAACACTGTAATGTTCAGCAGCTTTCTGCCAGAATATATCCATGCTATTATAGCAGGTGCTATGCAGCCTTAAAGCACTGGCTAGGAAGTGTTGGTAGGTGGACAGCAAGACGTAAGCATCACTTAAAGTAAATAGAGCCCCAAATGGCTGATACTTGCTGTCTTCTGTCATCTGCAAGCTTGTCACCTACAAATGTCTCCTAAGTTGCAGGAGTAGCTCATCCCAGCTTCCCGAGCCACTTCTGGAATGGCACTCAAATCTAGATTGTCACTGCAAAGATCTTCCTGGAGGAGAGATGAGGATCAGTGTTTCCTGAAGCTGCTCCTACCCCAAATGGTTCAATGGTAGGGAGGAAGACCAGCAGCACAAAACCAGGACTTCCCTTGGGCCATTCCTTTTGGGGGACAGCATTCCTGTGGTTCTGCCCCCCGAGCTGGACACTGCTTATGCGACAGGTTCACAGAAAACTGAGCTCTTTCTTTATGTTTAGACAAGACACGAAATGAGAATGCAGTCAGTCCTGGAAAACAATTCACCATTTGCTTAACCACCACTACTATGTTTGGTGTCCATCTCCTGAAATGGAGCAGGAAGACATTTCAGCACAGCAGATGCCAGCATTTGGATAGAAGGACCGAATGACATCGTAACAACTTGTGCTGACAAAAGGTCTTGCAGTGCTTCTTGCTGCCCTAATGTCACTGGTGGCCTTGCCAAGTATTAATCTGGATGATGTAATTACATTTGCCGTATTCTTGTTACCCCAGGTGGTGTCTGTTAGCTCTGTTTTTTCTGTAAGCTGTTTTAAAACCAGCTGCTGCATTACACTCCAGAGGCTGCTGTGCGTCAGGGGTGAATAAACCTATTCTTCTGCAGGGGCTGGCATCAGAATAACTAAGAGGCAACGCAAGCTATTTAGTGGGTGCCAGAGGCAAAGCTACTCGACTGCCTGAGGTGCTGTAATTCCTGAGAGCATGGCACACTGCCCAGAGCTGATGGCTGAGGACTACCTGCAAATAAAAAGAGCTATTTGTTTTAGAGGGCAGGTTTTAAATAGACTTCTTGTGCATTTGGAAATAGTTTGTGTCATGGTTTCAGGGTCAGCTGCCCTTAGATATGTCTCTGCCTTTAAGTCAACAGCCTACAGATATCTCTATTGAGGAGGGATCCATGGAGCCCTCTCCCCTGAGCACGGGGTTTTAATCACTGTCACGTCCCGATGACTTCTGCAAGCTTAATTTTAGTCGCATGCCAAAGAGGCTGAGTTAACCACTGAGCAACCAGCCCTCACAAAGCCCGAGGCAATCTACTGTAGACACGGATGGGAAAATAACGTACTCTTCCTATCTCCTCACTCGCTGAGCATTATTCGTCAGGCACATGGAGTTCTCGTGGGCACAGGGGTGTATTCGTCAGGTCTCTGTCTTGCTCAGCATGACCCTGCCACAAATTTTTGCTGCTTTTTTTTTTTTTTTCTTTTTTTTAGCTGTGAGATGAGGAACCACTGGTCTCTGTTTTGTCTGGTCATTGTATTCTCCTGTGTGTGATGAAGGCTCTTTGATGTGCTTAAACAGTCCATTGCCTGGGGCATGTGAAGCATTTCCAGGTTTCTTTTCCTAGTTGTGAGTTTGTGTTCATCCCTCCCACTGCTTCCGAGATCTCAGAGATAAGTAACATTTTTGGCGGTGCCACAACTGTCTCTCCCAGATAGCTGACAAGCCCATAGAGCCCAACCCAGAATAATACAAAACTTGCCGAGGCTTCCTCCTTCCAAGGATTCATAATTTGGGCACTTTGGATCTCATCCTCCTGGATCCACTCTGAGTTTGTCTGGGTGCAGACATCCTGGAGATCCACGGGACAATAAAACCTGACCGATTCTGGCATCTCCCCTTCCACCATCCCTTTTTGGCTTTGGAAGCCTCCTGCCCTCCTCGTGGACGGATGAGCAGAAGTGCTGGGCATATTCCCAGCGTCTCACGCGTAACTCTGGTCCAGCTGTTCTCTAGCTGCAGCTGCCGGTCCCTTTTCTCTGCCCGCTCTCAGTGCCTTACCTTGCCAGGCACAGGGGTGACAGGGATGTAATTTCCTGTGGCACATTTGTAGAAGAGCTTTTCCTGCTGCCTTGCAGACTCTGCCATGGTGATGTGCTTGGATGCTTTTGCTGTTGCCTTTGTGTGCTATCAGCGTGGCAGTGGGATAGTTAATTGCACCCTGCATTATTGCAGGCAGCCCAAGCACCTTTCTCTCGTTTTAATATAGCACAAGCTTGTTCCCTGTAAGACAGATCCTGACAGCATCTGAGACAGGTTGGATTTACAACCATGTAATGATCCAATCGTGCATCTAAATTGATGGCAGAATTCCCACTGGTTTGGACATCAGGCTCCATATAGGTCTATAGTTCACAATTCAGATCTGTTCTTGACAAGAGACGGGGCATACTGGCTCTGGCATCATGTAATGCTAACACACGTATGGTGCATCCAGGTCAGAGGCCATCTGTCTGAGCTTAGAATCATCTCTGCGCCTAAGTCTCATGGGGAGAAAAACATCTTTTAAATGTCAACTGCTTTATCTGCAAGTCAACAAACATTCAAGTCTCTGCTACCAGTGAGTCCTTTCTCAGACAAGAAAATTAATCTCATTTAACTCCTGTTGAAATCAGTGGTACAACAGCCTACATTCAAACTTAAGCATTAATTTGTTTGCTTCACTTAATTTGCTTTGCGTCTCAGATAAACGATACACACTGCCAGCCGTTCTTTTTCCATATATGACATTTCTGTTGTGACCTGTAGAAAACAGGCGGACTTCTCAGAATGTCTAGGTCAGCCACAGTGAAGGAGATAATTAGCAGATCCACCTGCCTGAGCATTAGCTTGTTGCACACACCAGCACAGGGTTTGAGGAAGGAACTTATTATTACCAAAAATGACTGTTTTATACCCCAGGTCATTTTAGTGGCAGCAGGGAATGAGTAGTTATTAGGTAAGACATAGCTCATCTTACGTATTACACAGACATTCTTATTCTGCTTTCCTCAAAATGAGATGGTTTCTATTCATAATAGTTAAGAAAATAAAATAGTTTTAACAGCAGAATTCCCCAGAATTACTAAAAGTGTTTTAGGAGACCTGAAGACAGCTCTGTCTTTAAAGGAAAGATCAAAACAAGATAATTATTATCCTCCCCCACCCTCACCTCCCCACACCCCCCCAAAAAAGTAACACAAAAACCAAGCATTTTTGACTTTATTTTGCAGTGCATTCTTTGAAGTTACTAATTAGCTCCACATAATTGGTATTTTAGGAATTTTCCAAACACAGCCATATTTGGCTGTGAACACTTGGGGGCCCCGAGGCCTCATGGAATTTAGATTAGTCCCTTAATGTTGCCACGTAATGATGTGCTGCAGTTTGATGGTACCTTGGTTCGTTCCGTTGGCGTTTTGGTTTTGTGATGCATTTACTTGGGGGACAACTCCTGTCTTAAACAGACATGCCAGAGAGCCTGCTTTGTCAAGAACAGGAGTGTACCGTCATATCTCAAGGAATCCCTTTAACCAAGCACGCACACAGTGGAGTTGCTAAAAACTGGCCTTCACAGTTTGGGAAAGGTGGAGATGTTCCAGGAGGGGTGCAGTGATGTGCCTTTCAACAAGCTGGAGGTTTGAGTACTTGGTCTCCTCTAAGCCCACGCAGGGCACCGCTTTGCGCAGCAGTCTCGTCCCTGAGAGCAGTGTCTTCTGAGCTGACGCTTCTGTTTCTGGGAATCCGAAGAAGCGAACGGCTTGCTTAAGTTGTGTGTGACACACAGCTCTAGCTTGTGAAGCTAGAAATTTTTTTGCAATTTAATCCACGAAGAGATGTCTCTAAGTGAACACAACTTTTCACTGTATCATAAAATACAGCTGTTAAAATACCCTTCCCCTCCCCTTTCCTTTATTTCCTAGACTCTCGTTTCATTGGCTCAGTCTCACTTGCTGGTGGGTATCTTTCCCACTATGGTGATGTGTCTGGCAGTGTTTCTGAGTATCTTTAGGCGATTCTTAAAGCTTACTTGGCCATAGGCTAGAATATATTTCAATAAAAATAAAACGGGTTTCAGAGCAAAGCAAGAGAAAAGTTGTCAAGCTACAGAGAAAAAATTGCAGTTATAATCGCCATGTTCATGGCCTTGAAGGCAGAAGCTGAGAACTGTCAGTGTTTTATAGATAGATAACCTTCATTTGTGTCCCTGGGATTATTGTTGCTTACAGTGTGATTACTCCAGGTAAGTTACTTCTTTTCTATTTGTGAAATTGCTGTTTTGAGAAAATTGTAGGTTATTTTCTTTGCATGAATTAAACAATACTTTCTTATGGGTGTGCAGAGTAGTTAAGAAAAGCACTTAATTGCGTGTGATAAAAGTCTAATGAATGTTTGCTGTGCTGGCGTGAATGCTAAGCAAAATTCTAGCTGAGTTTTAAACTCTTTTCTTTTCTTAGGGAATGCAGTCGGATTTTTGGTGAAGATGGTCTGACGCTGAAACTCTTTCTTAAAAGGACTGCTCCCTTTTCTATTCTGTGGACTTTGACTAACTACTTGTATTTACTGGCTTTAAAGAAGCTGACAGCCACAGACGTCTCTGCCCTGTTCTGTTGTAACAAAGCTTTTGTCTTCTTGCTTTCTTGGATCGTGCTGAAAGACAGGTTCATGGGAGCAAGGGTAATGACATGCCTGATTTTCACCTCTCTTGTTTTCATACTTACCCTTAAATCCATAAGCTATTATGCTACCATAGAACCACTGCATTGTGGTATGTATATACCATGAAATCATTTCTCTTTTACCTTTATGATGCAAATGTGAGCCTGAAGATCAGTTAGAGATGTCAGACTCCAGAGGTAATACAAACTAAGCTATTACAGCTGAGTGTAATTTGATAAATTAGAACAGGAGGACTTCTGAATTCTATTCTGTCTTGGGTTACGGTGCTGAAGTACAGTCAGTTAATTTTATTTTAAACTCAGTGATAAATGCTTAGGTTCTAACCAAAGCAATTTTATTCCTTGTTTGAGTAGACAGCTGTTTTCAGTATGTAACGTATTTTCTTATGCCACTCTGCTACTTTTTACACATGCATAATGCCCCCTCACCCCGCCATAAATGTGCCAAATAGGGTTTAAAAGGGACAGCAGCTGTTGCATGAGGGTGTGTTTTTCATTAACGTCTTGTAGGACACACTGGCAGTAATACAGAAGCGTTTTGCTCCTGAAAAAAAAAAAAAGAACACAAAATGATGTATGCATGGACCTGGGGGGAAGCCAGCATGTTTCCTGTAATTTTCTGTACCCAAATCTCGTAATATGCAGCAATTTAAACTGTAGCCTTTGTACCTTGGCTAAGGAGTAGCTAGGCCTTCTGCCATTTCTGCTCATCCAGATTGTCCCATTGAAATGGTGCAAGGCCTCGTGGTCTTGCTGGGTACAATCCTTACTGAACTGTCAAGGGCCTTGAGCTTCATTAGTGACTGTTTGGGACCAGGTTTGATGCCCAGGACCAGAAGGGGCAGTTGGATATAAGCTCCGTGGAAAGCCTGATGGATCAGGATGCTCATCCAAGTGGGCTGCTTTTATAAAAAATGATGAAGACACCAGCTTTTTCGATTAACAATGTGACAGAATGGTTCAGAAATGAAAGGAAAAGGCCTCTGATCTAGCTTTCGGAGCGGATAGCAGCACACTGATCAGAGCACTGCGATCACAGCACTTGGGCTTGGGGAACAGAAGAGAGAATTGTTTAAAGTAAAACGGTTCCTTGGATTTCCCGGAGGGACAGGACTGGCTGGGCGGTTTGTAATGGCACACAGGCTGAGCATCAAACACTGCGTGTCATCACACGAGCAAGCTATGCTTTGGGTAGGGATCTGCTGGGAGGGCTTTGCTGGTCTGGCTCAGCGGAGGGTCCGTGCCCCACCGCGGTCAGTTCAGAACCAGACCAGGCAAAGTCGAGGAGGTGCACTGGTGTCTCGTAGCCTCAGCCATGGTTCCCGTCAAGGTGAGGATGTGGACATTTCGCCTTGCAGTGCTAAAGCCAGGCACCTGTGTATCTATTTCATATGTAATTTAAAATGTAAAAACGTCAGACGAGTGTGGCCTACCCTCATCATGCTGATGACTAACTCAAAGAATAAGCAGGGTTTGAAATTCTCACTTCTCTACAGCAATTAACAGGAGCGGTGACTTCTGAGGCTGTAGTTCCCCATTCAGTCCCTTGATCATCTCAGCTCCCTGCTGTTGTTATTCACTTGTGTAAGGTGATACTGAGCCCAGCTGAAAAAATAATAGGAAATTTTGTACCCTTTAAGCTATTTTTTTTGTCTAAAAGCAACCTCTTGCTAGAAGAGCAAACACATCTATTGTATTTCCCTAGCCCAGTCTCTCAAAGAAACCCACATAAAAAATGCTAAAGCTGTTCTCAGTTATTAGCTATTTTTCACTGATTGAAAAAAAGTTGCTATAAATATACATTAGTATTAATGCTCTAAACACCGCAAGGTTTGTACAAGAAAAACCTGGCAAAAGACGTGAACAGCAAATCCTGCACATAAAAGAAACTGTTTTTGCTGCTAACTGGCAGATTCTGTATGCACTGTGCTGGAAGGGTAATTAGCAGCATTTTCCAGCAGCCCTCCTGCCAGAATAACACTTAATGATGTTAATAACCACGCAGGAAAGTGTTTGAGAACTAAAATACAACAAAGCAGCACAGACCCAGCCTTTTGTATTTTGAATGCATCTACTGCTTTCACTCCTGAGGCTCTCAGACAGCAGGTGTTATTAGGTTATTTGGACAGTAAGGGTACAAAAAGAAGTAAGGATAATCATATACTCTGAGCCAGTGTTTTTGCTGAAGCACTCAGCAACCAGGAGCACAGCCAGTTTTTCAGAGGAGCTCAGCTCCGAGCAGCTCTCTTAGAGCTTGAGAGCCGTAGGGCATGTCTGCGGCGCATCGTGGTGGGGATGCAGCCAGAGCGTGTACCTGAGACAGCTTTCATCTGCCTGGGCTTGAGAACCAGCAGCCGTGACGGCTCAGCGGCTCTGCAGCATATTTCCAGCGTTGCCAGCTCCCTGCTGGTGCTCCGGTCCAACATGCCCTGGAAAGCAGCCGGTGGCCAGGTTGGGGGCTGGATTTTCAGGTGGACTGTCTAAAGACAAACCTGTCGTGGTGGCCACCTTATGGTGCGGCATAGACTGACCTGTGGAAGCATCAAGGAGCTGCAGAAAGGCTGCCGGGGCTCCACGCAGCAGTCTGCACTTAGACTGTCTGGAGTGCGCGCTCTGCAGTGCCCTCAGCAGTGATGCTGTAGTGTGGGAAGGAGCTTGCACCCAACCACAGAGGGAAAAACACACTGGAGAAAGAATATGCATATGAGAATGACATACACAGCAATGAATGTGTGGCTATTTACCTATAAAAGTGCAAAGATTCAGAGCTTCCTTGCAGGTAGACCCTTAGCCAACTTGAGTACCTACTGCACTGCACAGGGAAACACAGCGCAATCCCTGCCTATGCCACAACCTGGTTTGCTTGGACACTTCTGAATGCCTCATGAATTAATAAGATGCAGCCTGTATCCACGTTACACTGGGACTTGTGGAAGTCCAGACAGCTGGGCCTCAGAGCAAGCACAAATATTTAAAAGACTTCGTGTATTTGAATAGTTCTGTTGGTTTCTGATGCTTAGATGTAGCCACGTGCTTAAATGTTTCCATGTTTGAGCCCTTGGTAGTGTTTCATCTGTGAAGCTGAGTTAATGCTTATTAGGTGCGTGCAGAACAGTATGGGACAGTTTTCCCCCCAAAAAAGGTTGCCTGTGGCATGGAGGCAGATTTCTTTACTACAGCACCCCATTTTCTGCTGTGCTCCACGTGGGAAAACAAATGTTCTTGACTAAAATGTTAGTTGGCCCAGCTCTCTTCCAGGAAAAAAAAAAAAGAAGCAGGCTAATTTCATTCCTTACCTAAGAGGCTCCAAAAGAAAGTTACTACACTCTTCCGTTAATTAAAAGCCTTGTTTAACGAGCTGTCAGCTACAACAGCCAGCTTTGCTTCACTGTGACCTTGCTGCTGCTTGTCAGCTCACAGAAACCTGCAGGATGTGCTCTCAGGTTTCTAAAGCAAACACACAACAATTGCTAGGCAGAGGTCAACTGTGCTGATGCAGTGGTGTATAATTTGCAGGAAGAGCTTTGAACATGAGGTTTAAATAATGTTCTTACTGTTTTCCCATATCAGGACATATTTATCTGAAGTCTCATGAGATGATGCTCCATATGTGACCATCATTTTAGTTGTTTCAGGGGAAAAGGTGCTAGACTTTCTAAGTTGTTGATTAAATTAGGAAGATGTCTCTCTGAATTTGGTGCAGTCAGACGGGGATGATGTTTTTCCCAACAGGAAGAATCTCCCAGCGGGGATGATGGATCACTAGTACAAGGAAAGGTTTCACTTGCTGGGTCTGAGCGTTGAGTTAAATCTTGATCCTTTCCATTTGAAGAAGGGGATAACTGCATCGGACTTTTCTATTTTGTCTTGTGGGAGATACTGCTTGAAATATTGTAGCTGAAGTATTCCAGCTGACAGCTGAAATGCTACATCTGAATTCATGCACAAGGCAAGATGTATGATGCATCCTAAGATTAAAACAGACACGCAGCGCAGCAGGGCAAGGGGGAGGCCTCTAAAGACTAATAGGAGGTGTCGTGCTGATTTCTGAAAGGTCCTGGGTATAATTCTGCATTGCTTCAAGGCTGGGCTTTTGTGCTGTATGCTAGGACAAACCGTAAGGAGGAACAGCAGTATTACACAACTATTACTCTAAGCTAAAAGAAGGTAGGTTTGGGTTAGATATTAGGAAGAAATTCTTCGCTCAGAGGGTGGTGAGGCCCTGGCACAGGCTGCCCAGAGGCTGCAGGTGCCCCGTCCCTGGCAGTGCTCAGGGCCAGGGGGCTTTGGGCAGCCTGGGCTGGCAGGAGGTCTCCCTGCTCATGGCAGGGGCTGGCACCAGGTGGGCTTTGAGGTCCCTTCCAACCCCAACCACCCTGTGATTCTACGATTCTGTTAATGAACTACTCACAAAACAAAAGGTAAGAGGGAGAAGTTCTCTAGGGACCATCCCTGCTGGATGGCTTCAGCCTGGGAGTTGATTCCTGGTTCCCGGTCATGTCCCATGTGTGGACACCTTTACCTGAGTCAGACACATATCCTTGCCCCGTGTGTCCCCTGAACATGGTTTTGCTCTCCCAACTGCCTCTGTTGAAATTGTTTTGTGGGATTTTTGTGTTTATTGTCTCAGTCTAACTTACATCTGCTCAGTACAAGTATCAGTGGGTTTCTGAGACTCTTGGTAAAACTTTGTGAGATCTGAAAGTCAGGCTTCTCTGCCAAAGGGCAGGTGATTTTATCAGGGTATCTTTAAAGCCTGTGCGTGTGAAGCATATGAAGCTCAGGTTCATCTAGTATTAAACATTTCTTATGTGCAGTTTAGTGGGGTTTCCCAGACAGAAATCCTAATCCAGTGTCCATCTCTTGTTGGTGTTGGCTCCGGGGTTGTACCAGGGCTGCAGGGGCAAGAAGGCAAAAAGCCCTGCCTGGCTCGGCGGTCAGGTTAGGGCCGGCCCGTGTAGCAGTGTTTGTAGAGGTTCCGCTGTCGAGGGTAACCACATTTGTTTCTTTGCTTGTATGAATGGGGAGGGCCCTCCCTGTCTTTCTCACTGGGGAGTTGTGTGATTTAATGGATATCTGGTAATAAAAAACTACTGCTGACCCTTAAATATTGCTGGCGATTCTGTAACAGCCAACTTTGGGTATTGGTATTTGTGCATCTTCTACTCTATGCCGAGCTCTAGTGCATGAGCAACCTTTTTTTATAATGACAAAATGTTTCATGTCATAGTAAATCTTCTTAAATCTTTTCTTCTTAAAAAAACTGTCTTTCAAAAATGGAGCTGTAATTTTCCACAGGTCTGAGGAAACACATTTTCCTCTGAAGTCCATGGAAGAAGTTATTCCGTACCATTGAAATTTAGACTCCGTATTTACCCTCTTAGGGCAATAAGGTAGAGAGGAGTTTTTCTAAGAATAAAGCATGGAGGGATCCCTGGCATTTCTTGAAGTTCCTTGGAGTCAAGGCCCAGGATTTCAGATATGGAGTAGATACTTATTTCTGTTCTTTTTACTTGAAGTTTCTTAGAAGCTCTGTCTAGGATTTTCAAATGAGGCAAAAACAAACAAACAAAACCCCTAAGCACAAAGGTAAAGGCTTTTTAAAGACATTTGGCCACGTCTGTCTGAGAAAGCTGGCACGGCTGTTAGGAAATGCTGTGCACAGCCGGAGCAGCCCTGGAGGCACTCCCAGCTGCATACAGGTATTCCACAACACAGGGGTCGTTCTCCTGGACTGATGTCCAGGAAGGTTGGCCATCAAAATGTTTGCATTTCAAGTCAAATTGGTGGCTTCACTGAATATTTTTCCTCTTGTATACTTGAGTATAACATCTTAAAATTTCTTGATCTTGGAGTCATATCTGCAAAGTGGATGTTTAGCTTATAAAATACTTAATGATGGATGTTATGTGAGTAGGTCCCAGGAGAATTTGCAATGCTATAGCTCCGTATTACTATCAGTGCACACACTTTCATTATATTTTACATTTCTCCCAGCAGTACATAACCACCTATTTAAAGGAAATCGGTAAGGCTTAAAGTCAGAGAAAGTAGCTGGTGACACTCATTAAAACCCCACACAGTGATGATCTCTTTCCGTGTAATGAAATTGCACTGAGCTTTACGTTGCTTTGCTTTGTCTGTGCAGATAGTTGCAGCAATAATGGCAATCACAGGAATCGTAATGATGGCATATGCAGATGGTTTCCAGGGTGATTCAATTATCGGGGTAGCATATGCTGTTGGATCAGCCTCTACATCTGCATTGTATAAGGTAGGTCATAACTGTTTATTAATATCCTTATTTCTTTAACATTGGATGTTAAAAATGGAGAAGTACAAAGCAAATCCCTATGAAATAAATGTTTTATTTTATTCACCCCTCCTGCATCATTCATGTTCTGACCAGGCAATGTCACAATGTCAGAACATTTACGGGGAGGGTAATTAGTTTGTAGCTGTCAAATATTCAGAATGCCTTTGCTTTATGAGCCTTTAATGAAATCTCTGTTACTATGCTGCAAGGAGCTCAGTATCATGTTTTAATCATTTCCTGCCACTGCAGTTTATTGACACTATTCTGAATGGGCTTGCCATATGCAGCAGGGAGGAGAGAGCGAATGCGGATAGTGCTGCTTTCCTTTAGCGAGGACAGATGTCTCGTCCCCGGTCTGCAGTGCAGCTCTCTTGCATATTCTGCTCTCGTGCTGCGCTTTGAGCCCCTGTTTGCCTGGTGCAGTCTATGCGTTAGAGATACGCGGTGCTTTGCCCCCCTGCTTGAAAGCAGTGACTACTCTTGAAAGTGAGGGATGAAGAAGGGAGGGACATGCCTGACCTAGGAACAGGTTGGGCTAAAGGTGGCTGTGTTTATTGTCAGATCGGGGAGGGTGAAGTGTGTGTGAAGACAAGCAGAAGTTTGGACGTAGTTGTGGCAGGAAGAGAAGTTGCCTCCTGGTTTTGGATTTTGCTGTCTCTCTGATAAATTCGTTGTGAACATTCACAAGTCCCTCAAAGTGTATGAACTGAGGATTGTGTAGGACAAATCCTCCACAAGTATCGTGCTGCCAATGAGTCTGAAGCGAGTCTCTCCAGGCTAGACCTTCCTCTCACAGCAGCTCTGTGCTGTGGAAGACACTGGAGTCCCCTCACAAATCCCAACAGTGCCAAGCATGGCCCCACTCCGATAACTTTCATTGCATGGGCTGCAGTGTCTTTGGGTTCTTAGTTACACTCACTCCTCTTGGCATTTTGTGTTTAGCTTCATTGCACAGATTCAACCTTCCCCACGTTAATTGCAACAGGGTATCTGTCATTGTGCTAAACTGTGGGTAAGTCAGAAATCTGCCCAAAGTCTCCCTTGCAAAACTCCTCTTTAGAGCAAAACTGGGCTGTGGCACCCTGTCCTGGCCAGGACTGTCCCTGTGCCCTGCTCTCCCTGAAGGAATGGAGGACTCGGTGCAGGAGGACTTTGCTTTCCACGACAGACTTTAGACAGATGAGTCTAAAACCCTCCTCTTTCCTATCCTTTGCAGGTTTTGTTCAAAATGTTTCTTGGCAGTGCAAACTTCGGTGAGGCTGCTCATTTTGTTTCAACCTTGGGCTTCTTCAATTTAATTTTCATCTCTGTTACCCCAATCATACTGTATTTTACGAAAGTGGAATACTGGTCGCCGTTCTCTGCTGTGCCGTGGGGTTACCTGTGTGGAGTAGCTGGCCTCTGGTTAGGTATGTGATAAAATCTGTACTCGTTTTTCTGTCTCCTCCCCCTGCACCCAGTACGAAGTTAGCCTCAGACACAAACATTTACCCACCTGCTTAAGCAGCAAAGCTCTCACAGATGAAATCTGATCCCAGTGCAACCTGATGCTCCTTGAGGAATGATTAACATTTTTCATAGGAAGCCTTAACACTGATGCTAGTAGCAGAGAATAAACATGAAACAGTCATGCTAACTGTCCGCTTTTCATCTTTGCATTCCTACAGCAGTTTTATTGATATTTCACTGTCTCTGGCACAGCTTGATTGCTATAAATCGAATTTCAAAGGGCTGCACGTACTCAAGCAGCTCCTGGCACGCTCTGCAGGGTGTGTGTGCACTGACACAGAGACCTGCTGTAGTGGGACACCTTTCTGTGGGTGCTGCAGGGCTCTGGGCAGAGGTTGCACAGCTTTGCAGAGCTGTGCAGAGGCTGGTGCTGTCTGTTTTGTTTCCTGCAGTCTTCACCTCCCCTCCTGTCTTCCACAACACTTCTTCTTTCAAAGCCACAGCTGCTACCCTCTAGCCAGGCAGAATAGGTATTGGATTCAGCCTAGGGCTGTTTTAATTTGCAGATATAAGAACATACTTTCCATTACTAAAGTCTCCGTTATTTCATAATTGAAGAGGTTTTTCTCCACTACAAGTACATTAAATGGAAAAAAAGAGGATGTCATTGCCAGTACATAGCCCATACTGCAGCCCTCCTAAGACACGGCAGGACCGACAGCTGAGGTGTTGAGAACAAGCCTTTGCCAGTCCTTGAAACTGCTCTAACCTGAATTGCAGCTTCTCCATCAGCACCTAAGGGACAAAATGCAGGGATAACTTACCACCCAGAGTTCTGCCTGAAAATATAACCCCAAGCAGGAGGGAACTACACTGTGGAGCAAACAAACCTGCTCCTTTCACACAGGGGACTGTGACCAGCAGAAGAGGAATGTCTAGGGAGTGATCGAGGAGGACCTGAGGTCCCACCACATTGCACAGCACCAGCCCTTGGCTGCACGAGCTGGGAGAGTTTGCTGCCTCCCTTATAACAGCACCCATAGAGAATGATCTGAAAGGCAAGTTTTACAATTTGCTTTTGGTCTGTCAAGGAAACTGGAGCTGGCTGGGAATACTGTTATTAAAAAAGAAAAAAAAACAACAAAACAACAAAACACCCCATAAATCCATAAATTAGAGGTGTTGAGCATTGGTACTTCTGTCAGCTTTCAGCTTGCCTTCAACATGGCAGCAAGACCATGGTCTCACTACGGTCTGCTTAGTTAACTTCACAGGCTAATTTTATTTAGCGCCCACTAGAGTATGAGTTCCCTGTTGCTATCATCCCATCATACTTGTGGGGTCAGGGTGAAGGAGAAAAGTCTCACTCTAGTGCTTTTCTGCATAATCATACATTATCTGTTCTTTTTCCCCAGCTTTCAACATTCTGGTTAATGTTGGCGTCGTGCTTACGTACCCCATTCTGATCTCTATCGGCACAGTGCTCAGCGTCCCTGGGAACGCAGGTACGAGTTACATGCTTGTTGGCTGACAGATAAGCACAGTGGCACACAGACAGCAGAAGCAGTTTATTGTCTAAATGGTCAAAATCTGCTGCCACATATTTCAAAAGCGATTCAGTCTCATTCAGCTTCTACAGATGCTCCTGGTGACGGTGGGTGTTTCAGTTAGCAAAAGCCTTATTTTTTTATCTTGCTTCCTTTCCCTGGAAGTGATGGGGTATGTCCACACTGTGCACAGGAGAGGGCAAGCTGATCTCCAGCCAGCAACTCCAGAGGTGGTGGCTGCTGAGACATGGCAGGGGTCAGCGTGCTGCTGCTGTGGCTCAGTGCTGTGCTGGTGACCTGCCATGCAGCTGCAAGGCAGGGTGTATAAGTGGAAGTTCACTCCAAAGTCCTTTCTTCTTGAATAGCTGCTCTCTCTGCTCTGCTAATCTCCTCCTCTACCCCCCTGGCCTTGCAACTCCAGGTGTCTGAGCATGTTTTCAAAGAAACATCTATTTATAGGGGGGTGCAGGTCAGAGATGTGAAATGTGATTGTCAGTACCTGTAAGAGGCTGCTGAAGGGCTCAGATGTGCTGTTACTGCAGCTTGTGGGGTTGGGAGGCTGGGCCTGGAGACATCGTCTCCAGCTTTCTGACCTCCCTATCTCTGATCTATTCAGCACGAGGAAATGTTATGCTGATTCAGCCTGCTACAGATAAAGAGTTACCATAAAACACCTTCCCTCTCAGAGCAGAAATGGAAACATTGAGGCTAAACTGGCTTTGTGAAGCTTGCTCAGAGCCTACATGAAGGTGGTGAGGCATGGAGGAGATGTGGCACTTCGGTACCACTCTGTGAGGTCAGAGCCTTGCCCTTAACTCAAGGAGCTGGTCAGTCTAGAGAACTGAGGGCGATGTGGCCAGTGTCACAGCCAGGGCACAACACGCAGGTACGGAGATGTGCCAGGCTGATCCGATGCTGTAGTTCATCCTGCTGCGGTTTTGATGGCATTGTTGTTTCTCCTCCGCAGCTGTAGACCTGTTGAAGCACAAAATGATCTTCAGTGTAGTGAGGTTGGGAGCCACCATCATCATTTGCATTGGGTTTCTGCTGATGCTGCTCCCTGAAGAATGGGATGAAATAACCCTGAGGTTCATCAACAGCTTAAAGGAGAAGAAAAGTGAGGATCACGCCGACGACATCACAGACTCCAGTGTACACACGAGAAGCAGAAGTAGAGCTAATGGGACAGTGGCTATACCACTAGCTTAGGGCTGGTGGGCTTCAACTGCACGCGGATGTATATTCTGTGAATATAGCTTAAATTTCCTCACCACTTGTATGCTTAAAAATGACATTTACTCTGAACTGGGGATGAACTGTAAGATAAGAGAAATACATCTATAATAAATGTTTACATTTATACAAGTATCAAGGAAAGGGTGTAAATAACCACAATAAATGTTTTCTAATAAAAAAGTTAAACGCTTGTCTTACTGAACTGGTAAGTTTAAATGTGGATCAAGTCTACATCATTGATCTCCTTTTGGTGGCAAAAGTAAAGCTATTCTCAAGGATACAAATTTTGGACATTTCCAGCTAAATCTCAAAATTGAGGATAGCAACTCATAAACCTATCTTTTGGTAAGGCAGTTGTTTTGGAATGCAATTCCAAACCTCTCACTGAATTCTCGAGAATCATTCTTCCTTCGTTTCTGAAGGAAGCTGATGTACACATCAATATTAGGAATTGTTATCAGAATAATTATTGTGTCATGTGAAGAATTAATTTCTCATTAAGTTACATTATTGTGAAATACGTGATGAAAGCTACTTCGCACATAACGTAGACATGCTACAGTGCTGTTTGCCCTGTGGTGCTGCAAGCTTGTCTGCTCGCCGTTACACACTGTGCCTGCAGCCAGTGGAAATCACGGGCTCTCCTGACATCCGAATCGACACGACAGCCCAGACAGCGGCAGGGACAATGGTGTGGCCCAGCACCGCTGAGACACCTTGCCTCCCGCTCTGGTTGGAAGAGGGAAATCCATGACTGAATGTAGCACAAGAACTCCTGAAGCCACCCATAGCTTCACCCCCCAAAAGGTACCCAGCTCCAGCAGGAGCCCAGCATCTCCCAGAGCCACACTGAGCTGCACATCTTTCCAACAACGTCCTAGCAGCGGTACAGGATTTGGTGTGCCTTTAGCAAAGCCAAAATAGCTTTATTTATCTTTTTTTTTTCCTTGCAGAAAAGCTGCATTCCCGGCTGAACAACAAGCTTCTCACCAGAGACTGAGCACCCCGAATCACAAGCATCCTTGGGAAGTGTCAGTTCCCATTTTCTAGAGCTTTTCCTGTGGGCCACACAAATATTTTTCTTAACCTCCACAGTGAAAATTTTTCAAAATCCAAAACAAACCAATCAGCCAAGCCAGTTCCTTCCCTAGGAGTGTCACTGTGTAATTTAGGATAGCTGTTTTCTGTTGCAGCCTTCCTGGAATCAATCACGCCAGATGACTAATATTTGAGAGCAACTGATATGCAGAGAGAAGCAATTTTTTTTTCTTTTTTTCTTTTTTTTAAGAAGAGTAGAAACAACTGGAAAGAAGTGCAGATTGCTGAGCTCTGCTGGCCTGCCCAGCGTTTGTGCTTTTGATTACCAGTTAGGAGGGTTTTTTTGACAGTATTTCTGCCAGAAAAAAAATTATTAGAGAAAGGAGGGGTTCGTAATGAATAATATTGGTAATATAATTGCAACAACTGGGTTTGTAATTAAAATAACAGCAAGAGCGCAGCCAGCACAACTTATAAGGGTGCTGACTGCAGGCTCACCTCTCAGCGAGCACACGCGGGCTAGCGAGCTGCAGCGAGCCCTTCGTGCTGCAGCAATGCACCTGCGGGGCCCCGGTGAGCCCCGCAATTTGGGGGGTGCCCTGGCGGCATTGCTGGCCCCAGGAGCAGCCGTGGCAGGGAAGGGGCTGGAGGGCGGATGGGGAGGAGCAGCCACCGTGTCCCCGTGGGCTTTAGGGCTTAATGATGCTACAAATGTAGCGCTTCACATAGAGTTACAAGTGCACCTTTGAATCTGTCTTCTACCTGATGGTTTTTATCTTTAATGTTTGTCTTTATAAACTGTTCCCTGCAACCAGCAGAGCTAACAAAATACCCATTTACGTTAAAAACAAACAAACAAAAAGCAAAAACAAAAAAAGCAAACACCATAGCTTGGGCTCTTTCATCACACAGCTACAGAATGAGGGCTGTAAGAAACCAACCCGAACACACGTCCCCTTTGCGCTAAACTCAGGGATGTAAGGTCTGGGTACACGCATGGTCTTGTAAATGTCTCTTCTAGCATTTGAGGAGACGGCTCAGAGCTTCATCTGCTTTTGAAAGGAGCTGGACATTAAAAATATCTTGAAAGAGTGACCTGTGTTGAACAGGAGATACTGATGGGATGATACAGCTGAGAGTAAATTAGCACATGGCTGCTTGGGTACCACCCCGAGTTGATTTTGGAGTTGATATATTCATTTACACTCACAGATAGCTTTTGGGATGTGTTTTACTGAAATTGTAGTTCCTGCCAAACTGAACATATGAGAAAAACAAACATTTCCTTTTAGTATGCATTGATGAGTACATTTTGGCAAGCAGCCTCATGGCAGCATCTTCAGGCACAGGACTGGATCCTTCAAGGAACCTCATCGAGTATTCAGCAGGGAAAACAATGTGAAATCCCGGTGTTTGAGTCACTTTCACCTGCCTGAGACATTTCCTGGCCAGGGACACAATGCATTACGGTGCCAGCCCAACACTCTTCAAGAAGGGGCTCAATCTTGGGGCCTCGCACGTAAAGCAGACCTTGTGTGCGCTCCCGGCCCGTCCCTGGGGACCAGCGATCACCCTTGCTTCTCAGCAGGCAGACACAACGCGGGCTCTGAGCCCAGCAGCCGCCTGCTGCCTGGCCCTGGGGCTAACAGGCGACCTGCTGGGGGCGAGCCGTCCCGGTGACGCTGCCTGTGCCGCCGGTGGAACTCTCCGGGGGCTGCAGAAGGCTTTCACCGCTGCTCTTACTAAGCGAGGAAGGTAATTGTGTTCCCTGCAGCGCAGCCCCGCCTTTCAACGAGAGAAACCCCGTTAAAAACAAGAAATCAGACAATAAATGGAGGCTATTTCGCTGGTATTGTGCACGGCCGTGTTGCTGACCTGTCAGAGAAACACAAACCAATAATCCCGCCCGCCAAGTGCCTGGTCAGACACCGGTATTCTGCAGCCGGGGGTGTCTCTGGCAAGCCCCCCTGCAAAGCAATGAAACCGTTCCACTTCAGCCGCGCCGCCTTCTTTGCACCCCCTGAAAGTGCCATTTTCCAGACAAGGTTTGGTCCTGCGTTATCAGCTTGCTCTTCGCATCAAGGCCCACCCGGGGAGGAAAACGAAACGGGCTGCGAGTAGCGCGCTTCGAGCGTCGCCTGCACGTGCCCTCTGCAGGCTCAGCGATGAGGTGAGGGTAAGAATAACATCCCCTGCAGTCGCGAGCAACAAGCAGCGGAGCCGGGAACAAGCCGTGTTTCCTGACTTTACAAATGCGTAATAAGGAAATCCGTCCATCGCACCAGCGTGTATCCCAGCCAGTGAAACGATGCTGGATTCGCCTCTTTGTTGCTTGATTTGTTCACACTACTGCTAAATGCACCACAAACATAGGAAAAGACAGCAAGCCTATTTGCATTGTTCCTCTTCCTCCTGCTGTACTCTCCAGGGATTTGCATAAAGTACAGATGTCATTTTGGCATAAAATCAGTAAATCAGAGCCACACACTTTCCATCTCCTCACCTGTGCCAATGTTTCAAGGCAAAACCTGCACCAGCCTCTGCAACACGTTGGGTTGTCACAGCCCATCTCTTCCCTGTTTGCTGTCCCAGCATATAAAACGCACAGCAGGTGGGAAACATCGCCGCGCACCCAAACCACACTTACCTGACTGTGCACTTACACCACCGCGTCTGCTCCTTTGGGGGTATTTTGCCTGGCGTTTTCCTTTTGGACCTTAAGCTTCCCCCACCACAATCTTTGTGACAAGACGTGGTACTCTGAAGAGCGGCTGCTTTCCCTGTGGTTTGAGGCAAGATGTGCATTTTGGAAACCAACACACAGGACGCGTGGCTGTGACTTTAACTCAAAACACCTTTTCAAGGAGAATTGTAGAGGCAGATGGGGATGAAGGAATCCATAGTTGCAGCTGGGCGTCGGATTGGCACCCTGTACCAAATCCTTCCCTTGGTTCGCCTGTGCTGCCCTGTGGCTGGGCTTTTCCCTGTATCTCCTTTAAAATGAGGGCACTTAGAGGCCAATGGTTTCATTTTGAATACAATAAATTTCCTGGAAAACCCAACTTTGACAAGGACAATATCACTTACAAGTTCTGGCTGAATTTGGTGGAGAGTTTCAAGCAATAAATGAAAAGAGAGAAAGGAGCTGCATGGGGTCCATGACAGCCAAGCGCCTTCCAGCTTAAAGCAAACCTTTGCAGCACACACAGCTGATGCTCAGGCGCAGCTCCTACAATTCTGAAGTACGTGGATACGGAGGTTTTAGGGATGTGCTGTGAGATATCGGTCCTTAACTGATGCAGCAACAAGGTGCTGAGCAGTGCTTTCAGGCCAACACGGTGGGGTTTTTCAGCTGATCCTTAGGCACTTGCACCACAAAGCTGTATCACGGCAGGGGATGTCGGTCGAACTCAGCGTCGTGTTGGCTTTGGTGTTTTCAGGTGGGTTTGTGATAAATCTGGATTTTTTTTCAGCAGTGCCACCACTCTGCGCGAGGGCTGGAGCGAGGATAGAGGATGCTTCCCCCACGCTGGGGCAGGCTTTGGAGATGCTGTAACCCTTTTGGTTCTCTGAGTATGGAATTTCCTTCCAAAGACTGAATATTTAGCAAAAGAGCCAGTTGTAGAAATACCTCCAGGTCAGCCAGCTGCGGTGGTGCCGCTTGCTGAAAGTCACTTGTAGGTAAAAAGCAAAGCTCCCCCAGGGCTTGGCGCTGCCTTCCCGAGCTGCTCTCTGCTTATCCGTCAGCAGCAGCCTCCCCTTGTCCCTGCTGGGAAGTGTCCGGGGCTGAGTCAATGTTCAACCCCGCTGGGAAGGGCACGTGAGTGCGTTCGTCCGTGGGAGCCAGCCCCAGCTCGGAGGCTGGCAGGGAGCTCTGCATGAGAGCACACAGGTCCCTCTGCCCTCGGGGAGGCCCGTGCACAAGATTTGTTCCTTCTTCCCAAGCCCCCATTCTGCAAAATGGGCCTGAGCTCTTCCAAGGCGCACCCCAAGGTGACCAGGGTGGCACCGATGCTCTCCAGCGAGGACCTGCCTGCTCTCGCCGTCCCGTGCCCCGGGGTGCTGGGGGAGCCCAGCCCGTGCCCGCCAGCTGAGGTGGAGCGGGGAAAAGCAGCGTTTCCTGGGCAGCTCCCACCTCTCCGCGAGACCTGGTACGGGAGAGCCTCCGCAGGTATGGGGCGAGGGGGAGGACGGTCCTCGGGCTCCCGTTGGTCTCTTCCCAGAGAGGACCCTGGCAGGAGGGTGGTTTCTCTCGCTGCGCTGGTTGTGGGTGTAAGGCTGTGCATGTCCCTCTGCATGAGCAGCTTTTTGCCATTTCCAGCACATTTTTTCCCTCTCCATAGCCTGTTTTGGAAAGCGTCTTGGAGCCTGGGTCACAGGCTCCGTACGCCCATCGGTGGGCTCCCTGGGAACAGCCCACTCCCACAGCATCCCGACGGTGCAGGACGGCAGCCCACGTCCGAGCACTCACACAGCAGACCCGTAACATGCACCGCTGGGCACATCTATATCATTACCTTAATTAGAATTAGATTCTGGGTAAGGTGCTCAGCAGGCAAAATCCAGCATTAAAAGAAATTAGAGCCACGTCTCCCACCAGGCTAATCCTGCAAGGCCCGAGGCAGAGGAAGGCGAGTCCTGCAGCGATGCATGTATTGCTATGAGTGGTGCTGCAGCGCGAGGTGTGCTCCAAAACCCCATACCCAAACCCTTTCCGGAGGCGAGGGAGGAGGTTTGTGCCTGCCCAGAGGCAGACACGGGTGGGACACGAATGACTTGAGACAGGGCAGTTCAGGTGGATGAGGAGCGGCAGCCTTGGCTCCCTCCATCCCTTTTTTCCGTTTCTAGAAATGCGTTTCTGATGTACACCGACAGTGCCAGGCACTGCTGCTTCACCACGCGTTGGACATCTCCTCCTCGGCATTGTCCATGGAGGGACATCACGAGGCTGTGAAAGCAAACAAACCTCTGGCATGACAGTGGCCACGCTCCCCAGCAGGGCCTGGGGCGAATACAGATCAGGTCTGGGGTACAGCAAGGCTCTTCACGCACTGCAGGGCAGCAGCAACGGCCAAATATTCCTTTTCTGGAAAAAGATAATCATGGGGCATATAACAAGTGCTTGCAAAATGTGCATTTCTATTAATTTTTTTTTTTAAAAAAGCAGTAAATGTAGTTTTCTGTTACCTGTTTCATTTTTAGAAATAAAAACCATATGCTCAAGTGTACAAGAGCGATATATTAGCTTGAGCTGCTGTCTAAATAAGCAAAGCCTCCAAGAGAATAGGTTTTATTTAGTTAACAAGGATTCACTCTGGCCTGTGTTAAGTTCTGCTTCCTCCAGCGGAGGGCATCTGTTGCTCTAAAGTGCAAGGTAAAAAACAAAACAAAACAAAACCGGGCAATTTTTAGGAAGATTTCAGGGCAATGCCTGCACCTCTGTCTGTAGGGTGGGGTGTTCTGGGCGATGCTCCCCCACCGCCGGCACCACGCGGGGGCACCGGGGACGCCCCTGCCCCGAGGCTGGTGTGCCCTGCGGGCAGCGAGCGCTTCCAGGCCGGCGTCTGTGCAGAATGACAGCAAACCTCTGCCCACCTCTCATTTCTCCATTGGAAATTGTGTACGCACTAATTCGGCCTCCAGATCGCGCGGCAACGGCTTAAGACCCCCGCTGCCCTCACAAGCTGCTGTCTCAGCGCGTGCTCCCCGGCAGCTGATGTTTCCCTCCCGAGGAGCTGCCCATGCCGGGGTTTCTTGCTCCAGACGCCCGTCCCTGCGTGTGCGGGCGGTTAATCATTGCTGGTGCTCAGAGCCAGCCGTCGTCCACCCGCGGAGCCGTCCTCGCCTCCTCCGTCGCCTCCTCGCCCTCCTCTCCAAGAGCCTCGGTGCTCTGGCACGGGCCTTATTTAAAACGACCACCAAAGTCCCCCATAAGGTGGCTCCAAGTTTGTAGAGCTATTAAACGTGGCGTTAATGCTAACGAAACGCCCTTTCCCCTGCCTCCCCATGCCACCCCCCATCCTCCACTCCGAATTCCTGCATTTTATCCCCAGTTGCCCTCCCCTGAGGCCACGCATTGTGGTGGCCACCTCGGGGCTCAATTACTCATTTTGAATGGCATTCAAACGCACCGAGGCAGCTTTTGGGGAGGCAAGGAGGATAGAGAAACTGTAAAAGAAATAGTTACTGCACATGTTTTTTTGTACAAGCAAAAAAAGGCAGCATTGTCCACCCGAGACCAACAGTGCAGAACGGGCCTGGGCCCAGGTCACGCTCAGCCTCAGTTAGAGCACTGCTTTAATAGCTAACAGGCGGTGCTGGCGTGCAGCACGTCCCCCCGCGTGTGTGTTTTGTGCTGGTTTCCAAAAAGATGAGGGGCTGTGATGGCAGCGCCTGTCTGTCAGTAACTCGCTTCTGAACGGGCTGCCTGGATGTCACCCACTTCTGCTGTGGCCAGTAAAAGTGTCAGGGACAGTTCTCAGTTCCACATAATAATAATAATAATAATAATAATAATAATAATAATAATAATAATAATAATAATAATAATAATAATAATAATAACAACAACAACAACAATAATAACAATAATAATGATGATAATGATAATGATAATAATAATAATAATAATAATAAAGGATGCTGTCTCAGGGACTGAGCAGCAAGAAGAGACCCAAATCGCTGCCTGTTCCCCATGTTAAAATAGGGAGTGGTGAGGAGGCAGCAGAGCTCACCAGTGTCTGGCCAGGTGCTGGCCGCAGGGCACAGGAAGAGAGGAGGCCACAGAGGGACCAGGAGGCCACAGGAGACACGGAACGTGGTCATGGCCACGTACTGGATATGCAAGGGGTTGTAGAGGGAAAGAGAGAGGTACGTGGCAGACAGGTTTGTTAGAAGCTGCAGGCATGGGTACAGCCACACGTTATTCCTGCAGCTAACAATAATTTACACCGCGTGTTACTGGAGTACACGGAGAGAGGCGGGAGTGGGACATGCCAAACAAAAAGTAGGGCAGAAAGCTATCGCTGAGTACAGCCTAGGAGCTGATCACCCAAAAGTCACCTCACCCGTGTCTTCTCTTCTGACCTTGAAGGGCCCCTTTCCTTCAACGCCGTGCCGGAAAAGGGAGCCAGCAGCATCATCAAACTGCACCCACCTCGGCGACCGCAAGTAAGACGAGTTTACGAAGCTGAGATGCAAAACTTCCAGCATTTGGCTGAGACTAATTTCTCTCCCCTTTCCTGCACGCCCGCAGGTGACGGAGGACCCCACATCAGCAGCCTACATAGGCGGCTGGAGGGGTGGCTGGGGACAAACAGAAGCAAACGTGCTTTTTGGCTGGGTAACCCCTGAAAGAGCCGTATTTTCCCCAGCTGGTCAATGCATTGCAGATAAAATCCTTGGGTGAGCTGCTCACCTCCCTGCGCTGCTCTGAGACCCCAATAATCCACACCAATAATCCCAGTTCCTTCCAAGAGCTTCTCTGCTCTCCCAAAATTCAGTGGCCAGCCCTCTGCACATGTAACACAACAGTGAACCCGCTGAAGCAGGGATGCTCTGCTCAGGCCTTCCTTGCTGTGGTTAAAATACCCAGCTCTGGCCAGCACGGGTGGCTTAGAGAGCACAGAAGGACACCAGACACCGGACGGTGGATGAGTCCTTGTAGCTGGCGAGAGGATGAGGCAGCAGCACCTGCAATGAGCCCAGCTACGCCCTGTGTAAGCACAGCCTTGCTTAAAAATCTCTTAACCAGCACGTAATTATTTATAGTTGTTGATCTTATTTCTGTCCCAGCTGCATTTCTGTATTATTAGAGCACTGATAACACCCGCTGCGGAACAAAGCCACTGTCAATCCTACCCCGTGCTTCTGCCTCTGCCGCTACAGAGCGCGCCCAGCGCCAGCAAAAGCGGGAATGTTTCCCAGGGCAGCACGGAGCAGGATGACGTGGCCTTTGCAAGGACTTGTAGAGGAGTTCAGGCAGGGACAATTTCTGGAGAAAAACCCTGCGAGATTCACAGAGATGAAAGAAAAGAGCTGCTTTTCCAGCCTGCAACACAACTTTACCCGAAAGCCCGAAGCTTCTCTTCCCTGCGGGACTTGGTTTGCCTTCAGCCTCAGCAGCACCGCCGAGGGATGCACAACCCGGGCTGCGGCTTGTGGTGTCACATGCTGCCATCTAGTGCCATTTTTTTTCGGCTTCATATTCAGTTTTGTGTGCACGAAACCCAACTGCAAGTCATAAGCAGGGGTGGGGGAGCAGAACAGAAGGGCGCGCGCAGAGCTGCGCTGTGGGCGTGCGGCGCGGAGCGAGGGCACAAAGATTTCCTCCGCAAACAGGCGGACAAGGGAGCAGAACAAAATGTCCCTTCCACTTCGGCAGGAGACACCAGCTCAGAGGTGACCTCCCGGTACAACCGAAAATGGGGCTGCCACAGGCAGAGCTGAGGTGTATAGGAAGCCATAGGGAAGTTTCCCATTGACTCTAGGGAGCTATTTTGCTTTTACTGGGTGTGTTGGGCTGAGCTGGGATTCCTCTCTAGCACTGCCGTACTGCTGCTGCATTCTGTCTCCCGCATTGATTCATTTATTTACAGGATGCTTAAAAATTTACAGCTGAAGCTTTGGCAGCAGTTCAGTGCAGCCAGCCAAAGGCATGTCACCATTTGGAGGACACTCCTGTCCGTATTCAGGGGGTTGATGATGTCCCACATACAGTGCAAGGCAGGTCTTACTTGACGGAAACAGCCCCAAGTTGTGCCAGGGGAGGTTTAGGTTGGATATCAGGAAGAATTTCTTCACAGGAGTGGCTGGGCACTGGAACGGGCTGCCCAGGGAGGTGGCAGTCCCCATCCCTGGAGGTGTGTAGGAGACGTGTGGACGTGGTGCTTAGGGGCCTGGTTTAGGGGTGGACTTGTAGTGTTAGGTGATGGTTGGACTTGGTGATCTTAAGGGTCTTTGCCAACCTAGGTGGGTCTGTGATTCTATGGTCATATGATGCTCCTTTTAATTTTTATGGAGCCTGGGCTGAGCTCCCATCCTAGATGGGGAAATGAGGAATGTCGAGACTTGACCCAATATCACCTGGGAGACTGAAAGAGACAACCTAGTTCATTAAGAGTGAAATCCATGCTCAGAGCAGCAAGTAAATCACATCTCTGCCCAATTCCACCAGAAAAGACTCTTTATACCACACGCAGTCTTGCAGGGCAAGGTCTTAGGCCACCATAAGAGTCTGATTGGATGGAGGGGACGGTGCTCTGGGTCCCAGGTAACTGGGATCTGGCCTGGGATGAGATTTTATTAAATTGTGATACCTGTGCGTGCTGAGCATCTGCTGAAGATGCCAACCTCCTTCCTGTACCCCAAGCAGCCAGCCCAGAATTGGAGCTGAGTAAACGTCAAGGCAGTTTCGTATCAGGTTTCATGTCTGTGTGGAAGGAGGAATGCTGAATATTGTAAACATTGCACTTGCAGAGGCTTGAACCCGCCAGCCCTCCGTGGGGGATTGCTCCTGCAAAGCCCTGGAGCCAGCAAGAAGCAGATGCAACCCCAAGAGCCAAGGTGAGTGCCCAGCAAAGGGCGAACAGTGGAGGAGCAGACAGGGGCTCATCGACCATGCGCAGCCTCCCCTCCCTCCCTGCGGAGCACGATGCCCACTCGGACAACCTGCAGCAGCAGCAGCGCAGGGGGCAGAAGCATGTATACATGGTTTTAACGAGGATTTTTCCATCATGCCCCAGAGCTGTGAGACAAAGTGCAAGCGTGATGAAAGCCCTCTCTGAATTGCTGCAAGTTGGCCAGGCAGGAAAACGCTCGCTGACTTCATCCGGGGAGCACCCGAGGGACCGGGCGTGCGTTCACGAGCCCGTAGCTGTTTCTTTTCATTTCAGCAAATGTGGGTGTCTTTATTTATGTTTTAAAATCCCCTGTAGGCTCTGGAGAAGAGCGGGCAGAGCCTGAGAGCCCTCCCTGGCAGGCGGCAGCACTTGCACAAACTGCAGATGCTGGACTTGACCCGCCGGCGCCGAGAGGTAACGCGGGGATGGCGCTGGGGAGAGGCTGAGGCTTCGCTGGGTTTCCCCATCTCGGTGTCTCTCCCATGGGCAAGGAAGCTCCATGCCTGCAGCTGGGAAGCACGAATGAAGCTGGGGAGCAGCCCCAGGGCGGTGGAGGTGCCCACGCATCCCACCCAGGCTGGGGAAGGTCCTGCTCGTGCAGGAGGTGCTGGCAGCGAGAGGCAGCTCCTGGGCTCAGCTCCTCGCTCCGCCGGCACCCCACTCCCTGTGCCCGTGCCTGGGTCCCGCTGCCTGCAGCCTTCCTCTCCTCCCAAAGATGCAGGAATACCCTCCTGCAGGCTCCTTCACATTTCTTTTTATCCAGCTGAGTAGCTGAACGCACAGGGAAAAGTTCAGTAATTACTTATTTTTTTCAACGCTCTGCCCTCGTTCAGCCATTGCACATGGAGAAACCAAAAACCTCCATCCGGGTCATGTTCTGTCACGTACCCACTTCGGCAAATAGGATTTGCCCTGGTTAAGCTACCTGACTGTAATTATTTCCAGTGCCAGCCCCCTAATGATACGCCGCGTTGAGCTGTTAAAATGCATTTGCTCCTCCGCTGCTTGTGCTGACGACTCATTTGCAAACCCAGGCAGAGCTGAAGCGAAATCTCCACAGGGAGGCAAAAATCAATAAACAAAAAACCAAGGAATTCAGCCCGAAGAAAGTCCTTGACGCTCCTCTCCAGAGAGGCGACAGCGCTGAAAGCCGAGCCCCTGTCCCCGCTGAGCACAATCAGTGTTTTAATGGAGACCCTGGTAAGCAGAATAATTTTCCAAGGAGATGTAAAGCTCCCCAGCACCTTAAATGTCATCAGATCGGTTTTCCCTATGGAAGCCCTGGAATAACCGCAGGGGCACAAAACCAAAGCCCCCAGGGCCAGGCCCCTGCAGGAGCGGGTTCCCTCCAGCGGAAGAGCCTCAGCTTGTCCCCGTGTCCCCCACACCCTGCCCAGTGCCAGCACCAGTACCGTGCCACGGGCTGCAGCCCACGCACCTGCTCAGACTGGGATGGGGACGTCACTACACGTCCTCGGTTCCCCGGGGGAAGAGGAAGGAGCAAGCAGGGACCCATTGGATTTCAGCCACAAGGTCCGTAGCTGTCACCGTGTCCCCAGATGGGGTTTGCCCCCCCGGCAGCTGCAGGGAGCGGTGCTGGGCACGCTTCCACCTCCGTCCCACTGCTGGCCTTCGCACCAGAGGGCTTCGGGGCTGCCCCACCGTCACTGTCAGGAGGTGAACGTACATTTTAGGTGTCGAACCATCCAGTGAGTCTTTGCTGGCAGCAAAACGTGGTCTTCTTCAGACCGGTAATACCATGCCCAGTGTTGCCCAGGTCCTATATGAGCCGCCAGTGCAGTGCTGGAAGGACACGGGGATGTCTTCTGGCCACCATGCGATGGAGGTATTTCCCATTTTTAGTTACTGGCTTTTTAGGTTTATTTTTATGTGAAAACTGCTTACACTGCCCAGAGCCAGGCGTTTTCCCTCACAGATTTGCACCCCGTTGGGTGCCGTGCCGTTAGGTGAGACGGTTTAGAGCCATTTCTCTGCGTTACTTTCGACGTCTGGTGGATGCTGTTGGCTGGCGACAGACCTCACCTTCTCCTGGGCGTAGCTCCGTGGAGCGGCCGTGCCGTAATGCGGGGTCGCTCGGCGTGGGTTGGGCTGGGGGCACAGCGGGGTGAGCAGCTGGGTGCTGGCAGAGGCCAATGCCCGCGAGGGGACCTGGCTGTCCCCGGCGGAGGGGAAATTAAAGTGAAACCCAGCCGCGGCCCCGTGCTGACCTCCCCGGAGCACCAGCCCTGCTCTGCTGTGCTTGCCGCAGTGCACGCGATAACCTTTGGTATCGCTGAGGGTAAAAATGCTAAAATCAGTGAAAAACTTGTCTGCTGGTGAACTTTCACCAGGAGAAAGCAGAACAGACGTGGTTGTCCTGTTCCCCTGTGTTTCTTCGCCGCAGCTCTCTTCTGCTTGGGGATAAAAGCTAAGCGGGAAGTTTTGTCGCAGAAGGAGCCACTGCAGGGCACGGTTATCGGCCTGGAAAAGCTGGGGGGGCTTCTCCCTTGCAGGAAGGCTGGCGGGCAGGGTGCCCACCTGGGACGGCTCCATCAGACAGGCTGCCGTGTGAAGGCGTTGGAGACGGTACTCACCTGCTCATACGCACCAGGGGGCTTTAAACATCTCAGACAGGAGAGTGCTCCCGGGAATGCAACAGGGGAACCCAGCCACCCACACGTGTGGCTCGGTGCTAAACCCCACCGCCCCGTGCCAGGCTTTATAATTCCACCAAACATGGTCCCGAATAGACTGTGCCTGGCCTGCCCAGCCCCAGGCACGTGGTCTGGTCTTGCAGGGATTTCTCAGAATCTTCTTTACACACCTCCAGCTGCCCATAGAGCTCGGCAGCTGAACCCGATGGGGCTGGGCATTCCTCTCGGCAAAATCACAATTATTTTTCTTTTCTCCCCCAGGAAATGGAGGGGATGGAGGACTCGCAGGGCAGCGCGGCGGGGCTGGGCTTGCCCCTGGCGGCGGCAGCAAGGTTGGGCTGTGGTTCTGCAGGGAGCCACGCACGAGGGACCTGCTCTGGGACACTTCCAGCAGTGACTCTGGGGTCTGGGAGAGGGAAGAGAAGAAGCTTTACCGCAAACCCGCGCTAGTAAGAACCAGGACGGAGAGGGTTTCTCTCTTCGATGAGTTCTTTGATTAAGATTTCTAGTGGTGTGACTCGGGACATGCTGAAGGAACAAGACACGGTGCTCTGGTCCGGCTGAGAACCCGCAGGCTGGATAAACCCAGGGGCTAGTGGGGAGGACCACTGGAAACGAGGAGGTGGCTGATGTGCATCAGTACCGACTGTTTTGGGTATGTGGCTGAATCAGAACATCTGGGGAAAAAATGGCTTGGACTGAGCAACAATAACGTGGGGGTGGAGGGAGGAGGAAGAGGCTGGCAAGACAAACAAGCAGAAGCTGGAAAATATTCTGGGTTAGCCCCAAATATTAAGTTCCAACTGAAATGAAATGTTTGGCTCGCCTTTGGGTTACTTGGCCTTTCTGCTTAACTTGTTTTTAACCTTACATCCTCTTCTAAGCCTCAGAAACCCAGCTCAAGACAAAAGGTAGAATGATTGATTTAAGAAGTCTTTCAAATAAATATTCTGGCATTTCTAGAATTCCTTTTTGATTTTTTTTTTTATTATTATTATAATTTTTTTTTTTTTGCAGGGGGAATTTCCTCTCCTCCCTTGCCCCAGGCAGAGAAATGCATGTATTTTCTTCAGCGCTAACCTCCAGCTTTATGGGTACCCTTCTGAAAAAGCTGGATTTGTTCTCTTGCCTTCTCCATTCTGGTTTCAGCACTGTGCAGACAGTGGAGGAAACGGAGGGTCTCCAGCAGCGCCTGGTGGTGCAGGGTGCTGGTCATGTCCAGATATATTCAAAGCACTGGTTGTATGGAGGATGTCAGTTCTATCAAAGACTCTTACGGTTTCCATCTCTCCTAAACTGTATTTTTTCATAAAATTCTCTGGTTTTCCGTACGGAATCATCCATTATCTCACAGAGAACTGCACCCAGTCCTCATGTCTCCTTTCTGCTTACCTGTGGGTCTGTAAAGTAGCAGCGCACCAGCTGTGTGAGGGAACAGAGTAGGTCATTCAAGCACGTATGTAAAATGATTCCCTGGGATTTCACTAGGCATCGTGTAGTTACGTTGATGCGACAGACGGGATAGGTGGGGACTGGTGCTACACAAGGGAGAGAGCCCTGGCCCTGGGAAAACAGCCTGCTTGATTCCCCGCATGGATGTGGCCCATTTGATGTAGCAGAGCTGATGAAGGGCAGCAGCTCTTCCTCTTACCTCCCACTTGTCTCCCTGCGTTGCTTTCCACTTGGTCTGCCTGAAACCAACCAGAGGGTAAAACATCTTCAGGTTACCTTGTTGGCTGGCCTGGTCACCAGCTAGGACCCGCTGGAAGTCTCATATTGACAGACAGACGGACAGACGGACAGACACTCCATCCTTTTACTTAGGCACCACCTAGTTAACCCTAATTAACTCCAGCCCCGCACTGTTGTTTGATTGCATTTCCGTGGCGTGCCTTGGCTGACCTTATCTCAGCTGAGCTGCACTGGGTTTCCAAATACACGGGGAGGGAGCTGGCTCTGCTCTTCCTCCCTGCTCACCAGGATTTCGGCACAGGGCAGGGACTGCAAGCAACAGGTAGCATCACCACCACAGCCTCTTTCATTTCCTTCCGCTGGAAGTTTTATCCCCGTGTTTTACAAGGCAGGGCATCCAGAATGACTAGATCTGGAGCCAGTTCTCAAGCATCCAGGACAGGGCAGGGGCTGGGTGGCCCAGGGCAGGAGAAGCATGTCCTCCCACAAAGCTGTTTTGGATGTGTCAGCACTGCTTCCTCAGCCGCCTGGCTTACAGAGCCAGAAAAAGAGCAGAAAACACATTTTTACATGTATTTAGGGGAATTAGACACCCGTGGCTGACTCAGTTTCAACAGTATTTAGCTATTTGTCTCTCTCAGGCTTTATTGAAAATCCCAGGCAAAGCAGGAGCTGGAAATCACAGCCAAAGCCCCAAATCAAAGCCGGAGCCTCTAGCACAGCTGCCCAGCACTGAGCTTCTCTGTCCTGACTTCACCCCTCTCTCTCTTTTCAACATCTCTGAATGTATAGCCCATTACAGCACGTCTGCGTGCTTCATGGAGAGAGCTGCTCCTTGGAGAAAGCCCACACGCAGTGTGTGATTTCATGGAACAGCCGAGAAAACAAACCCCAGCACAGAGAAGGAGAAATGAGAGAACTGACTTTAATGAGAAAGGAGAAGTGTTGTGGCTAATGGAGTCCGTGTCTGGAGTCTGTGTTTTAAAAATGCCCCTGCAAACTTTCCTCATAAACATGGTCGTCATGTGCGATCTGGAAGTATCTTGAGAGCTTTGAATTCAATGCTGAGGGTAGGCTGAAAATGTCAATGATTTAATGGGCTGGAACAATTAATCTGGCACTTGTCTGTACACCTGTCCTCTTAATGATTTGACATATCTCCCTTCTGTGTTCCCATCTGTCAACAATTAAGCTATAATTGGTGGAAATGCAATTTATCTCAGATAGAGCTGATTAGTTTTCCAATAATCATGTTGCCAGTGCTTGGGAAGAGTGCTGCCCACGGAGAAGACTGTGTGGACCAGTCAATCCATATCACACTCACTGTGCAGAGAAGAGACTGAGCATTAGTTTATCAATTTACAGTGTGCAAAATTTGCTCTTATGGAGACAATAAAGCCAGCAAACCTGCTTCCTACGTCTGGTGCTCAAAATTCTTTGATTACGCTGCTTTCAACTGTGTTAACTCATCATTACCCGTAGAAAGGCAGACGGCAACTCATTCTCTTCTCATGTTTTCTAACATCCTTCCAGAGGCTGGAAATGAAAATGTTCTCTCTGTTACTAAAGGTGAAACGTATACTTTTCTACAAAGTACAGAAGATGGGAAAAAACCCACGGTGCATGTGCTGCGACTCAGCAAGGAGGGCTTTGCAGAGATGTTTTTCTCTGAACAGCTCCCAGTTCCAAATGCTTGATATCATCTCATCATTTGAAGGATGACTCATTATAGTCAACTATGTAGAGGATGAAATTTGCCACTCAACGGAACCAAGCACGCAGAGCGCTGCTGCAAATCACGCACAGCAGAACCGAGTACCTCCGCCGGAGCAGAGCCCTGACCCGAGCTCGCCTCCGCGGCGAGGAGAGGCTGGAGCCGTCCTGGCAGGCACGGGTGTGGGATGACTTTTGAAGGATAACGTTGGCAAAACCTGAGCAGGGATTGATTTTGGTGGTGCGGAGCGAGGCGTGGTCAGAGGAGGAAGAGCCAAGAGGCAAGACCTCAGAGTGTGGAAGTGGAGGGGGATTTGCCTGACCTAATCCTGGCTATCTAAGGGCTGTGAAGCTGCTGCAAAGCAGTTTGTTAAACCTGCTCTGTTCGTAGCTGGGAGCATGAGAGGAGGAGTGAGAGACATCTCAGGGAGTGACAGTTCCCCTGTCTGTCCTGGGGTGGGGTGAGTTACCCTCTGGAGACAACATGCTCTCTCCCACCGGCTAAAAAAGTGTTTCTGCTATTATCTCGCACTGCTACCCGGCTTTGAGAAAACGTTGGGCCCACCCTGTGGGCTAAACGTGCCTCCACATAGGAGCTGGGCTGAGATGGGGGCTGCTCAGCCCGGGTGCAGCACCTCCAGAGAACAGAAGTTGTCACATTTCATGAAAATGCCAAAGCACTGAGATTTTACGCAGTTAACGACGTGGCCACATCACGTGTGGTTATCAGCACACGACACAGTCCTGAAGCAAGGGGAGATGTAGGTCAGACAGGTCCCTGCCCCAACGCACAAGGGTGTTTGGTCTTCCCGGTGAAATGGTTATAGGCTGTTTGGTGGTGGTGGCAATGTGGCCAGAGCAATGCAAGCTTCTCTCGCGCGGGACAGCCAGACTGGCTTTGCTGAAAAGTTAAAACAAAATGACAGTGCTCAGCCTCAAGCAGCCAGCTGAGCTGGGGAAAGTCGGCACTGACAGCTAATGGCCAGCAAAATTATTGGCAATTACGCGTGCTACTTATAAGAGGAAATCTTGAAGAATTTTATCCCTGTATTTAAAAAAAGCTGAAAGTTATTTCAGAGGTCTTGAGGCCCAGGTTGCTGTAATATCTCTTTTACTGTTCTTGAGCAGAAACACGATTTACTTACACTTAGTAAAGAGAGGTGGTTGGTAAATAAAGGTGAGCAAAGCTGAGTGCTGTGCTGTAATTGGATCTCATCAGGTAGCCTGCATTAACACCATCTTCTCATCTTCCCAGGCTCTGCCCCACCTGGTGCTCAGGGCGCTTGACCTCCTCAGGAACGCAAGTGTCCAGCACCAGGCAGCATCCTCCCTTCCCCGACACATGCACACATTCAAAAGCAGAAAAAAACATCGAAGGCACTAGGATATTTCCACTAACCTTGTCAAACCCTGATCTCCCTGACTGTCTGGGAGGTGTGTGACGGGCAACTGGGATTGTTTCAATCTCCTTACCCAAAGCCACGAGAACGAAGTGCCCAGCAACATCGGCTTGAGCAGCTCCGTTTCAGGCTGCACTTGACGATTTACGTGTTATCATCAGCTCAGAAAACATCAGCCACGTCAAGTTTTGGTTCATCTAACCAGGTAACCTCAGGCTACGCCACAAAAGCACAGCCCTAAACCTGTTGGTTTCCAACACTGAAAATAGCGATTAAGCCCTCTGGGTTTCCAGCTTTCTTAAAATTACTGCTGAGGAAGGTCAAGCAACGGCACAGGGGTGTCCTGATGAATAAACAGGGGGGACTTGTGGGGGATGTTGCCCTTTCTGCGATGTCCCCTCCTGCCTAGTAATGCTGGTGCAGAAATCTGGCCAGGAGGTACACGATCCATCTCCACCGAGGGGATGGAGCTGCCCACAGATACCTCCTGGTCCTGCAGGAGCTGGAAAAATATTTATTCCTTGCTTAGCACAAGGGTTGTGGCTTTTTGCCACCTACTGACATGTTGTGGGAATGGCTGATCCTGCGAATCCCTGCAGAAAGGCTTGCTTGTACGCTGGCTGTCTGACAGACACCCAGCTTCCGCTGAGCGGTCCACAAGAATAAAAGCGAGAGCAGATACCCCACTTGGCACACTGACAGGAGAGCAACACGTATTTGATCAGTTGTTCCTTGCTATGTAGGAGTTCAACTCGATCCTAGTGGATCCCTTCCAACTCGGGATAATCCGTGATTCTGTGATAATTCCCTCCTTGCTCGTCCCTTGAGCACCTCTAACTTCATCCTCCCAGACAGCAGTAGCATGGGAGAAGTCTGGCATTTCTCTTGCAAAACAACATCTTGGCTTCTTCCCCTTCTATCTTTTTCCCAATTAATCTATTTTTTTTCCCTCCATCTCCTCCTAAAGTCTCTGCTGGCTTTGGCTCTTGCCCAAGGCAGCTTCCTTCTTCCTTAGCTCTGCTGAGGGCTTCTGACGGGTGGACAGAAGGCTTCTGCGGGACCCTGAGCATTGCTTAAGCTTCATTTAAACCCTGTTTCAATGCCTGAAGCAATGCACGAAGTTGACAGAGCTAACTCATTGCTCAGTGTGAATTACAACCTCTGCGAGGGATCCAAGAGCACATTTTCCTGTCTCCTACTGGAGATGCTGGATGAGGCGTCACCTCTGCATGGCAGTTCTGATGCGGCTCCTGTCCCTTCGTGCAGTTTCAGTGAAGCTCCGATGAGCTGAGTCCTCTCTGTGCTTATCAAGAGCCCTCACCCTTGGCCTCCTGACGGCCCTTAGTGGAAATATGAGGCCATACGAAGTGTCCTCAGTATTACGAGTTACCTGTGTTGGTTCTGGGAAGCCCTAAATCTGGGGAACCCTTCATCTGCTCAGGGCTTCTCTCATTTCAGTCCACTCAGCTTCCGTTCTCCTTCACTTCCACCAGCACCATCGTTTGCTAACTCACACCCTAAAAAGTAAAAACCTGTTATGTTGCTGATCCAGCCCTGAATTTCCCAGTTCCTGTAAGTCACCCAGAGACACAGGAGATACCTGTGCTGGTATTAGCTGCTAGGCCAGGTGGACTGCAAATGCCTTGTTTAATCAAATCAGGTTTTATGCAGCATATGATCTTGTTGTTAACAACCCAAAGGACTGCATTAACTCAGAGCTTGGTTGAAATGCTAGTTATCAACTGTTCTGGGAGAAAAGAGAAGCAGGAAAGTGTCAGTTTTACGGTCCCCCCTCATTTCCCATTGAACCTCTGGGGCCCGCCACTGGCCTCTTGCTGGTTGCATGTTGATCCCCATTGCAAATATCATCCCAAAATAACCAGCGTGGCTCGCAACTTACATGTATACAGCAAAAAAGCTGAGATTAAAAGCCAGACACCCCTTCTATTTAACACACAAATCACCTCGTTCAGCTCAGCCAAGCTGACCTAAAAATACAGCTTTCTGCCACACAAAGCCTCCCTTGTGAGGCTCGCCGGAACACATTTTTCTTACAGTGCTCCTCTGTCTTTAGGAAAGCGCCTAAACCCAGTGACCCATCTCCTCTCAGCGCGCAGACAGCACGGGTGAGCCACCAGCACCCCGCGTCATGGCAGCCACGAAAGACTCGTGCGGGCACCAACGCAGCACTCTGCTTGTGCTGCGGGATGCGGTGACCCTGAGCACGCTGCTGCCTCGGGGTGACCGGGACTGATACAATAACACGCTTGAAGTTTTTTTTGTGTGTTCGATGCAGAATTAGCATACAGTACTGACTCGGTTCTGTGTGTTTTTCCAAACTGGATACTTGGAGAAATAGTTTTTTTTGAGAAAAATTTAGGTTGTACAAAATGCATCAGTAGGTCCTTGCAAAAAAAGTAAAAGAAATTGCACCTTTCCCTGAGATTTTTCCAGGCTTGAAATTCAAAACAAGCTTAAGAGTTTTGGTTTGGGGTTTTTCCTCTTTCTTCTGTTTATTGAAATCCCAACTTCTAGCCACAAAGAGTTACTGACACTGTTTTGGTAAAGCTAATTTGTTACCAAAAGCTAGATGTTACCAAAAGTAAACACAAGATGTGGAGGAAAGTACTGAGCAAAAGAGCAGAAAAAAAGGCAAAACCCAAGGGCTCTCTGATCTCTAAGAACAGTTTTTGCAGCAATCCTGGCTTTCAACCTTTATTTTGAACTTTTCTTATTCCCAGTGCCCTCCAAACCCACTTCATTATTGTGAGCAGAAAGATTGTAAGTGGCCATAAAGCACAAAGATTAAAAACTTCCTGCAGATCCTAAATCTCTTTTCTTTCTTTTTTTTCTTTTTTCTTTTTCTCTTTCTCTTTCTCTTTCTTTTTCTCTTTCTCTTTCTCTTTCTTTTTCTCTTTCTCTTTCTCTTTCTTTTTCTCTTTCTCTTTCTCTTTCTTTTTCTCTTTCTCTTTCTCTTTCTTTTTCTCTTTCTCTTTCTCTTTCTTTTTCTCTTTCTCTTTCTCTTTCTTTTTCTCTTTCTCTTTCTCTTTCTTTTTCTCTTTCTCTTTCTCTTTCTTTTTCTCTTTCTCTTTCTCTTTCTTTTTCTCTTTCTCTTTCTCTTTCTTTTTCTCTTTCTCTTTCTCTTTCTTTTTCTCTTTCTCTTTCTCTTTCTTTTTCTCTTTCTCTTTCTCTTTCTTTTTCTCTTTCTCTTTCTCTTTCTTTTTCTCTTTCTCTTTCTCTTTCTTTTTCTCTTTCTCTTTCTCTTTCTTTTTCTCTTTCTCTTTCTCTTTCTTTTTCTCTTTCTCTTTCTCTTTCTTTTTCTCTTTCTCTTTCTCTTTCTTTTTCTCTTTCTCTTTCTCTTTCTTTTTCTCTTTCTCTTTCTCTTTCTTTTTCTCTTTCTCTTTCTCTTTCTTTTTCTCTTTCTCTTTCTCTTTCTTTTTCTCTTTCTCTTTCTCTTTCTTTTTCTCTTTCTCTTTCTCTTTCTTTTTCTCTTTCTCTTTCTCTTTCTTTTTCTCTTTCTCTTTCTCTTTCTTTTTCTCTTTCTCTTTCTCTTTCTTTTTCTCTTTCTCTTTCTCTTTCTTTTTCTCTTTCTCTTTCTCTTTCTTTTTCTCTTTCTCTTTCTCTTTCTTTTTCTCTTTCTCTTTCTCTTTCTTTTTCTCTTTCTCTTTCTCTTTCTTTTTCTTTCTCTTTGTCTCTTTCTTTCTTTTTCTTTCTTTCTTTCTTCCTTCCTTCCTTTCTTTCTTCCTTTCTTTCTTTTCTGAAGCATTACCTGCTAAAAATAAATTGCTTGATCTCCTCTTGACACTGAGGATGAGGGGCTGGAAACAGCCCATTGCTGCTTTGGGTGTTGATAACAACTTCCTCGTGTTGCTTTGGGCATGTTACATTGCTCTGCCCTCATTTTCTTTTTCTCCCTCAACTTCATCTTTCAGAAGAAGACGACACTTAATTAGGTACCTGCAGGGACCTTGTGCAGCTCGGTTACTGCTTTGAAGGCGCTTTGCAGACAGGCAGCCTCGCAGGGCTGCTGACAAGGAGGGGCTGCTGCCTTTCTGACCGTTCCCAACACCCCTGCAGCAGGGCCCCATCCTGCCCAGATGTCTGCAGATCTCTCACTGCTCTGAGTCCAGGCAAGCAAGGACCCTGTGCTGCAATGACAAATGGAGCACTTTTCCCATGCTCAAGCAACCGGATTTCCCATTAAGCTCTGATACACAGGGATGGCTTCAGGCGTTGACGATATAAAGCATCACCTGGAGGAAGAGAGCGAGGAGGAGGCAGAAGAGCCGTGCTCCTGCTGCCTGTTTTGCTGGTGCTGGAGACCTGGACAGCCTGGCGGCTGCTGCTCGAAGACCAGGACACACGGGGCTGGAGGCAGTGCCAGCTTTTGCTTCGCTGCACACAGAAATCACTGGCAGCCAGGTGCTGAGTGCTCTGACTTCTTTTTCCAGCTATGCCCTCGTTTTTTCCTTTCCACCTTTCCATGGGAAGACACTGTGTGAGCCTCACGTCTTTGGTGTAGCAGACTTGAGGCTTTCCTCCATCTCAGCTAACAACAGCTCGGAAAACAGCTGGGAGTGCAAATCCGTGGTTGCTCCACAGGCACAGGAGCGTTGTTCTGCAGGGCTTAGAGGAATGCTTCAATCTCTTTGCACTTTTACTCTAAGGTAGTGACACTAAAATGCTGTTTCATCAGTGGCCTTCTGACAAATTCCACCCCTCTTAAACCACCGTGTATGGCAAAGTCTCGGGTGAACGCGTGCACCAGCTTGTGTGGGTGGGAGGTCACTAATGACGTGCAAGAGCAGGAGTGAGCTTTACGGCCTCGTGGGAGCACATGGCTGTACGGGCGGACGGCAGACCTGATGGGTAAGTCGGCGCACGAAGGTGGCAAAGGTATGCCCTCAAAGCAGAGCGGCAGAGCCTGCGGCATGGCAGCTGTAGGGTCAGGCGCTGGTCTCCTCTCTGCAGGACTCTGCCCTCCACAGGAAGGTGCCAATTCTGGGCAGGGGACTTCACAGACCCGGGGCACAGCCAGCTGGATGCATCTTCATTTACCACGGGAAAACGGAAGTTCAGCAGCACATAACAGAAGGAGAGCGACCGTTTTCACCCCTTCGCCTCAATCCATTGATGAGTTTTCTGATCCAGGTGTTTAAATTATAAGAGTCTAGTCTTCAGCTGTGTAAGAAGGAGAAAAATAATTATAAACCAGCAAAAACTTTTTAAAATCTCTTATAAAAAACAGAGAAGACTGCTAAGTATCTGTCCGAGTTGGAATTAGGAAACTGCAGAGATGGAAAAGGCTTTTATATATTATCCAAAAAAGTCACTTCTGATGGGGAAATAGTTAAAGCGAATGTTGTCTTACCTCTTCACTTCCTGGCTTTCAAGTGCTCAGATTTTGTAACCGATGTTCCAGTTAAGCACAGTGAGACCTGCCTTTGTGCTCGCACAAGGAGTCGGAGAGGGGCACCGAGATCTGGAGCAGGGACTGAATCTGTGTTAACAAAACCCTCCAAAGCAAATCATTACTCTTAACCCAGATGTGCTCGGATTCAGGCCCCCTGTTGAGAAAATAACACCCCCTGCGGCACCCCTACCTGTTTGTTTTGTTCGCTTCTTTGGCCTTTAAATGAAGTCCTTTGCCTTTGGGGCTCATGGGACTGGTGGTCATTAGAAGCTATTTTTGAAACTGGGGTGTTTTCATAAACGTTTCACGAAACTGAGGAGGAGGGCGTTATAAAATTTGTTTCAAGATACCGAAGTGCTTCTGTTCACACGGCTTCTGTCATCAGAAAAATAATGAAATGCTTTTAGGGCAACGTTTTCCCTCGAGCTCCTTCCCTTCGGCGCTGGATTTTGCCAGCCGGGCGCAGAACCCCCTGCGAGGCAGCCCGGCGAGGCAGGTACGGAGCCAAACCTCGCCCTGCTCCCTCCGTCGGGGCTCCCGCTCCCGCGGACGCCTCCGGTGCCCGCCGCCAGCTCCCCCAGCCCATGGTTATAATCAGATCTCTTCCTGCCGCTTCCTAATGGCCTGCTTTGATGTCCAAGTGTAATATGATTCAGCAGCGCTGGTTTCATTGATTAGCATACAAATCACGCTCAGAGACTGGATGCTTCCTGCACTTAATCATCCATGTGTTGCATTTCAAAGAGCTAAGGTCTGACCAAGAAAGATGACGTTTCTTTAAAAGACAAACGAAAAGATCCCGGAGAGAAATGTAAAACAAACAACTGCGAACAATGTTTTCTGCTGATTCTTTTTTCACAATACAAAGGCACCACCACCTTCCTGCTTTAGCAGGAGGAAAGGTTTTACTTCAGAGAACAGACAAATCAACACACATGAAGCTTGAGGAGAAAGTCTTTGCTTTCAGAGGGCAGCCAGTAACCCAACACCTGGAGAAGCAAGCACATTACCGCGCAATTAAAGCCTGTTAACATGAAACCCAGCCTTTCCTTGCAGATACAGATCTTGGGCTCAATGTGCTGGAGGATCAGGAGAGTGGAGCCTGGTCTGAAGGAAACACAGGCTCGGGTGGGCACTTTTTGTCCCCACCCCTCCAGGTGACATTATCTTAGGCTATTCAGCTTCTGTCCATGCTTCCCAGCTGTAGCATCTTTTGCTGCAGCGTCGCATTTTCTAAGGGTTTAGCAGTTGCAGCTCCTTGGTCATTTATAGCCTAAGTATTTTCCCCAAAGTGGTTTTCCAGAGATGTGAAAAGGGCTGTACGCGGATTTCTGCTCATGTTCCCTTTGGGGGCCTCCTGAAGGACTTGAGTGCCACAATATTTTGGGACAGAGCTAGGTGAAGTAAAAGCTGTGGCGTTTGCAAAGGCTCTGAGCATCTGACTCTTTGCAATGCTTCAGAGCAGGCTCAGGGACACAGAGGGACACAGCCCCTACGGTGGCTCTTCCTACCCACAGGAGGAAGGGCTCTTGTAGAAGTTTTCATGAGTTTTTTTTCCCATTTCAGGCAGTTCTCTCAGTGACTGGCCAGAACCAGACAACAACCCCGAAAACATTCTTAAATAACAACCAAAACCACCACCACCACCAACAAAACCCACCAAGTTCTACTAAAAGGAAGCAAGTGGGTTTTCAAATGAAAAAGCAGTGTGTATAACTTCATTTTTCCCTGGTAAAGCTTAGAATCACAGAACGGTTTGGGTTGGAAGGAACCCTTAAATATCATCCAGTCCAACCACACTCCATGGGCAGGGACACCTTCCTCTTTTACAGGTTCTCAAAGCCCAAACCTGACTTTGAACATTCCCAGTGATGGAGCTTCCTCAACTTCTCTGGGCAGCCTGTTCCAGTGCCTCACTACTCTCATCTTTGAGAATTTCTCCCTTATATCCAGTACAAATCTATCCTCTTTTAGTTTAAAACCGTTACCCCCTGTCCTGTCACTACACCGCCTGACACAGTCCCTCCCCAGCTCTCCTGCAGCCCCCGTTAGGCACTGAAGGCCGCAGTGAGGTCTCCCCAGAGCCTTCTCTTCCCCAGGCTGAACACCCCCAGCTCTCAGCTGTCTCCACAGCAGAGCAGCTCCAGCCTCTGGGCATCCTCATGGCCTCCTCCGAACCCACCCCAATAGGTCCACGACACCCTTGTACAGGCGACCCCAGAGCTGGACGCGGCACTCCAGGTGGAGTCTTAGAGCTTAATCCTATTTACTGTGAAGAATTCGGCAGCAGTGATTAACTCCTTGTGCTTAAACACGGTAACACTTATCTGCCTGCTTACACCACCTCAGAGGAGGCTCGGCAGGGCTCGCTGCGCAGGACAGCGCACCCGAGCTCGCCTGCACCAGGAC
>VXAL01013007.1:287634-304088 GCA_013399475.1 Chauna torquata | reverse complement strand
CACCACCACCAACAAAACCCACCAAGTTCTACTAAAAGGAAGCAAGTGGGTTTTCAAATGAAAAAGCAGTGTGTATAACTTCATTTTTCCCTGGTAAAGCTTAGAATCACAGAACGGTTTGGGTTGGAAGGAACCCTTAAATATCATCCAGTCCAACCACACTCCATGGGCAGGGACACCTTCCTCTTTTTCAGGTTCTCAAAGCCCAAACCTGACTTTGAACATTCCCAGTGATGGAGCTTCCTCAACTTCTCTGGGCAGCCTGTTCCAGTGCCTCACTACTCTCATCTTTGAGAATTTCTCCCTTATATCCAGTACAAATCTATCCTCTTTTAGTTTAAAACCGTTACCCCCTGTCCTGTCACTACACCGCCTGACACAGTCCCTCCCCAGCTCTCCTGCAGCCCCCGTTAGGCACTGAAGGCCGCAGTGAGGTCTCCCCAGAGCCTTCTCTTCCCCAGGCTGAACACCCCCAGCTCTCAGCTGTCTCCACAGCAGAGCAGCTCCAGCCTCTGGGCATCCTCATGGCCTCCTCCGAACCCACCCCAATAGGTCCACGTCACCCTTGTACAGGCGACCCCAGAGCTGGACGCGGCACTCCAGGTGGAGTCTTAGAGCTTAATCCTATTTACTGTGAAGAATTCGGCAGCAGTGATTAACTCCTTGTGCTTAAACACGGTAACACTTATCTGCCTGCTTACACCACCTCAGAGGAGGCTCGGCAGGGCTCGCTGCGCAGGACAGCGCACCCGAGCTCGCCTGCACCAGGACATGGCCCTTCCCTGGCCACGTGCGTGTCGGGCAGGGGATGCGGTGGACTCGGAAGTTGCTGGAGGAGCCCCTCTGCCTTCCTGCCGCGCCGGGAGAGCCCTCGCTGCTGTGTCACGCTGCTGGAAAAGGGGTTAATAAGAGGGGGCTGGAGTTTCTGGAAAATTGAAGATAAGTTTTGAAAACTGGAGTTTCCCATCCCTCGCAGGGCACCAACCCTTTTCTTCTCTTCCTTCTTGCTTTCTGTCAGCCCACAGCAGGCTCCCAGGGCAGAGCATGGCTCCTGGAGCAGTTCCATTTTCAGTGACAAAAAAGCAAGAACCAAACCTCCGTGAAGCCAGAGAACATCAGCTGGAAGCAAAGCCCACAGCCTGGGGCTGCCTCCAGGGAGCTGCCGGAGCCTCCACCTCCTTGGCCACGCGGTGCAGACCCTCCCAAACTCTTGGCTGCTGCCATCTCTTTTTCACGTATTTCACTCATCGGTTACCTGCTAAATCCCCCCTTGTAAAATCCCCAGTGCCTGAAAATACAGTACCTCTGGGTCCTTGCCCCGTGCTCCTGCTTTAGCCATCAGCACAGCCTTGCCTCCCTGCTTTTCCCATCCTGCCTGTTAAAAATCAGAGAGATTAGACCTGTGTGCCCCAACCTTCACTTGCTTCATTTCTACGTAAAGCTCCCAGTCGTGCCAGCAAGCCCAGAACGCGTTCACTGCAGATTATTCCCCCAACACGCGTGAGCCAGGTCGCGCAGCAGCTGCTGAGCAGATGCCAGCAGAACCCAGACGTGCCGCTGATGCTCCAGACCTCCAAAAGCAGCCCAGTAACACTTGTCCAACTGGATGAAGAGTGGCATGGGGTGCAGCTGTGGGAGCCAGCAGCTGTAAGTTAGTTAAGAAGCTTTACAGAGCCTTTCACGAGGGGGAAAGCTTGACCCACATTGAATTTTGTCCTTAGAAGGTGCCCAGATTTAACACGGGGCAAAAACTGCTGCTACACTGAATGAAAGGTTCCTTTTGGAAGGACAAACCCTTAGCACAGGGTCCATACCCTGATGTTGCTGAGTGAGCTCTATGAATTCAGAGCGAGCACCTGGAGAAGGTTCAAAGCCTCCAAGTTTCTGGTGCTGGTGTGCCTGCGGTCGGAGGAGTCGCCAAGCTGGCCTCCCCTGAGTTAAACACGTGAGCCCAGCACTGAAGAGCTGTCTGAAAACTCACTTGTGCATCCGCCATGAGCCAAGCGGTCACAGATCGGTGGGGAAACTGTCACTGACGTGCAGCGAACACACAGCACCGTTTCTGAGAGCTGCAGCTTGGCCTTTGCCTCTGAAGTAAAAAATAAAAATAAAAAATGACTCGTTTCCAAGCAAGTTGGGCTGGTCTGGGGAAAAGTGGGTTGCAGGTGCCATTTAAATCATGCACAGCCTTAGGTTTAAGAGAGGTGCTTTTAGCTTTCATTCTCTACCTAAATCTGCGTGTGTGCAGGGATGAACTGAGCTAGGCATGGGCAGCACCGTGACACGCAGATTTTGGGAAGGAAATGCAGCTTGCCAAACGTACCAGGAAACCAGCAGATTTCTAAATGAGATTTGACATCCCATTGAAAGGATCTGCAGATTTATCTACGCCTGGTATAAGCACGGATGGTGAAAAAAAAACCACCTAAATCTCCTTTTTATTCACCTCCGCCTTCCTTTTTCCTGCTGCCTTGTGGAACCAGCTATTCCCCACGTGCTCTGACACCGTCACCACGTGCGTCCGCAGGCACGCTGCTCGGCGCTGGGGCTCCGTGGCAGGACCGAGAGACCTCCCGCCACCAGCAGCAGCAGGAAGCCTGGTGTGCTTTTGCGGCCATCCCGTGGGCACTGGAAAAGGAGCAAAGCCCTTTGTAGTAAACCAAGGGGCGTTTGGGGCGGGTTTCATCCGCTGGACGTTTCTGTCCAGCTTTCATTTGCCTCTCCTATGCACATGAGCCCATAGGCTGCCTTTAAATGACAGGGATTGAACTGAGCTGCCTCTAAACGCAGTAGATAAAAACCTCTTGCTGGAGAGAGCAGGAGGGCCAGGGCAACAGTAAGAAATGGGGAAAAATGGCCAAAATGCCTGGGGTAGGGCTGAGGCTGCAGTTTCATGGTCAGGGGACCTTCTGTGAGTGCTGGGCGACGCAGAGCAGGGTCTGCAGGCAGGGCTGCTGGCGGCAGGGCTACAACGTGCAGCACAGCTCAGGATGTGCCGCCCAAAGCCACCGCCCGTGCCAGAAAGGTTTCCGAGAGCTGCCCGGGCTGCGACGGCTGCTGAGGCAGCTGCTATTTCAGGTGATCACGAAATGCTGGTTTGCTTTAATAAAGTTGTCTTAGCCATAACCTCCTGCAGATCACCATTTTTTCCTGAAGCCCTAATTTTAAAGAAGGATTTGCTTTCTGTTTAGTGCAGCGAGGTAGTCTAACCCTCGAGTCACGGAAGCCAGAAGCCCTTTCTTCTGTGTCAGGACCAGCTCTGAGGTTTAAGCCCTGCAGCTGCATGAAGTCCACAGCAAAACCAGCTTTGTTGCACGTCCATGAGATCACGTTCCTGTAACAACCACAGAAAAAGAGTGGCTCACAAACCAAATTCTTGCTTTCTGTTTTTACGCGTTTCCTCCACCAGCATACGACCTGGTGTTATAAGCAGGCCAACGCCAGGTGAAGTTGTTCTTCCCCGTACAGAGGGAAGAAAAGCGCAGAGGACGAAAACTGCAGGTTTCCTACGGATGCACGCCCACGGCGCATCACAAGTCCCACGCTGCATGAGAGCCAAACGAGCCACGCGCCCCAACGCCCGATGACAGCGGATTTGCACCAAAGCGGCCGCAGTTCTGGTTTCCAGAATTTGTGCATCGCGAAGGACAGCTGCCCCCAGCACGCCCGGGCGCTCCTGCTGCTCCTGTGCCCAGGACCGGAGCCGTTCGCTAACCCGCCTGAAACCAGCCTCTGACGGCGACTTCATCCCAGCGAACGCAGACTGTGCCGTGCTCGTCTCACGCGGTCTGGGCGGGGGGCTCTGCCTCGTCTCCGCTGCTGCAGCCCCTGTGCAGCACCAGGGAGCTTCCAGAACCATAGTGACAGGGGAGTGCTTCAGAAGCAGATGTGCAAAATAACCCAGGCAATGCTGCTAGGTATCCGATACGCAGCAACAGAAGATCGTTTCCAGCCCCAAAACTATTTGAGAGAAACCGCAGAAAATTATCTTCGAATTTCAAGTTTCAGAAACTCACTGCTTAAAGAAATTTAAAATTCCCTGGGAATTATTTACCAAAGAAAACTTAGTTACAGTGACCATTCTTTCAATACTAGGACAGGTTGAAAACTAAAAGTTTGCAAAGCTCAAACAGCAGTGGAAGAGGGATGAAGCTGGCAAAAAGTATTTTAAAAGATATTTTAAAATGTTTTTCCAAACCTTTGATATAAGTTTTATTTCCATGTTTGGAAGTACCTACTGAACTCTTTAGCTGGTGAGCAAAAACCAGGAGAAGTCGATTCCAAGATCTGTGAAAGAAAAAGGGTTTTTCTGTAGGTCTCAAAACGTTACTGGGATTTTGACATTGGTAAAGTTTTCAGAGCGCACTTCTTTCGAAGGACTTTCCAAGAATGCATAGTTTACTGCAAAACAACCTCACTAAGAACTACAGAATGCCTGTTGAGAGATATAAAAGCTATTTCCACATGGAGAAAGCGAAAACATTGTTGTTTTACATTTCAATAAATGTAGTTTTGGTATTTCAGTAAGGTATGTAGGATTGAGAATACAGCAGCCACCAATGCAGTCTCTTAACAGGGAGCACAACGCAAAAGGAACATAATTATGTAGACGCATTCTACATATTCCATTTGTTAATTTATACATAAAACTGCTCAAGTCATGGTTGGTTCATTGACAGCCCAGAGATTGCCAGCTTTTCAATTTTCACTTCAATAAAACAAAAAACCCCAAGGAGAACACTTTCTCTTTTAAATCATAGCCAGCCCTGTTTTCAGTAATGAAGAACTTCTTTTCCAAGCCCAAGAGAGCAATTCTTTGAATGTCACTTTCAGACAGCAAGATAAAAACCTCTGCAACTTGCAGAAAAGGACTCCGACTGCCATTTGCGGCTTGAATCACTTTCCCATTTATTTACTTTTTTGAGGCGGTTTACATTTGCAGGCCGGTCCCGCTGTCGCGTTCCCAAGTTTGAGAGCTGCAAAAAACGCACTCTGTGCCAGCCATGGACCTAAGGCAACCTAAAGGCTTCTGGATCAACTTTGTGCAAAAAACAGAAAGTCACATTTTCTGGCAACTTCTGTCATTAAACAGCAGCATTAGCCATGGGTGGTGCAAGCCCTTAATTAGGCAAAGGCAGCTTTACACACCTGAAACTGCCATTCATCCCGGGAAAGCTGCAGGGTTTGCAGATCAGCATGCAGCACAGCAGAGCGGGCAGTGGAGAGGGCAGTGGAGAAGGAAGGACACCCTTAATTTGGCTGAAGAGTGGCTGGTTTTCTTCTTAATATAATTAGCTCCTCCAGCAGGCCCTTATGCTTTGAGTCAATGCGGCTGAAGCACACTTAGCTCAATTCAGAAATGACACATCAACTATTTCCATCAAACGCATCGAACTCAGAGGGTTCATTTGTTTGTTCTTTCCAATATTAAAGACTAATTCGGATTTAGACTAAGAGCCTTTTCCAGTGCAACCATCCCTTGGGAGGGAGCCGTGGCAACGTGAGAGTACCCAATTAGCTGTCTGCTCTAATGGAGCATCTAACGTCTGCTCATGGAGAGGAGCATGTTCACGTGGACAGAGAGTGTATTTCCTAAGACCTACCTGGGAGGGTTTGCATGGCTAACAGAGTTTTGGTCCCCTCCCTCATAACACCAGTAATAACTTGAGCTTTGCAAACAGCTTTCTTGCCGTAACAAAGCTGCTCAGCCACCTACTTTTTCAACCTTCATCTTTATTGGTATTTTACACCTGGCAGTGCCTAACAGAGCTCATCTGCCACTTCATTTTTTGTTTGTATCTTACTACAGACCGAAACAAGGAAGTAGAAATCTGTTATTATTAAGCTGCCGTATTACATCTTTAGCCACCACCTCCTCTTTATCAGTTTCCCCCACTCTCCAGGCACCCAGAAAGAAGTGCTCACTTCAGCAGAAATGATTCTTTCCTGCTTTCACTTTATTTTTTTTTTTTTTTTAATATTTTAAAGACCCTCAAGGCACTAGCTGGTGGAAAAAAAAAAAAAATTAGGAAAAGTGTCTATCAGGAAGTTCAAAAAAACATTTTGGACAGGTTTTGTTGTTGCAGATTTTGATTGCTGGAGAATCTCTTAGGTCTAGGATGGAACTTCTGGTCAAAGCAAAGGTGGTACTTAAATCCATATGTCCAAATCTGAGCAACCCAATCCATTGGGAAGTGTCCCTGCCTGTGGCAGGGGGTTGGAACCAGGTGGGCTTTAAGGTCCCTTCCAACCCAAGACATCCTACAATGCTATGAATTAGGTGTTCCAGCAACCTGCAAGGCAATGGGTAAAGCTCAGGGAATCATTCATTCTCCAGCCCTTTTTAAAATGAACTGACTTAAAATCTGAATCTGAGAGGGTTTTTTCCCCCTTAGGAACCTTAAAATATCTGAAAAAAATGTTATTAAAAACTTTTCAATATGTTCTTGTTTCTATTCCGATCTTTTCAGACCAGGAAAATCTCTCATTTTCTACTTACAGTTCTAAAATCACAGAATCATCGACCTAAGGCCTACAGGTAACACAAATATAAACAAAAAAAGCGTGCAGTGACCTGCCCTCAAGCTGTGGCAGAGGGCTGCATAGACTGTAAATTATAAATTGGATTTGACCTTTTTCCTATCTTATATAGCTGAAGAAAGATCAATAAGGATTGCTGACAGTGAGACAGAGGGGATGTTTCTTCTCTTTACCTAGGTTTTCTAAATGATAACAGATGTTCAGTAAAGTCAGAAAACAAACGTACTTCAGCAATGGATCAAAACAACTGCAATACCAGCAGGGTGTAAGAACTGGTCATCACTTAATGAGGCATATTTTAGGGAAATCCTAAGTCAGAAAGCACTCCTTAGTTTGTAGCAGGGTAGCATGGTCATCTCTGACTGTACAGGTAGAAAGACCTGCAGGCAGGAAAATGCATAGAAAACTCCTATTATCCCCAGGGCAGTTTTCCTGGCACTGTATGAGAGCAAAGATTATTACTGAGCATAAAAGCCACTTGTCCTACAGGGCCCCACATCCACAGTCTGGGGATCGAGAGCCTTTTCACCCTCTAACGCCTGCTAAGATGCACAGCAGTCCCTATGAGCCGGCCAGTTGCCTGTTCCGTGGTAGCATCACTCAGCCCCACACTGGTACCCTGCTTGTACCAAGGGTCCATCCCGTCCAGTCGCTTGTGCCCAGCATTGTCATAGAAGAGGAACACAGGAACGAGGAACAAGTTGCCACAAGGAGATGTCTTGGGAAAAGGAAGGAGGGGGCAAGTATACATAGCAGGTGAAAATTCACTCAGTGGTCTCCCAGCTGTCGAGGCTTTTCAGCTTTGAAAGTTTCCTGAGCCTCATATAGTTTGTCTGCTTGGCACCTCTCAACAGATCCCTCTGTCAAGTATTTGGAAAAAAGTCTCTGCTTGAATCCACAGAAACTGCAGGCATCCACAGCTTCCTTTGAAGAGGGCTCACACAGACTTCAGTGAAGGGGGACTGTCCTCCTGTGGAGGACATCAAGTTTAAAAGATCAATGCCTCATCTATTCCAAACCTCTGAATTTTGCTCTTTTTTACCTTCCCCTTGAGCCTTACAATGAAGAGCAATAATCAAGAGCCAAGTGTAGTCACAGTTCTGCCCTCCCCATAGGGAGTTAGATAGCAATAGAAGGAGACAAGCCTCAGCTTCCTTACCGAAGACTTTTGCGCACATCTAGAAGCATTTCCCTTCTCCCTGTACAAGTCCTAGTTTGGGATCCCTCTGCACTGTATTTTTAAAGAAATCATAGATTTTAAGAGTGCACATGGGTGGGCAACACACAAAACACTCATTCCTAAAAATAGCACACTAGTCCTGCCCAGACTATCTCTGAGAAAAATACTTATGTTTGTGCATTCAAAGAAATGCTAGGCCTCTCCAAATCTACTTTAGCCCATACACACTAACTGGATATACTAGGACTATAAACACACTGCAGCTCAAGACAGAAAAATAATTTAACCTGCTTCTTGCATAGAGTTAAAGATGTGGAGGAATTTGAAGATTAAAAAAAAAAAAAAAAAAACAGTAGCAGGGCTGTTTGTCTGTGGTTTCTGACCAGGTAAGAAGTTACACGCAACACCCAGCATCCAACTCCTGAATTTGGAAAGAAATTACCATTTACATACAACAGTTCCTAATTGTTGGGACAAATAGAAAGAAATGTAAACAGTGATAAAAATGTCTGAAGGCTTACTTCATAACAAACGCTACTATTCGGGTAGCCTAGTTGTAAGCAACCAGAAAGGCAGCTGGAAGAACAAGACCTCAAGCTGCTGTCAGGCGATGAGCAGCTTCCAGCAGAAGTTAGTTGCAACTCTGTTTGCAAGAGGTGTGCAGATGACTGACACACGGCCAAACATGCGCAACACTTGCTGCTGACTTTCTGGAAAGTTTTAGGAGCCGTAATGCAATTGTAGAGGGGATAAAGCACAAAGGATTTTCAAAACCCATAGGCTCCCCCACACACCTTAAAGAGAGCTTGTTCTCATCTCTGCAAGGGCTGCAAGCAGTTCTCGACTCCTGCTTGTTACAACCAAAATAATAATAAAACCACCCTTATGTCCCAGGAAAAGTCCAGATCACTACAATAGTCATAACTTAATACACATGGAACAAGGCTCCATCTCAGTTCAGCTATGAAACTGAAGCTCTCATAAAATACCATTCAAGATGCTTCTCGCACAGGCATGGAAATTAAAAATCAGGTAGTGGTATGAAAAACAATGTTTACAATTTTCTTGTAAAATTTTTTCAACCATTTCTCTGTTAGGGGTGTGTATTCGTATTTTGTAGACAAAGCAAAACAATCATTAGAACATTTCCATTCAAAAGGAAATAGATAAACAACTTAACCATTTATTTGACTGCATTGTATTTAGACAGCTTGTACATTTCATAACCCCACTGTTTTTGTTCTCATCAAAAAGGATAAAGGGACAGAAGAATATAATCCACTCAAAACAGCAGTCCAGTATTTTGAGATACATTTGATACTTTCATAGATGCCCATCAGCTACCTGAACTCCAATACACGTTGTAATGTTTATACAAGACCTGAATTGTATTTATTTTTTAAATCATAGCACTCAGTTTTAGCAATGTCTTGTGGTGCCCTGAAAAAGTTTGTGATGTACTATGCAATGCCAATTAGACTATGCCTGCTTTTCTTGAAAGTGATGAACCTGTTTTTCTTAAAAATAAAAAAAATTAAAAAAAAAACAATATAAAGCAAACATCCATATTGACATGTCAGCTAATAGCAATATTTGGGCAAAGTCAAACAAAAATGACCAACTCCTTAGTTAGATTTGTCAATGCAAAATGTGAGGGGGGAGAGGACTGTGTTTTAGCAACACACATGAGAAATAAACAACTAAACTTTTCTTTGCTAGATTTGTTTTGAAAACCTATTTCCATCTCTTTGCAATTCGTAAGTTCCCACTTGATACCCAATTCCAAGCAACACAGTGAATAAATCTGTTTCTTTTAATATAAACCAACACATACAGCTTCAGTATCTTCTGTAGTGAACTGTGTGTTACACAGCAGCAATATCAGAACCTTTCAGGCAATACGCTCTTTGAAAAGAAATGTGCACCTATTTTGCGCAGTATTTTCAAAAATTGCATGGCGAGAATTACTTCTTACAATAAGCAAAGAGAATTGTATTTGAAGTCTGCTCAGAAGTGATGTTTTTTGGCAGTGCCTTCATGAAAATTGATTTAGGCTAACTTTCCAGTCTGCTTTTCAATCTCAAGACACCCACAGTTTAAATATTAACCTATAGAAAACTTGCCTGTCTGGCTTTTCACACAAGATAGCCTAGTTTGCAGTTTGCGATACAAGCCCATCAGCTGCTAACACGGTATGAAGCTTCTCTTATCTGTCTCCTATGTTCAAGCAAGCCAGNGACACAAGATAGCCTAGTTTGCAGTTTGCGATACAAGCCCATCAGCTGCTAACACGGTATGAAGCTTCTCTTATCTGTCTCCTATGTTCAAGCAAGCCAGAGCAGTCACTACTTCTCAGACAATTGGAATGCGGCTGAGAGAAGTCTGCTTCTATTGATTTAGCATTCCCAACATTTAAGTCGTAGCTGTGAATGAAACCCTCTGAAGAAGTGCTCAGAACAACTGGCAAACCTGAGGGATCACGAAAATTTGAACAGGCTTTACTCTGAATTCCAGCATGTTCTGTCAATAAGACAGTCCAGGTTATAATGCTTTGATTCAGACACCATTTTAAATACGAGTTTTCTTTATTGAGGGGAACAAGCCCCCTCAAAAGCACTTATGGCATGTACAAGCAGAAAACTCAGAAGGGTCAATTTCCATTAAAAATCTTTATTTTCAAATACAACTCATATTTTGTACATGGTAAGAAATGCCCATCACCATGTGCAATTGGTCTGTGCAAAATAAGGCTTTCCTTTAAATCCAGTTTTCCTGCACAGGGATCTTTTCCAAATGTTACTGGAGGTAGGGGTTTTACTGTTTTTGTTTTTAAATGTACAGTAATTAGCAAAATAACCATGATTCAAACCAAACTCTTTTAAAAAAAAAAAAAAGTGTAGTAAGGCAAATCTGAAGAGTATACTCAGCTACAGAAGAGCCGATTCACTGAGAGTTCATCCTTTTTTCCCCCCACAGATTACATAGGTTCTTCCACAAGTCAACTAATACCTTTTTTCCAAAGTGAAGAGAAAAAAAACAAAACAAAAAACCAAAACCAAAAAAAAAAACCAAAAAACAAAAAAAACACTGATTCATAGAACTGGGCTATATAATCATGCTGAACAAGAAAGCCTAGACACTGTAATTACTGAACAAATTGATGGGTATTGGCAAAACCTATGTAAGCCAGACAGCGAGAGAGAGGGGGAGAGAAAGGGAGAAAGGAGGGGGAGAGAATGAGAAATCCCTTCCCCACTGCTTTGATTTTGGAAGGAAAAAATCCCCCAATAATTTAGCTCATGTAAGTTTAGAGAAAATGAGAGCAGCTAAAAATGGATACAATACACCTCGAAATTTATTTCCAAGACCAAGAACCAAGGATTGAAGCATTTTAGAACACTGAAGCAAAGCAATCTGGAAAAAAAAAAAAAACCCTAAAAAAAACTTGTTCCAACTATTTTAAAATAGCTTTTTCAGAGCTTCTAGCGATAATTTTGATTAAATAAAATCATACCAATTTACATTAATTTTCTATATCTTCTTTTAAAAGTCCCTCACTCTTTTAAAGGAAAAAGTGCATCCAAAACCAGCAGAGATTTACTGGCAACATCAGGTTCTCTTTTAGCAGCTACTCAAGGTTTTCAAAATAGCTTACACTTCTTGCTATAAGAAAAGAAGGGCCTTCCAAACCCCTGTTTGGGAGAAGTATCCAAATTATAAAAATCTGAAATAATTTATTATCAAATCCAGAATTTAAATAAAAGCAGAAATTTTCTTGCAAAGACAGTTGAAGAAAGTAAAAGAATAAAAGCATGCACTCCAAACTTAGAGGTGAAGACAAATATACTTATCTATACAGGCACTGGCAGACGCAATTTAATTGTTACTGTTACTCATTGTAACACACACCCCACCCTACAATACATTTTTTCATTCACTAATCACTGAGGTACCAATATTTAAGAATGGAAAATTCAATATTGAAAAATAAAACCTAAAATTGAAGCCTTTTTCCAGAAAACTATGGCAATTTTTGTATGAAATGTTAGTATACTTATAGAATTTTACAATCTACATTGGCTTTTTTCTGGAACCAAAAGTTGCGTTCCACATACAGGTTCTTTGATAAAATGTTCACTGTGTACGTAATACAGTCAGTAGACTTGCAAATGAATGAACTTATCTTGGCTATCAACTGGCACATCTTGCTGGTACCAAAAGAACTCGAAGTTTGAAACAATCGGCTTTAATTCTGAACAAATGCGCCATGCCAAAGTGCAACAAATATGTGCGACACTCAAATGAGACACTGACAGATAAGAGCTGCATGGAAATTACTAAGTCCACCTGCAAAGCAATTTTGTACAAATTGCATTGCATGCAAAGGACAACTCTGCGCTGCTGGGACGTCAGTTGCTTGATGTGATGGTTTCTTTTAACGCAGCCATAGTTTAAGACGCAGTGCATCAACTCCATTTAAATAGTATCTGAACAGCCTCTTGTCTCGCACAAAACCAAGGTTTTCATAAAGTTTCAAAGCAGACTTATTTGTGATTTCTGTTTCCAATACAACCTTTAAGAAGAAAAAAAGAAAAAGCACATCACATTAGAAAGCAATTGCATTAACATTACTACTGAACAAATTTCAAAGTTTTTATTTAAAGGTATGCTTAAGAGTAATTAGCAGAATCAGTTTTCTCTTGTCCTTATTTACACAAGCAATCCCCCTCAATCCTTACATTTAAAAGAAAATAGCTGTTAATCAACAATAGTAGTTGTAAGCAAGTTTCATTCTTACCAAGATTTTAGTTGTTTGCTGTAAACAGTGTTTCAAATCATTACCTAATAGCTATGGTTAAAATAAAAAAAAAAAGCACCAACTGAACAGCTCAGGTTCCAAAACGTACTTTGAATGAACAACTGAACTTTTGCATGTCATAAGAATTTGGCACACAGTAGGTTTTGTTTTGCCATTTGATATCTTTCACCTCTAATTTGATGGATTTAGACCTAGACATAAACTTCTTCATTCTATGACTAGCTGTCAGACCCAGCGTTTGTAACGCACATTTGTGCTCAACGCAAGAATTCCAGACTCAAGCCAGAGTGCACACACCACACAGATCCCAGACTCACAAGGCCCTGTTCAGGGCTTGTTGGGTGCCTTACACCAAAATCTCACAGACAAAGGGCATGCCAGAGTTTATAGACAGCAAAGCTGTTGCAAGATAGGCCTGCCCTGGAAGGAATTGATTCTAGTGAGCAAATAAAGGGCATATAATTAAACCTCAAGTAATACATTGGTTTGAGAAGATTAACAGGTCTTGGCCTTCATTGCTGCCAACTAGCCTAGCACAGGGCAGGAAGAAAGAGCAGCTTTTTCCATCTTTTTTTGTCCCCTATGTTGGTAACACCTAAGCTGCAGGAAGACCTGTTGTCATCAATACCTTAGACCAAACCCAAGTGTAGTCCAAGTTAAGCTAAGACTGAAAATTGATCCACGATTCTCAAGTACAGGCAAAAAACTACACTTGCATTAACAAGAAGTTAAATTGCTGAAGAATGTCCCTCTGAATGGTTTTCCCTCTTTTCTACAAATGCAGTGAACAGAGCTCCGGCATATCTGGTAAGCAATGCACCCATTCCAAACAGTAAAAACTTATTTTACCTCTTTACTGTTGTCCAACTCAATTATTTAAGGATTCTGCTGTTAAGGATGGATCATGGTGGCTCAAGAACACAGGCTGAACTAACAAGCTGACAAGACTACGTACAAACCCATAACCACGTACATTCACATATTAAAATAAGAGGTGATGGACACTGTGGAAAAACCATAAAATGAAAATACAGCCTAAGCAATTTATGCAGCAAGCCAGTGACCAGTGCTGCTGTAAGCCCACTAATGGCTACATCTAAACCAGCATTTGATACCCACCGCACCACTCTGTGTAGTTAGAACTATATACGTAAAAATCCCTTTGTCCAAAAAAAAGTAATCTACCCCACCTCAGAACCCAGGACTCCCTTCTCTTCCAATAAAAAGCAGGTAAACTGGTTTAAAAAATATATACATACAAAAATAAAAGCCTGTACTTGTAGAGCAGTTTAAGCCAATCTACCTTATGGATTCTTGGCGCCACTGCCTTCAGGCATGCATTTCCATTCCCCCTCAGCTCTTCTGCCAGCTCACTAGGTTTGTTGCTGAGCTACTTCATAAAGCAACCTGGTAGAAAAACTATTCATTTTTTTCTCCATCATGTTTGCTTTCTGCAATCTGAGGAGTGGCTAGGCCAATGTGAGGGAGGGAGGCTACTGGCAGTTAGACCGGTCACCTTCAATAAGGTTTCAAAATCTACTCAGTGTATATATTTGACCATTACTTAAGTTTCAAGCCATTCTGACCACATGCCAATGGACAATCCCTCCGCGCTTCTCAGTGTGTGAATGTTCAAAGGATAGTAAAGCTGGAGCTAACAATCCAATGAACAAAATACACCTGGAAGAAAACAAGACTTAGAAGAAGTTCGTTTTTCTAAAAGGAAGAGTCACACATTAAAATATTAATAGTGAGAGTTCTTAAATTACAGCAGGATAGTCTCTGTTGTAGCTGTACTCTTAAGATGGGCTAACTCAATTCTTAGTCTTAAGGGCAGAATTAGGGATTGGATTTCTCTTGCTGGCACCTCCTAGAACAGTACTGTCATCAGGTCTTGTGACTTAATCAATTACTTTTAGGAACTTTGATCTATTAAAATGGATAACTTTCAAATTATAATCAATTATTATGACAGTGCAATACTTTTCCTTAAGAGTTTGCTGTTTTCTACATGAGTACGCACAGTGTACAACTTCTTAGTTCAAATTAAAGCATTATGCCAAACAGGAAATTCGACCCATGCAAATTCACAGCAAAGGAAGCTATTATTTGAACTCTGACTACAAATGACATTCACTTGCACAAAAGTTTAGTAATCTGGCAGAGTGATACATGTCTGTATCCAACTGCAAGCTTGCACACCTTGCAATGCTAAAAGACTTCCAACACGGCAGATCATTGAATTTAAGGGTGTGGCTAAATGTTGAAATTCAGGTTTGTTGGAATCCCAGTACCTGAGTGAATGCTCATCTTGAAAGGTAATGCAATGGATTTGTTCTGGTATTTCTATGAAAGACTTAGCACAATGAAAAATCATCCCCTGACCAAAACATACTGTGTTGATTTCACAAAGGGCTACAGACACATTTCTGTATCTCGTAAAGAAACACAGTTGTATTTTATACAGGTTTCTTTAGCCTGATTCTGTGAAAGATTCTTTTCTTCCTGCGTGAGATTTTCAATCAAGCTCCAAAATCTTCAACTGTTACCTTTATTAGTGGTCTCACTTATTTCTGGTCTATTTTGTTGTACAAATATACCTGTTAAATCTTCTAATAACACAAACTCATCTGCTTCTGTAGACCAGCAAAGATCTGACTGGGTTTAAACAAGATTTTCTGCACAAGTTGTAACTTTCTGAAGGCCGTTATTTTCTCTTATGTCTGAAATTTCGTAAGCCTACAATTTTATCTCTACTCTCTTTAACTGGTTATAGAGGCAAGGAATCTTCTACTGCAGTGACAGTGGAATACAGTGTTTCTTGTTATGATGTTCTCATACCTAGTTTATTCCTAAACTGAAGAAAAACGGGAGGTCAAGCTTTCTTGCTTTTTCAGTTCAAACCTTGAATGTAGTCAAGTTTAGAAACCGAGTCATGGAATACAGCCAAATCAAATAAACAAATGCAGAAAATACTCTTTCAGCATTCACAGAAGAGGCTGCTATTCTTACAAGTAAGTTTGGCATATTATAAGATACAAATTACGGGTGCTTGGCCAGTGTCCTTCATCAGTTTAACTGCCTTAACACTTAAAGAGAGGTAGCACCCAAAATATAACACTTAATACACTAAATGATCTAGAGATTAAGAAAAATTTAAGATGTCAATAGTTTGATAATTTCAAATAGGATTATATAAAAATACATAGTTAATTTTTAGAAGCATGGTACTGAATTGAAGTGACACACCTAGTGGTGAAGTCAGAAAAATCTCACTTAAAAACACTTTGAAGTTTCACAGACATTCTCACAAGAAGTTGCAATTCCTTTTCACATTCCACATTTTGCTGAAAAAGCTCTAGAGAGTTCCACTTTCTAGAGTCTTATTTTGATTAGTTTGCAGTTACATGGTGCTGAAATAATGCAATATGAGGTGAATGAATCGTATGCAGATTACTTACAGTCATTTGTTACAGATGGAAAATCTACATATGACTGAACAACTCTTCCCTTCCTAATTTTGATTAGAGAATGTAGCAGTTCCATATGACAATCTTAAGCAGTGCAAGTTTTGAAAACTGCTTGTCAGTAAAGACTAAGCAAACATACAAAAGGCAGCCAGATGCCCAACTTGCTGGAGTTTGCACGCACTTTCCTTTTTACACTAGAAGAAAAGTCTCTTCAAAACTCTTGAGATGGGAGAAAAAACTGTTCACCTTCACCCGATTTATTTTAGTAGCTCACATTTTCTATGCAATAAGCCCATAAAATTACTCTAAATCATTGTGACTTAATGGAAACTCAGCCCATTATACAGCTGAAAATCTTCAGTTCACTACTCCGAATATTAGAATTCATTAACATCAAATTGTCTAAGAAGGTCACCAAGGTAAACCAAAAAAAAAAAAAAAACCC
>VXAL01013007.1:259211-273272 GCA_013399475.1 Chauna torquata | reverse complement strand
GGGGCCCGGGGGCGGCACGCTTGGGGTCCGGCCCCGCCGCCCCGAAGGGCCCGGTGCTCAGCCCGCGGGGATCGGGGCACCGGCTTCCGGGCCTGCCGGGGCGTCGCGGGCTGCCACGGTCGGGCCACCACTGGGGCCAGGCTCAGGCCTTTGGGCCCACCGAGGCCCGTGCTCCCGCCCCAGCGTTGTGAACCCTCCAGCAATGGCTGAGGGCGCCAGTGCCCTCAGAGCACTCCTTGTGCTACCGCTTGCCCTCGCTCGCATCCCCGGAGACGCTCGCGTTGCTGTTGACACTTCGTTTTTTCCATCAGCTCAGTCCTGACTGGGCGCAGGCACTGCCCGCTAGGACGCTGGCAGCGGTGCTTGGGCTAGGGGTGGTCACCTGCACTGTTTTGGTGACACTTCGGTACAGATCAGAGCACAGGAGCTGTTGCTCTTCCTTTCAAAAGCGGTGTGAGGGACGCCATTCCCTGCCTGGGTAGGCAAAGGCAGGCCTTGGCTGCAAGGAAGTTGTTCAGCTGGTAACAGTGGAAACTGCAAAGGTTACAGAAGTAGTCTCAAGTGGCCCAGTTTCCCTACTCCTCTTCTGCGTTACATAATCCCTGTTTTAAGAACATGCTACCAGATCTCACAGCAACAGAAGAGTCCTTTAAATGGGAAATTTCTGTTAAAACACACACTTAGCCCCTCAAAACACAGAGAAATGATGGATTCTGCCTTTTCTCACAGAGAAGCTTTGCAGGGCTGTTTTAAGACTTGCTCATTTTCCTTTGCTACAGTTATTTTTCAAGGAAGTGACAGGTCTGGACTTACAAGGAAAATCCAGCAGTTTCTCTACGTGTTGTAACAGGGATCTCTAATTAGGAAGAAAATAGACTGTGGAGTTTCAGGCTTCTGTTTATGAATTGCTGAGTTCTGAAGTAAAGTAGGAGAAAAATAAAATATCTGATCGAAAGTGAATGAGTTATAAAGCTTTTATCCAAAGTAGCTAATGATGGAAATACTTCAATTTTGCGAATAAATGGTTCTCTGTATCCTTTTAGATTTATTTCTTCTTTTCTGAGACTCCATTCAGAAAGATTAATGCATATTATCTCTATTCACGTTGGCTTTATGTGTTCTGCAGTTGCTTTGAAGATCAGTTTTTAGACCCTTCTATCTGGTTTACAAAGATGTTTGCATACATAGTTTCATTTAAAGGTCTAGTGATTTTTTTGTGTTTGTTTTCAGGCACCGAAGTACCTCTGTGTACTTGATGTGAACTGCTCTGGCACACTGGCAGTGCGGTTAAGTTCAGTGTCCTCGGGTAGTTTAAACAGAAAGAGCAAACAAATGTCTTGTCAGTGTAGTAATAGCCTAAATTCAGTTCTCATTTGCCATGTTACAGCGGTGTGATTGAAAGCATCTGAGCCACATGTTATGGTGGTATCCATGTTAGGAAGATGATCCAGTGCCAGCAAAAGTTGTCAGGTAGGGTGAAGAGGATCTAACTGTTATCATGAATACATGCTGTGTTATCTGCAGCGAGGTTACAGATACCATGGAAAAAAGCCTCTCGTGTGTGCTGTCTAACCTGCTGGTAACATCCTTTGTTCCACTTCCAATACCCCTTGAACCACTTCCAGACTTGGAAGGTTCCTCGTTCTGATGTTGATCTTGACAGTTCATTGCCCACAGCTAGGACCCGTCTGACCAAAGGTAGACATGGATAGGGCAGACTCCTCTGGGCTGGTGCCTCTCATTTCCCTTAATGCAGAGAGGAAAAGGCACTCCTGTGGTGGGATTCAGTTCATCCTAAAGTAGATTTCTAAAGCAGGTCAGGTGAGTTGTGCTTTGGAGGTATCATCCTCCCATTAAATAAAGGGACCTCAGCGTAACTGGTTCGTCTCAGATACCCTTGCTATCACTGTCTGAAGTTAGGTGAAAGGTGTCCTATGGCCACTGTTGATACGTTCTTGGTCTGAGTACCTACTTGACCTTTTATTTGTCTTGTTTCTTGTATATATTATGGTAACAACTGCTTTTAAATTGGACTGTCTGAACCAGGTGTCACCTTTTCATTTTCTTTTTTTTGAAATAGCTTCAGGTGTATTTTATTTCTTAGACTTCTCTCACTGCTTTTTGAACCTCCAGCAACCCTGAGCACCCTCATGCCATTGCAAGCCAGCCCTTCTTCTGAAGGAGGGAAGGGGCTCAAACACAAGTCTCATTGTTTCTAGGTCATTGTTCAATAACTCTGTGACCTGGGGAGTTTCTATGGCTAATTTATTTGTTAACAAAATAGCACATGCTTAGGAAAATCTTCCTGTATAGTTCTGTTATTTATGAAAAGAAACAGAGCTGTTGATGGCCTTTCCCTTTTTCTCTGAAGTATTTAAGGGAAGCTTCTATGCACTGACTTAGCTTTACAGTCGTTCTACATTAGATCTGGACTCAAGGAAACTGTGGTGGAAAATTGACGTCCAAACATGCCATGTTCCCTGTCGTAATAAAGATGACATCCCAGATGCACCAGAAATGAGGATGTTGCAGACAGAATACTGAGTTGTACTTACTTTAGTCAATAAACAGCAGGAGCAGGTCAATACTTAACAAAGAAGCATTCTTTTTTTTTTTTTTTTTTTTCTCAGGAGGGGAAGTAGTTTGACATGAGTGTTTGACATGGAAGTAGAATTCCTTCCAAATAAAATATTCTCCATTGTTCTTCACTTATCAACAATGCTTCTTTAAAACAGTTACCGTGCGTGTAACAGTGATCATGTTACAAAAACTCTTAGGTCATCAGCAAAACAATAATAAAACGATGGCTCTTTTTCCTTTCCGCTTGTCAAAGTCAAACATAGAAGAGACATTCTGGAGCCTGGTCTTTCAGGTAGGCACATGAAAGTTTTCCATGGGCCTTGTTAGTGTTATAGACTTGAGCGCATCTCCCTTCCTGGGGGTTTGACTGTTTGGGCTCAGACAGGGTTGAGGTAGCGCGGTTGGTGGCTGGCCAGTGTGACCATGCCTGCTTGACCTTGCACTTGCCCCATTGCCATGGACTTGTCTGGCAATCTGGACCCTCAGCTGAGCCCGGTTTCCATCACCAAACGGACTCTGCTTGCTTTGTTCAGGTACCGCTGGACTGCGCCTTTGTCAGTGAGGCCACCTTGCTGCCCGCACCTTTTCCACTCAGCCCACTTTGCTGTCACAGTCGGTCCCCGGCTGCCCTTCCCTTCTGCAGCAGCATCCAAAAAGCATGTCTGCACCTCGCAGTGGAGAGCAGGGCTCCCTGTACTGCTTTCCTTCTCTTCTTTGTGATGCTTTAGGGATAAAGAGAAGATATGAACAAGTGGCCAGGCTGTGCCGATCTGTGAAGCCAGCTGAAGTGGGGCTACTGCTAAATGTCCGTAGCTTTAGTACTTTGAGTGCTTCACTCATGCAGACGTACTGGGGCAGGAGCTGAGCTAGCATCTCCCCAGCACTGCACCGGCTGCTCTAGCTGAGCTGTGATCTCTGCAGAGCCCAACCACGAACTGTGTGGACAAAGATGCTGTCATCCAATTAAAGTATCTTGGCGTTGGTCCTCTGCACCTCAATGCTGTCATCCAATTAAAGTATCTTGGCATTGGTCCTCTGAACCTAAAATAAATGCAAGATGATAGCAAAGATGTACAAGCAAGTCTGGAGTTTCTGCACCGTACTCTGCATTCAGAGAGGAAGTGCAATGTGTGCTGGCAGAGGTGGGAGTATCAGGTCTGTCCAAGTTCCTGAAGCAGCAAATATAGATTCATAAAAATTATACAAGGCTGTAGGCACAGGAAAAGAGGAATTCAGTGAAAAGAAAAATGTGTGTGTGTGTGTGTATCAAAGAGTGTCGTTCGGTTCCCACTGAGGAAACTGGCTGTGTAGTGGTAGGTTTTGTGCTGCTCAGGAAGGGAATCTTCCATGTAAAATGACCAGTCCGGAAAAACTGCTCTTTAGAAAGACTGTTGTTAACAAGAGAAATCGCAAGGGGGTAGTGTTGTACAGGGCTCCAGCCTCTGCAGTTCCCACAGCAGTGACCCTCTGCCATAAACCAAGCTCATTTTACTGGAAGATACAAAAGTCATTGCTTGCATCTCTTCTGACAGCAGTCCTGGGAGGATGACATTTGTCTTTGTTCAAAACCGGGACTTGTAGTGTCAAGATCAATACACCAGTGAAATTGCCATCTCCACCTTTGCAGCTACATTGAAACCAAGTGTGAAATGACAATGAGAGGTTTGACAGGCACAAAAATAAAGAATAAAATAAAGCAGAGATCTGTGAAGGATGAGTCAACCATGACAATATTTATTCCATTTCTTAGTCTTACTTTTTTTTTTTTCCTAGGACAGGTGAAATCATGTAAGTCCTTGATAACTAACTGAAGCTGCCTTCTCTTACCAGTGCCTGTTCTCTACGGGAGGAAAGAATTATGGCTCAGCAGGAGCAGTAAAAAGGTGTGTCAGTAGCCTCGTTCAGGAACGCTCCTTCTAATGAGGAGCACCGGAGCCTTTCAGGAAGAGTTTCTGTCTTTGTTACCCTGCCATGACTCCCCTCACTTCTCCCAGTCCCATGGGGACACAGCAGCCCTCGCTAGTGTTGGGAGAAACAACAGAGAGAGCAGAGGGAATCTCCCTGCCTTTCTGTTGCACCAGGGCTTGACGTGTACTTAGAAACACAGTGAAGATGTATGTAAGAGCAGAGATGCTTATTTAGAGATTATTTCATAGAAGAGGATTGATTCCACTGCGCCTGGCACCTGGCCTGTGAAGCTGATGAGGACTGATTGATTTGAAATGATGTGCTTCATCGTGAATAGCCAGAGACAGCTCTCCTTTTCCAAACCCTTTATCAAAAAAGGGACAGAGAAGGAAAGGTTCAGGGAAGCTGTGGATGGGATGTATGGGAAAACTCAACACACGCTGCAGAGCTGACGCCGGTAGCTGAGATCTCAGCTGGTATATGTAGGCCTAGCTCCACTGAAAGCAGTCCCTGGCACAGGAGAGAATGTGCTGTGAGAATTACACGTCTTTGGTTTTCTCATCCAGCTTGTTGCTTGTTCCATCATTGTTTGGTGCTCTCAGTATTGCACAAGGAGATATTTTACTTGAGCAAGTCAATATGTTGATCTTCTTGCATGAACTGCTCACCCACATGCTCTGACCCATCCCACGTTATTGTGTGAAAGGAGCTCACTGGCAGGAAATTCAGGCACACTTCCTTGCAATAACACCAGTCAACAGTTTTCGGCTCAGTTTGACCACTTCAGCTGGGTTTGTTTTACACCTGTCAAGCAAAAATAAAATGTAGTTACTGTATATTCAAAGATCATGTGACTGTATCCTTGTAAGTGGGCTTGCTGGAAGCCGTACAATAGGCACCATAGTCACCATTTTCCATGTCAATATATACTTAACATCTCTGAACTTAGGGAAAGAAATTTTCAAAATCTATGAGCTTCCAATGGAGCCAGTGAGGAATCTGTTATTTCCTTCAGCAGGAACAGAGGCAGACTAACACTGCAGTCTTTTGAAAAACTCAGTAATAATCTACCTAAAATGGTTTAAAATATGATTTAGCATATTTGGTCATGAAAGTATGGTAATCTTTTCAGAAGGTCGTCTGCCAATTGCTTTTTTTTCTTTTGCTGGTAAGTTCCCTGTGGTGTGAAATATTTAGGGGAGTCAGTACTTTTACAAACTCTGGAGGATGAAGAAGATGGGAATGGAAACTTACTTAAAAGGGGGAGGGTTGGAAGGAGGAGTTAGGGAATTACAGACACATCAGCTTTTCTTCAATTTCCTGAAACATCCTGGAACAAATAATCAATTTGTGAGCATTTAAGAGAAAACAAGGAGATTAGTGACAGCCAGTATGGATTTGTCAAGAACAAATCATGTCAAACCAATCTCATTTCCTTACATGACAGGGTAACAGGCTTTGAGACAGAGGAGAAACAGTTCAAGTCACAAGTCTTGACATTAGTTAGACTTTTGATGGGGCATTCTCATAAGCAAGCCAAGGAAATGTGGTAAATATGAAATTATAAACGGCTGCATGCATGGCATTTCAGAGAATAATTTTCAGTGGCTCACTAGTAAAGTGTAGGATAGGTTGTGTGAGAGCTTGTGCATTATTTAATATTTTCAGTGGACTAGAAATAATATTTCTTACATTTGCAGGCAAAGCTGTGCAGGGATGGACTGCAAAGACAGGGCCAGATTTGCAAAGTATCTTGAGAAAGCAGAAATGCAGTCTGAAAAGGGAAGGACACTGTTCGATAACGGTGAGCACAAGATGCTACACTTTGGAAACAGCAAACAGCTACACAAATATAGGCTGGAGAACAGCTGTGCTGGCTGGACCGATTTGGAAAAGAGCACAAAAAGCAGTGCTTTCTCTCTCTGTAACCATCAGGAAGCACGAGCTGGAGCTCAGCTTTGGGCACTGCACTGCACGAAACATGGGGGCTGTTTCAGAAGTGTGCAGAGTAGCTCACAGCCACGAGCAGAGGGCTTGAAAAACACGTTGGTGTTCTTCATCTTATGAAAGAGTCGACTAACATGGGTCACAATCGTGTTTTTGTTTGTGTCCATGGTAGGCAGGACAAGAAGTACTGACCGAGAGAATTCTGCTTAAGTAGCTGAAAAATATGTTAACTGTGAAGACAGTCAAATCTTGCAATAAGCTCCTGGAGAAGCTTATCATGAAAAGCTTTTAAGAACAAAAAACATATAGCTCATCCTGCCTTGTGATGGATGAATAAATTAGAAAAGGTTCTTGAGGTCTCTTCCTGCCCTGCTTTTATTCAAATTCCAGCAGTATCTTCTATTGTCAAAAGTGGATTTTCTGTCACAGATGCATGTGTCAAACAGGAAGCTAACGCCACATCACTCAAGTTATTGACTTCACTGGCAGGGCACTGAGAACAGAACTAGCAAAGTATTTTGTGAATTATGTTAAAGATTACATTACAGTGAGTATTAAACATTTTCAGTGGAAAATCTCATATGAAACTGATGCTTTGGTTTTCTTATATGACACTACAGGGGCAAATTTCCCCTTCAACGGGACTCCCTTGGGAAGCAGAGGGGGAGAAGAGCTGGCCCGAGAAGTGAAACTCTTGCATGCTCCACACCACACTGTGGCAATGCTGATCTTGTCACTCTCTCTTAGTCATGGTGCAGATATTTAAGATAACTAGAAACAGAAACTCCAAAATGCTGCAGGGAATTAGGCAACTTAAAACATCATCCTTCTTAAAATTTATTACTGTGCATGCATAAACCCATTTTTATTCCCTTAAGACTAGTACATCCAGTACTTGTATGTGATTTTGGACTATTCATGACTTTAAGCTTAGATGTGGGTTTAAGCATATTGCTGGCTGGGATCTCATAGTTTTGCCTTGATTTTTCTCCCGTTCACGCTGAATTAAATCCTGATGCTGATGAACAATAACTCAGCTCTGATTTTCCCAGGGCAAGGATTCAACTGTTACTGCCTATTCTATACTGAGGCTTAGTTGGCTCATGCAGGGCCAGGGATATGCAGTGGTATTTTGCTTTCAGTGAGGAAACAGGAGTTTCCAGATTCCTTTCTGAGGCAGAAGAGTGCTGCCTGCAGAGCTCAGAAGAGTTCAAGGGAATTTTTTTAATGCTTTCAAAAATATCCTCCAAGTGAGCCTTGGCACTATCTCCTGCACTTCCTGTTACTGATACTCAGGAAATCAGGAGTAGCTGGAGGAGAATGGCTGGAGTAGAGGTTGCCCAGGGATCTCACCTTTAGACTTGTTTTGATGGTCAGCACAACCAAAATTCAGATTTAGGTGAATGTTCAGTCTTGCTTGGCTGTGTGTTTTCCCTGAAAAGAAAATAACAAGACTCTTGATACTCTGAATACTATTACTCTGTTCTTTCACAGATGCCCTTTCATGACTCTGAGCAAAACTGTTACAATTAACAGTCTTGATCTAAAACCCATGCATTGGGGGAAAAACAAAAATGACAAAAAACAAACAAACAACAACAAAACAAAAGAAACCAAAACCAAACCCCTGACTGCTACAGCCTTTGCAACAGGAAGTGTTTAATGGTAAAGCTGTCAACATAGCAATGGACTTGTACAGTGGAAACCTCTTTCTCCACTATGTGACTGCTGTTTTCAATCTCTTTCCTGCTTTTATTTCTCCCCTCCTTTAAAAAGGGGATGGTAGCATCTCCATTCTTCAAGGCACTCTGAACATGTACTCCACGTTGCCTAAGCACTGACTGAGCTTATTGAGCCAAACCAAGGCTGTGGGCATTTCAGGGGCAGACCCCCAGAATGGGATGGGGGCACAAAAAAGGAGAACTCATTTCGGCTGCTGCTAATAATCTATCTAGCCCTGTGTTTGCATAGAAAACATCCACCTGCTGCTCTCCACTACAGTGTGCGTTGTGTCCTGTAGTTCAGCAGAAGACTACGTAGCCAAAAATCTGATTGGAGAAGTGTTTTATTAAAAAACTTCAAGACCGAGGATGTTCTGTTGATCTCTGGCTTCCTGGATGATCTCTGGCTACAGGCTCTGTTATGTGCATGCACAGAGTACCCATCTAGCACAGCTAGCACAGTGCTTCTCCCAAAACAACTGACTTATGAAACACATGCATGGTGAGGCCAAAGGGCAGCCAGGAAGACAGGAAGCTGACCTTGATGTGTTGTGCAGGCCCAACAGGCAGGAGGTGGGGCTGAGGGCAAGGCTGGATGGAGAGCAGCTGCTGCCGAGAGGTCGCACTCAATGTGTAAGCAGTGTACAGGCTGGTCACAATCCTTCATCAAGACCAAGGTTTCCAGAAATCCCATGCAAACCTCAAAATCCAAGTGGCTGATATTTCTGCATGGAAAAAGAAGAACATGCATTTGAAGAAATTATTAGATGACAGGCTTATTCAAGAGAGACAGAGGTCTAAATCACTCCTAAACATCTTCTGTAATTACATCTGGGAATACAAATTTGGATCCGATTTGGTCTATGCATCGTTTTCACATTTTCAGGTAATGGCTATTCTGCTCTGCAGATGTGCATTATGATAACAGTATCTCTTGCTCCTTTGTGCAGGAGGAAGTCATCCCAGAGCAGACAGCAGAACAAGGGGTAATGTATCCTGTAACATAACCCGCATACTGGGAAGCCCATTGTCAACATCCTGTTAGAGCCTTTGGGAGAGTGTGGTGGAGAGCTTTGCAGGCATCAGCGTGGTGGCAGGGTGCTGCGGCTGCTTCAGCATCAGCAATTTGGTTCCCTTAGCTGGGTTCACTGGAGGGAGGCTTCAGGAGGACCAGACTCACATCCTAGGAGCAGCAGTGAGAGGCCTTCCTCCCTCTGCCGTGCCACTCTGCAGAGACGAGGATTATGGACAAGTATTCGGAATGGACCTTTCTGGCCAGAGCTGGAAAGAAGGGCTTCCTGCAAATGAAACCTTACTGGGGCTTAGCCTGTGGGATAGGCTGGAAGCAGAGTTTGCAGGAGCCACCCTCATTAGGCTTCAGGGCATGTTGAGTATCCAGTGTAAGCTCTGAGACTCAGATAAAACACAAGATACGTTTTACCTGTGCATATGTGATAACCCTACTCACACTACAAGATAGCAGCCCGTCTGGATTAGGCCAAGTATTGACTATTATTCGGCACAGAGGTAGAGACACTTGAGCGTATTTTGAAGCAAGATCAGGAATGGCAATTCCCTGACTCGTGTCAGGTGTCCGAGTGGCTAGGTGCATCAGTGCTGTGAATGAGCATCAGATGCCAGAGGCAGGGGCCCCAGCTGCACAGATGCTCTCAGATCCTGTGTCTGCAGGCTCACAGCCGCTGTGCCGGTGGATCCTTGATTATCGCCTAATTTGAGCCTTGGGAATCAGCCATAACGAGTCGGTGATTGAATGAATCATGCCCTGCTTTCTCTTCCCCAACACAGCAATTCACCCACATTTGTTCATTACTCAGCCTTGTTTGCCAAATAATGTATGCACATAATTTCTGGTCTGCAATTCATTCATATGCAGCCTGGGCAAGTATTTAGCAATTGAAATGAGAAAGTCAAGATGTTTTGTTTGGGCTCACAACTTTTTGTTTCTTGATTGAACTCTCAAAACTCATGTTCTAGGGGTGAAAAGCGTGTGTCAGTGAATTGAAAATATAATTTCTGCTTTTATCCTCTAATGTACACATATATTCATGATGTCTTCAGTTGGTAGTACACATATTGATTACAAAGTCTGTGGAAAGTGAACACAAAAGGAGCCTAAATTAATCTAATTATTTAAAACAATAAAACATATGAAAAACTAACCTGTTGTATGATTTTCTAATTCTGCATGAAAGAAAAAAGCTACACTGAAATCTGGCCAAAAAATAAAGTGATGAAATGAGTTTTGGATGTTTTCCAGCATCCTCTGAAACATTCAGGGTAGAAAAACACTTCCCAAATTTGAGTTTTGTAAAGAGAAAAATAAACATCAGAAATCCAACCAAAAGATAGTATGAACACAATGATACTTACCAGAGGAATGAAAAGTGGTAAATGTGACACCAATTCTTTAATGTTGTTATTCTATAGCATAAATCCTTGACTCCATCTTGAGCACCTGAGTTCTGGTCCCTCAATGGATATAGAGGGTATATGTATATATAGGGGGATAGCAAAAGGCTATAGATAAAGTGAAATTGTGAACGGCAACAGCTTACATGGGTTCAAGAGGCCAGAGAGAAACATCCACCCAGGATTACTAAACATCTGAAAATATCTTTGGCTCATCAAGTTCCCAAGAGGCAAATTATTGGAGATGGAGATAGCATCAGAGGAAACACCACTTTATGCTCATCCTGTTCGTGTACTTTTCCTAGATGTTCACTTTGGCCAGTGCTGGAGATAAGATAAAAAACAGGTGTTGGTTGAATCAGTCTGACTCAGTGTGGTTACAATGTCTGGTGTTGTAAGGGATACCCTGGAAACCATAGACTGGCAGGTCTTGTTTGTAGCAGGCAACCTGGCAAGATGTGTCATCTAATTCCTACACTAGGATACTTGGAAATATTGGAGACTGGGGAAGGTCAGTCACTAAAGAATGCTTTTTAGCAATTTTATTGTGATAAATTCTTTAAGAGATGACATTAACATAAGGTAAGAGCAAAGCCCCTCTCAGGAATTACTAATTGTTTAAAGAGAGGAAAGAGAACATAAAAATAAAGGCTCACAGAAAAAACAACAACAAAAAACTCTACTGAATTAATGCAACAAAAGCTGTTCAAAATGAGCATGTTTGAGAAACCACGTAGATGGAGAACTGGGAAGCCACTGCTGACGAAATAGCCAGGTAGCTTCCAAAATACTCTCTGCTCAATTGTTTCCACAGCGCATATACTATGCTCAATCCTCCCACCTATGTGCGTAAGAAAAGGTGATGTCAAGACCAATGTACAGATAGGCCAGGCTACCAGTCCCATTTTGGAAGAAGTAAACAGTGGACAAGCAGGAACTCTGGCCTTCAGATGAGCAATGTGTCATTTTGCTCCTGGTAGCCTGTGAGCACTTTTTGAACCAAATGTTTATCTTGGCATTCTTATTTTGCCTGGATCCCATGCGGAGTCATGGCTGTGTGCAAGTAGGCTGATACAGATGGCAACTGCCAGCAGAGTTTGGTCTTCATTCGCAAATGGAAAATGACAGGGAGCTACCGCCAGCCTGAACCCATCTTCCCCATCACCTTTGCTTTGAGGGAGCTTGGTTTTGCACCAAGCCCAAGACTTGGCAGCTCAGCTTGATTTCTGCAGTGGCTCCCAAACAGCTCCATCCAAATACCCATGGATGTGGGAACATTCATCTCAGACCTCAGATCCTCAGCATGAGCCCACCATATGGAGCTGGGTGTTATGAAAACTCTCAGCCCTATGCAGGTCAGCAATCACTTTTATCGGTCTGGTACATGCGTCACTGTGAATGTAGAGGCACGGAGTTTTACTCTGAAGCACATCTCTCTGCAGACAGAAACCCCTCGCCTTTTTGTTGGGCCTTGCAGCTGGTGTTGGCTGCAGAAGGCTGCCCATCTGTGCGGAAGGCAAAGCCGTGCAGCACTGACTCACCGCTCCACCACCTCCTACTTCTGGCAACAACCAGCATGGGCTGATTCAGACCACGCAGGAAAAACAGAGCACTTGCAGGAAAGGGTCAGGGTTGATGCTCAAATGGTCTGAGACCAAGCCACGCTCAGAGCCGTCATTCCCAGCTACGTGAGTGATATATGTATGCGACCAGTCCTGTGTGGAAAGAAGGCATCAAACAGCAGGAAGGAATTTCCAAGTCAGTTTGGTTTTTGCTAAAAGAATCTCCCAGGGGACACCTCAACCCAAAGTATCATACAAACACGCTGCATATCCAGACATTGGAGGTGAGATTTGCTGACCAAACACGATGTCTACAGGTGCAGACACCTACAGCTGAGCTAGACACCCTTGGCTCCCTTTGCGTGTGCTGAAACATGCTTTTTAATCTCGCAGTCCAAGCTCATCCTGCAGCTACCAGCTGAAGCAGTGCAGAGGGGTGTTGCAGCTAGCTGGTCGAGGGGAGGGATCATCCCGCTCTGCTCTGCGCTGGTGCGGCCTCACCTCGGGCCCTGTGTGCAGTTTTGGGTGCTACAATGTGAGAAGGACATGAAACCATCAGAGTGCCCAAAGGAGGGCTGCAAAGGTGGTGAAGGGTCTGGAGGGCAAGACATGTGAGGAGCAGCTGAGGTCACCTGGTTTGTTCAGCCTAGAGAAGAGGAGATGAGGGGAGGCCTCATGGCGGCCTGCAGCTGCCTCAGGAGGGGAGCGGAGGGGCAGGGCTGATCTCTGCTCTCTGGTGACAGCGACAGGACCCGAGGGACCGGCACGGAGCTGTGACAGGGGAGGGTCAGGCTGGGTGTTAGGGAAAGGTTCTTCACCGAGGGGTGGTCGGGCCCTGGAACAGGCTCCCCAGGGCAGCGGTCACGGCACCGAGCCTGCCGGAGTTCAAGAAGCATTTGGACACCGCTCTCAGACACATGGCCTGGTTTTTGGGTGCTCCCATGTGGAGCCAGGAGTTGGACTCAATGATCCTTGTGGGTCCCTTCCAAGTCAGGATATTCTGTGATTCTATAATTCTATAAAATGTCTAGTCTTTTCACTGCTTAGAAGGATCCGGATAACCAACTCAAGTGAAATTAGCAGTTTGGTGACCCCTTAAAGATTGGTGGGAAGAATCCCACCCTGCAGACGCAGGGACTCATCTGCAGAGCTTGCAGCTTTAAGGAACATTACTGATGCCCAGTGCTATATGCCTGGAAATAAAAATGCTCTTGGGACAGAAAGCCCCTATTGAGACACATAGCAACAGACAGTCCCTGCTCCAAACTCTTGCTTCTTCTCACCAGGCCTACATCATGGTGGATCCTTGGATGAAAGGAGGAGAGGTTTTAACAGCCTAAGCAAAATAACAGGTTTCCAAAACTGTGGTCCAGGCACACTCTTGTGGTTGAAGACAGCTAGTGCACACTTGAACGAAGCCATCTCCACACACAGCAGCAGAGAGGAGCTGAGGTGGCCCTGGGGCTTGTCCTCCCTGCTCAGGGCACAGGCTGGCACCAGCTCATACATTTCAGCCAGCGCATCCATAATGATCCGGGCTGTTGCGGTAACACCCAACATGGCTTATAAGTCTGCGTGAGAGCTTTTATTCATCTCACCTCAAAGCAGCAGTGTGTGCCCAGAGGATGTTAATAATTTAGCACTGCAGCTAATAACCGATCTGCAGGAAAGTGCCTGCTTCTGGGCAAAGGGACACCCCAGCTACTGGACCACGGCTTGGGGCTTTGGGGTCCCTACTCAGCAACGTACCTTTGCCACTAAGAAGGCTAACAATATTCTTGGCTACATGAGGCAAAGTATCGCCAGCAGGTCAAGAGAGGTGATCCTTCCCCTCCACTCAGCAATGGTGAGGCTGCACCTGGAGTGCTGGGTCCAGTTCTGGGGCCCCCAGTACAAGAGAGACCTGGGCACAC
>VXAL01013007.1:228724-249910 GCA_013399475.1 Chauna torquata | reverse complement strand
TCTCCTTCTCCCTCTCCCTCTCCTTCTCCCTCTCCCTTTCCTTCTCCCTCTCTCTCTCCCTCTCCCTCTCCCTCTCCCTCTCTCTCTCCACTGCTTATTTAAAGTCAAAAGGTTCAGTGGAAATTGCAGCTATGAACATGCAATTATTCTTTTTACAAGCTAACGAATATCCCATGCATATTTGATCACCATAGTCAATTACACAACCACTTAAACAATACCCACACACTAGTTTGCATCTGTATAAAGCTTTGATTGGACACTTTGAACTGATTGTTTGCTGTGTACCATGGACTCCATGTAGGAAATCAGCAGGACTATTGCATAAAGCACATGTCAAGCCAGCCATATGCATAAAATGACATTATTTTCAAGAGAACTTGACTTGGAATCAGGAAAAATCCCCCGCACTGTACTTTTCGTAAAAAGAATGAGTGCTGGGGGAAGAAAGCTTTCTCCTGAGTGTAATCTTCAAAAACTGAATTTCCTTTCATTAAGATGGGAGTGGGAAATACAATTTTTTCCCCCACAATAAACTGCTTGTTTCCGCTAGTCTTCCCCCCGAGCGGGGCAGTCTGGCCAGAGCAGTTGAAGATGAGGCTAATCAATCTCCAGCACTTCAATAAATAAAATGTAAATGTTTGTCATAATAATGCCTCCATTGTTAGCACCAAACCGGGATTTTTCAACCTCTGACTCCCAGCAATGACCGGCTGAGTGGCAACGGCAGAGTGCTGAAAGAATTTTTCAACAGCAATTTGCCTGTTCCAATTTGCTTTTCAGGGCTGCTGATCAGGATTGCGGGTGAGCCTGTAAAAGGATCTCGCTCTATTAATTTGGCCCAGCCTCTCCTCTTGTTCTCCTCATATTTAGTTTCTCCGGCAGTTCCAGTGAGTAAGTTAATTGAATTAAGAAGTGCCACCAGGAGCTTGCCTGCAGATCTACGGTTTCATGCAGAAAACCAGCTCTCTTCGGCTGCAGAAACAGATACGTGCACCTGTTGAGAAGGTGAAGAAATGTTTGGAGATGACATTCCCCCGATGATAGCCCCCGATTCTCTTCTTAAATTGGTCTGACAATGAAACTCCCCTAAGCTGGCACACCAGGCTGTAGCAGCCATTCTCCAGCCTGTTCTTCAGGCAAACACAAGTGAGATTGCGAAGCGCAGTCAGTGAGCTGGGAAAAGGCTTGAAACTGCAGTGATTTGAAAGGTGATTCTGTAGGAATGGGTTGATGTCGCTTCATGCTGCTTGTGTCTCTCTGACTTGAGGCCCAATGTGCCTGTTTTAGCAACATGAAGTGTTATTCTAGTTGCTCAGTCTGCAATCTCAGGTCATCCACCAGTAATAACAAATACAGCGATACCAACTGGCTTCTGACCTTGTGCCTGCTGCTGCAGCAAAGCCTGCTAGCTTTCAGTTAAGCTCAGGGTTAATTATGGACACACATCTGTCAATAAACAGATAAATGGAAACAAAATCATATTTTTGTTTTTGCTATTGTGTTTTTAATAGGGTCTAGGGGTGAAAGGCGCATCCTGAGTCTTGCAGGTATGGAACCTGAAATCTGGAAGAAACCTTGGAGAAGTCCTGCAAGTGGTAAGTTGATTTCATGGCAATTTCAGAATGTAACCCTGAGCCCGTTTCAGAAGTGTCTTTTGCACACCTTGTCTTAGTCATCAGAGCTTTACCGGCATGCCACACCTCTGCTCCCCCAGACCATCGCAGCGAGCTGCTGCGGCCCCGCTGCGGCCATGGGCTCAGAGGGGGCTGGAGCTGCTGCGGCGTTAAGCTGAGAACAAACCTCAGTGTTTGCAAGGGCCAAGCTTCAGTCACAAAGTCATTCCCAATCCTCTTCCACCCCCAAAATTAACCTACCCCGTAGCCAGACTCTGAGGAACATCTAGCTAGAGGAGCAACCCATGAAAGAATAAAATAAAAAGGGGGAAGAACGGGATGGGATGGCTGAACCCAAGGCAAAAGAGCGATGGATTTTGCAGTGCTCACGCAGTGGCCCAGTTGTACCTGCGAACCAGTGCCCTGCTTGGATAACCAGCATGACAGATATAAGCAACATAAATAAATGACAACTAAGAACCAATCCCTCCTTGCAAAGCTGTTTTTTTTTGCAGCTGAAGCAGTGGTTTGGTATCACCACAGGGGGGCAGAAAAGGCCTTTGAAGAATACGAGCCTTTTCCATCAAAACCAGCATTTCTCAAGTAACGAAAGATCTTCCTTTTTCGTGTATTTCTACCCTTCACTGAAATTAGGAGGCTGACCTATTGTGCACATGGCACCCAAAACAGAGTTCTGTGCAGTGGAAGTAGTTTAAGGTCCTTGTGCTCTAGAAATGCCCTTAAGGGCTGAGAGGGGGTCAGCATTGCACAGTAGGGATGGTGAAGATGTCTTCTGTTTTGTGAACAAGTGACTATTTATTAGGAAATTAAGCAATACATTACTGTGATTAATTAGGAAACAGCTTTTAATGTAATTGGGACAGATTCTAGATCATATATCCCGTATCATTTGATGAAAGTTTGTTATTGCTCAATTTGGGAAAAACAGCAAATGAAACCAATTAATGCCCCTCAGATATTTTGTCTATTTCTCATCTTATTTTTGTTACATACTTACATGTTTATACTGTACACTTATATACATATACATTGTGTTTACATGAACACAGACACACACAACCACTGCAAAGAAAGATCATCCCCCCCTCCATATTTTTCTTTTTGCTTAAACACAAGTGATGCAGTCAGGGCTTTTTCTATATCTCATACAAATACAACCCAATCTTCCTAAATAATTTAATCTAGTCATTAGCTAAATCTAGTTATCAATTATCTATCCCCAATGAGGCAATACAGAGATCAGCACGGGGCTTGTGGGTTTTTGGTTTGATTACTTGTGGTCACTGTGTCGTATTTGTTATGCTATAACATTGGGCAGACAACATTTTGGCTTATTTTCAAAGCTCTGTTTCTCTCCCTCTCTGGCTTTTTGTGGAGTACATATAGTCATTTTGGTAAATACATACGATGTTTTAAAATCCTCCCTTTTTATTTTTACCGAATCATGAGGAGATGCAGAATTATATTTACCAGAAAGACCCTAAATGTTCCCTCAGCAGTGTTACAGACTATCACGTTACTCCAGATTTTGGCATTTCTTAAAAGGGATTTCTTTCTTAAACCCACTACACTGTAATGGCTCTTAAGAAGCTGTTACTGTTTAGAGTGTAAATCCTTCTTAGTTTGCGTATTATTGACCTGATCAAGTGCGATGCAGGCTGTCGACGAGCCTTTGGGGGGGATTTTGCGGCTGTTGTGAGCAAGGAGTCTCGCTTGGAAATGTTTAGGAAGTGGGAGAAAATGAGGAGGGAACAAAATCCAGGTGGGGGGGACCCCAGTGCAGGGGGTACTCACCCAGCGGAGTGGGTTTTTAAAAATTCGATGTGTTTAATGTAAGGGAATAAACACGCACACAATGTATCTGGAGAATGGTTTAAAAGTTGCCTGCGGAACATAGAAATCCCAAATACAGCCTCGATTCTGCAATAATATACATACAGAGTTTAGATTTGGGAGGTTGATTTTAACAGATCCTACTGACAGGGAATTAATTTAAGCAACTGCCTAATACCTCAGGATGGGTAAGGTTCTAAAAGTGGAAAAAAATATTTTTTCTCCCTCTCTCAGGTACATAATCAGCATTTACATACAAACAACCCCCTTAACATGAGACAGTTCGGAGTGAAAATCCTGGCAGCTGCTTTAACCACCACCCCCCAAAAAAAAAAAAAAAATCCTGCAAATGGTATTGTTCCACCCTTCCACTTGCCATAAGAAAGTATAACTTTGTGCCCAATCCTGGCTGACCCAGACAAACACTAGATCGGGACCTCGCTCCCCATCCAGCTATGTGCAATATTTTGCAGCTTACACTTCCACAAAATGATGCAATAATTCAGCAAAAAGACAGCATATTGGTGAATGGAAAAGCAAAGAAAAAATATCTTGCTTTAGATGTCAGATGGCCTGAAATACTTGATTTTAGTGAATGACTTCTGTAATCTGTTGTGATATATTTTCCTTCCTGAACAGGTTGTAGCACAAAATGCTGCACCTTGCCTGTACTCTTAGGGCTGCAGCTGGAGAAGGAGAAAAGGGATTTCTAGCAAAAAGCAAAGTGAATCCTAAGGAACAATATTTGAACAGATTAAACTGGGAAATGTTGTGCCTTATCGGATTTTTCAAGAAGGAAAGATCGTTTACATGCGCCATGCACTAATCTGAAATATAACAGCAGCTTTGCAGGAGCAAGGAAAAACCTGGCTGCAAAGCAAGGCCCCGGACAGGTCAAGTAGCAAAAATTCCGGCTAGCTGGAATATCGCGTTTCTGAAGACAATGTCCTGAATCCTTATTGCCAAAGAGCGAGAGGAGCCGCTTGTCCCGTTATGTAAGAAACAAACCCCATTTGGCATTCAATTGACTTTCTAACTCGGGAGACAGGACTTCACATCTTCAAATACTGAAAATAGATTGCATTCTTGGCCCTCGCTTTGAAAGGTTGGGGAGAATAAACGCACACCCTGGTCGTGTTCTAGTGATCTCGCTAATCTCAGTTGCACTTTGTCAGAACGAGGTAACTGGTCGTTAAGTGAAATACCTTAGATCAAAGGGGGATTAATCGCCAACTGAATCCTTGCTGAATAAACCTGTCATTCAAGAAAATTATTTCCACTGAACTTAGCAGAGGATTGAAGGTATTTGCATAACAGGGACCCGCGTACTTCAGCCAGGTTAAAAGGTTCGGAATTCATCCAGTGTTTAGCTTTTTGGCTCCTTTGCCTTTCAGCGGCCCTGTACAATGGTTTTTAATCTGATAATGCAGCTAACTATCTAAATGATGTCAGAACAGGAAAGTATTGCAAAGTTTGGATGAGGGATGGATCAATTTCACTTTCAGTAACTCCTAAATCTGATTTGTTGGAATTTAAGATGTAATCCTTAAAAAAAGTCCCTTAAACCGGAGGGCTGTTTATTAACATCCTTTTTTTATTTGACCTTTGTCTTAGAAACAATGTGTCTTGCCTGCTGCCTTCGCCGGGGCTCTCCATGATAGTTTGGTACCGGTTTATACACGGGGCTATAAGCGATGCCCACATATCTGTGTGCCCACTGCGTGTATGTATCTGCACAAACACACGCACACAAACAGATTTTCAGGCTCTTTTTTTCAAGCCTGCCCTTCTGAGGTCACAATGAATTCAAATGTGAGTGAGACGGGTATAATTAAATAACCGGACCCAACAGGCTTCCATCTTTTTCCAGGATCAGCCTTTGGAAGAGATTTAACCGCCACAGCCTTGTTCAGTTCTTGTCGTACAATTTTGTCAATGTTTTTAAACCGGATGAATTACCTGTATTTTATGTGACTTCTTGTGGAAAATTCATTTGCAGTGGAAGGGAGACAAAGGGCTCTTCCATGGCTGTAGGGCAATGGCTTTTCAATCTGCACTATAAAAATTGGGGAAAACAGTTTAAAATGTAGATTTCTGGAAGATGCTTTCTCTCCAGCCCTCCCTGGGGTTCATTTGCAAGCTCTTCCACCTCTCCCACCTTTTGGGCATATGTAAGGATGTCAAGCTACACAGTGGACATCAGATTTCATAATCAGATTTTGACAACAAATGGAATTTAGCCACTTCTGCATCTAGAATGTGCCTGACACCATTCATTCTTTCAGTGGGTGCAGTTCATATTCATTGCACACTCAAAGCATCTTTCAAGTTAAAAAAATTGCAAAGAATGGTTATCAAAGAAAATGAATAAAATCCATATTGAGATAATTTTTTAGAAAATGATTGAAGTTTTAACCCAAGAAAGGACTCTTAGAGTTTCTTATAGCTTAGAATAAGAACATGTCAATCACGATTAAGCTTCTGGAATTGGAATCCCTTTGAAATGCAGCTGTTTCTTCTTTAATTGTGGCAGCGGACTCAAAAGAAAAGAAAGGTCCAGCCTTAAAGATGAGTAAGGAATACAAAATAGCTCAGGATTAGTTGTGGAGTTCAAAGGTCGCTAATTACACTAAGGAGTTCCCAGACACAGGGAAAACATTAAACAGGTCACCTACCAAACGGGAAACAGACTTTGACTTCAAAAAAAAAAAAAAAAAAAAAAAAAAATCCTGCAGAAAAAGGTTTTTAGAAAAAAAAAAAAGAGATCCTGAAGAGACAGGTTTCTAGAGAAAATCAAAAGCTTCACAGTGCAACCAGCTGATCTCAATGGGGAGAAAATGGGCTGGGTTTAGTTCTCTGCTGTTACATGTTGCTACAGATGACATCAGACTTTAAAAAAATTGTCTAGAGCTCAGCCAGGTTTCTAAGGTGCTCCGTGAAGGCAGGAAGGGGAAAGTGGGCAGGTCTTCACCCTAAAATATGGGATTTTTAGCTGCATTGTGGGATGTGAGTGCCTGAAAAAAATTCCATGAGGGTTCAGCCTTCCCCATCAGCATTTGGCTTGATTCGTTGAGGATGAGCCATCTACGCCAACAGGTGCAGCTTGGACGGGAAACCTTTGGGAGAGCTGGAGGAGCCCCTTCAGGGGTGGTGAGGCAAGGTCTGGGGGACAGTGGGTCATCCCTTCCCCTGGAGGAGCACAGCTCCTCTGTTTTCCAGCTTCTCCATGGCCCCACTTACTTGGGATGGACTGATGGGACTGCCATCCCTCCAGACATCCAGCACATGCAGCAGATCCTTAGCGACCAGCACACAAGCTCCAAGGGTGCTGGTTTCTCCTGACAGCCTTTTGGGGACATGCTGCTATGTGTCCTGTCTCCTGGGATGGCTGCAGTAGGCCATGAACCTTTGGTCCTGGGTGTGTGGGGGAGAGAGCCAGTTGCTTTACTTCCAGTCTGTTCACAAGTGAGAGAATTCACATTTTTAGGAGAACAAAGCCTTTTTTTCTCTTAGATACTCCTCCTCTACATGAATCATCATTCTATTCCTGCAAAAATTGGTGGGTTGGTGCATCGGAGGGCAAAAATTCTAGATAATCCTGGAGATGCACCTCCCCAAGTGGCCCACACTGAGTCCATGCAGTGTCCTACTCATGCCCAAGGAATTTTTAGCATCAACGTCAGTGAGAGTCAGACTGAGACTTAGCCCTGAGCCTGAATAACCTGGGGATGGCATGATGGGAACAGAGCTCAGGAACAACCCAAGTTGCCCCTGTAGGATTCCTGTTGACAGCCATACGGTGCTATAGCAGCTACCCCAACCACTTCCAAGGAAACTTGCACTTCTCAAATTGGGATCCAGAAAACTCTCTGTGGGAGATAGTGACAATAAAATAAATCTTGCAGAACTCCAGTCATGGGAAAGAGAGGTAACAGGTCCAAATGACAGTGGGAGCCTCTAGGCAACAATTCATAAAGACAGGGCTGCCCAGGGGAATGGGTGTTTTCTAAGGCAACAGGATGAGAGAACAAGGGTGAAGGTAGGTGGTGACAAAGGAGACAGCAAATGTAGTGAAAGACAAACATGGGCTTACTCACAAGCTGTGTTATGACTTGAAAGTCAGCAGGGCTTGTACAAATAAGACAAAGTGTGGCAAATTTCTAGGCTAGCTTGAACAAGTAGAGCAAAGCTGCTATTTAAGTTTAGTGCTTTGCTGTTTCAATGTTTACTTGTTACCAAATGGCCAAGTAATTAACACTGTTGAAAAAGGGGATAAAAATGAAGAGGAGGGAAGGGATAAATTAGACAATATGTAGAAAAAGTAGCTGCTTACAAATTACCTGAAGTAGCAGGATTTACCCCTAAGTATTTGAGGAATTGGCAGAGACCATCTTGGAGGTGTCACCAAATACCTTGGGACCCTGGTGGGAGGAAGAAAAACAGAAAAGCAACAGATTACCTCTAAGATGTGTAGTGAAAAGTAACAGCCAGCACAGATGTGACAACACTGAACCATGTTAGGTAGACTGATTCCTTTCTGCAGTGAGAGGAACAAGCCCAATGAATTTGGGGGGGACACTTGGTGTCTCACACATAGACACTGGTGATGCTTTTGACTTGTCATGATGGACTTGAGTAGTAAGCTGAGAAGATAATGGCTGATGTGGCTGAGGTGGTAGGGTGTTCCCAGAGTGCTGGGAAGCTGTCATCCAGCCATAGTCACCAGCCAAGGTAAGATGGACTTTCCGGTCCTGTCTTGCTTCTGGTACAGTTCAGGATTTGAAGGGAGAAGAGTGCACATGAGACACCTGAGGGGATGCCTCTACTCACCTTAGCACCTTGGTACACCACAACCCTTTGGACATCACGCTTTGAGGGAGAGCCAGGTCATACTGAGAGGAGCAAAGGGGTGGGGGCACAAAGAACCAAGGAGGCCTTGGTGTGAAGCTCAGGAGTTCTCAGTAGCTTCAGTCTGGACATTTTTGTAGAAATGGGGGCAGCATGGGTTGGTGACAACTGCAGCAGTGCTAAGTACTCATGTATCTTTCATCCTCAAACATTCAGTGATTACATTGATCCTTCTGGCCACAGCAATGCGCATCTAAGCCTCATACTGGGTCTTTCGGAAGCTCCTCGGTCCCCTCCCTCTCACCATGTATCAATGGCATCTGTTCTTAGATTGATACCTTTGCACTTACTTGTGCTGGAACATCTACTTTTTTTTTTTCCTTGAAACATTCAAACCATCCTGAATGAGCGTTTCAGCACCTTCAGTAATTACTGCCTCTTGGTCTTTGCACTCTCTGTGAACTTCATCAATGAAAATTCTGTTTCCTTCCACATCTTCCACAAAGTGTTAAATAACACAGTCAGGATCCAAAATGTTTGATGGTTCCCTACTGACATTGCATTTGGAAATGTCAGCCAGTTTTTACTGTTTAATACGTTATATATGGATTTTGCATTATTTTAATTTCTTAGAGGTCTATTACATTAGTTCTGTTATCTTCGCCAACTATATGTTCAGTCTCATCTAAAAAGTTCGTTTGGTACTATATATTTGGTTTAAATTAATGTTAATTGGCATTGGTTACATTACCTCCAAATTTTTATGAGATGAAGCAAGTTCATTTTATTAATGAAGCAGTTCTATATTAGATTTTTTCCAATTCATATCAATTTTTTTTAGGGGGAACAATGTTGGGTTGACAACCAACACTTATTTACATCCCTCCATTTATTCTGTTCAAAGATTTGCATATTAGTTTCTTTCTAGTCCTCTGAAATGCAATACTAAGTCTGGAGAAATCCATGGCCAGCTCTTGAAAAACTCCTTGTGCAAAGCTATCTATACAGATCTCATATAGTCTAGACCTGTGATGAAATTATAAATACAAGCACGTCAAGCAGCAAGCACTCTCATAGAAGAAACAGCACTCTGTACCAAAAGTAAATTCATATTTTTTTCTCTTTAACAGAAGATTTTAAAATAACTGTTGTATTATCTTCAGAAAAGGTGTTGTTTTTTAAAGAGCTAAAGGAGTACCACCAACACAGGCCTTAATCACCTTCAGAGCCCACCAGAACTAGTGTTAGATAGCACCTCTACCACGGAGTCCTCAGACTCACATGAGCTCACAATTGTATCTTTCTGATTTCATTTTTAAAGTGGTTTTTTTTTCCCCTTCATTTTAAAAAATGGAAAAACATTCAGAGCATGCAGAGAAACAGTGAAAAAGAAGAAGAAACTGGGAGACTACCAAGGTATGCTCCTTCCCTCCCATCTTGTAGGGGATAGAGAACATGAGTTCAATTCCCTCCTTTTCCATGAGGGTGCAAACCCACCTCCTCTGTATCACCAAAGAAAATCCTCACCTGAGCTGCCTGCAGTTTATGAAGCATCCATGAGAATGGGCCCTTCCCCTTCCCAAAAGACAAGCATAGCCACCAGGCCATGAGAACGACCTCACCTGGCCCTCTCTTCACCAGTGTGGGTGTCTCATAGATGTCAAGCAAGGCCGTTGGATTATGGCATGTGCCAAGTTAACCTGATCTGTTTTGTTTTCTGACTCATTCATAGGTCCTTTTCAAAGAATAGGGCATGCCCCTCATTGAAGCCTGCCAGAGTCCTCGGCCACACCTTTAAAATATGTTGACACAGACCCCTTTCTCCCCTCCTCTTACTCCAGAGAGACCCAAGAGAAGCAGAGCACTGCAGTGAGAGCATGCTACAGCTATAATCCAGAGGTTTGTGGAGCAAAACCTTAATCAAAATGGCTTCCATGAAGTTGTATAAAACCGCTCAGGGCTAGAAGAGAAACATCACCCATCCTCTCCCTCAGAACAAAGGTGTGTTGCTTGCTGTGCACAAAGTAATCTAAATTAGATTTAGAAATCTAAATTAGATTAGGCCCCCATTCCTGAGTGCCACAGCTGTCCTAAATTTGGGACTCAGAAACATGGACAAGAGGAAAAACGAATGGAACATGATTTGGGAAGCTCCCCACCACCACCTTCTGTTAATCGCAAGGGGATCCCTCCTCTTCTAATGCATGGTGAATTTTGACATTCCCATTATTTCACAGCATTTCTTGGGGAGTTCTCCTTGAACACCTGTGAAGAAGAAATGCCATTCCTCCATGGTGCTGCTGTGCAGAACAGACAGCTCCCATCTTTCTCACATGTAGGTTGAAAGCAAACACCACATACAGAAATCCTGCACTGAATGATGCAGAACACGATCTACACCCTTTCAACAGGGACCTCTTTCCCTGACTCACACTGTAGTGTTGAGGCATGCAGATGGCTCTAATGCGTGGGGGCTGGATTCGAGGCAAATTCCTTAACTCACCTTTTGCCTGCTAATCAGAACTGACACATCATCTTTGTGAAATAGGTCATAGCATAGCACTTACTTACCCTTGTAAGTTTGCATGTTTCAGCTGAATGTCACTTTTCACATGAATTAATCCACCCTTTAGAACATTTAACCAACCAATTAGATTAGTCTCAATCTAAGTGTTTTTTAAATTATAGCTTAAAACTTTTCTCCTTACATAATCATTAATCTTATTCATCTCACAGCGTACAGTTAAACAAGATGTATGGCAGGAGCAGCCGGCATGCTCCGTTATTAGACAGCATTCTTCTCTTCTTTTGTGCTACTCTCCAGGTTCTCTCAGTTTTTCACCAGCCTTTCAGAACTTGCTTATTCCCTGATAACTCTCTTAAAGTCCATTTCCTGTGTTCCTGCAGATACCAACTTTCTTCTCAATATTAGAGGTCTGCCTCTGTAAACCGAGGACTTTTCTTTTATGCCGATTTTCTAGGGTAAATGGCTCAGTGATGCTCTTTGGAACCTCCAGCAAACTTAGCTGCTTCTGCCTGCTCAGAGTTAGCCTTGTGATTTGAAAAAACTTGTTCATACCTCTTGATCCTTACTAATTTTCAAAACAATACAGTATGCATGCATGTATGAAAGGGACCTCACCACTTCTGCTGACAGGGACAATAAAGATTCCTGTGTTGTCTCCACTTTTAGAAGCACTGCTCATGTCACACTGCTTCCCTTAAAATTCTTGTAAATTATTGACTCATATACATTCTGTATATACGTGCACAAAATAATCCCGTGAAAAGAACAGAACTTTTGCTTTCAACTGTCCTGCTAATCAGGGAACTAATTAGATTCTTATGACTTCAGGAAAGGAATAAGACATTGAAAGCTTCCATGTCTTGGCAAGCTCTTTGGTTTACAAAACCACTGAAGTAACTGAGTGTCCTCCCAGAAAACGTGTCCAGTCAGACCAGTCTATATCATCTGTATCATCAAGTACTTATTTCGTACCAGTTAATGTTAGAACGGAGATTAAAAATGGCTAGGGCAAATACGCTTCAAGTTGTTTTCTCCAAGCTGTTGTCCTGGACTAAACAATCTAAAACCAACATGTGTTTTTAAGAGAAGTGACTGCATTTGTTTTTTTCCACAACAGCAATTTTTAAACATACAAGGGCTGGAGCAAATTTATTTTCACTGTATCGTGATATTACTTTCATTCACTATTTCGTTTAAATACAAAAATCATTCACAATCACATCAGTAGTATAAGCTTTTGTACATGATAGGTGCTGATGCTTCGGAGTTCCAGATGTAATAATCAGATGAAATCAGTTCTCGGGCTAAAAAAAAAAAAAAGAAACAGACAAGAAAAATAAGCATTACAGGGTGCCTTACAATCAGACATTCCTTCATCCCAGTTAAGAGATTACTAATCCATCCTTATGAGTTTACAGAAAAGGTATAATGGCTTCTTTAAACTTTAAGACTCTTATTATTATTTGAAAATTATTTCTGATAATAATACATTTAAAGTCTCAGCTTCAGTTACCTTTACTAATATATCAGTCATCAGCTTAACATTCAAACAGAGGTTAAGCCAAAAGCAGATGGATGGCTTGAATTTTGTTCAATGAATATAAATTGCATACTTGACATAAAACATACAGTATGAAAATGATGCTTTTTTGTGTTACAATTTAGGACTGAATGTGACCCATCAAAAAACTAACAGTGTAATTCACAGTTTTCAAAAGGCATTTACAGACTTCTGCTAACATGACTGACAGAAGTTGCAACAGATAGAGAACAACAAATAAAAATGTTTCTATTAAACAGTAATGCTCAGATTTAATGACTGGCTACTGTGTTCCCAATTACTATATTTTTGGTATAGACTTCGAAGCAGTGACATGTTAACTTGAGAATATGCAGATTTGGTTTCTGCTCCACAGATTTAATGTAGAACCACATCTACCAACGGACGTTGGTATGATGACACTGACAGCAAGTGTCACAGCTTGCATGTAAGAGCCGAGTTCTGTGCCTGCAGTCTGTATTTCCAATCCATATATCTCCAAATGAAAGCATTCTAAACAAGAGGCCAGACTACAGAAAGGCGTTCTCTCTCCCTCCAGTTAAAGTCCTGTCATTATGCAGAACACTGTAAAACATCACAGGGTGAAGGGGAGACAGCCCGAGAGGGCTTGACTTTGTCATTTAGCACTAAGAGTTTTCATCTAAAAGGGTGATGCCAGTCCCTACTCCAAGGAGCCATTAAGCATTGCAAGAAAAAAGTACAAAGCAGAAAACAAAATTTCTGTGATGTCCCAAGGAAACCAGGAAAAAAATTTGTCCAACTTTAGCTCCATAATTTTAGTCACTAACATGTAATTTATAACTTCAATATGCAGTTTCAGTTAAATAACTGACATTTCTAGCAACTCACATGCAGTAATTTTGGGTTTTCCTGGTGCAAAGATCTGAACAGAATGCTGGTCTACGTAACATCCAGTAAGTGTGAAGTCTGGGATCCTAAAATACATCTGTAGAAAGAGGAAATACACGATCAGATGCAAAATGTCATGGCTGCTGTGCAACTACTGGCAACGTGTGTTAGACGCTCTTGGTGTGCAAGCATACCCCAAAATGACAGGATGTCAAATCCTGTAAGCAAGAAAATCCATGCTGAGAACAAAGAAGTTAATAATGACATCTGATTAAAATCAATGTATCTTCATAGCCAGTTTAAGATAATAAAAAAACGACTACTAAGGCAGCTTTTCACAGAGACTATGACTTACTTTTACATAAGCCGTGTTCCCAGTGCAAACATAATCAGTTGGGTGCTCTTCGCCTGCAGCACCAAAAGTCACAGTTCCAGTAAGAGAAACTTCTGAAGATTTAGGGAACTTCTGTCCTAAAGCCAGAAACAACATCTATAAGAAATTATACGGCTGTGCTTACACTACAGAAAGCCAAGTGGGGGAGGAAGGAGGAGTGCACAGGGGTATTCTACTTACCAATGACCCAAACCAGTAGGCTCTTCTCTCGTGACAAATCCAGTTGGCCATAACTAACTTTGTACTCTAAATGAGCGATTGGGCCCCTACAGTATGAAAAAGGAGCAATAAAGCCATTGGAATTAATATAATTCAGTTATTTGTTAACAATCATTTTGTTAAAGAAAGCAACAAACGCTGAAAGACATTATTTATGTGCATACAGACAAATCATACATAGCTGACCACACTGCTCTTTTATGGAAAGAAACTGCAGAGCAGGAAGAAATCCCTGTGGTTTCAACCTAGTAATCATAAGAGAGCTGTTGATATTTTACTGTCTTTAGTTCACTGATAGCATTTTACTATACACTATGATCAGCATCAGCAACTTTGTATCATTTCATCTGTAAATTTTCATTATAATTACCTGACACAGTAGTCTGTGCAGTTGTCAGAGAGGCTTAAATGAAAGTGATCATTTTAATTTTAAATAACTATATTTTTGATAAGCTGATCTGTAGCTAGGATTAGCTGCCTTACAGAATGGGTAACCCTGGTTTAGAAGTGATCTCAACACCTGGAGGATTGTGGCAGCATTTCACATGAAAAAACAGCCCAGGGAAACAGGATACTCAATGGAAGTATTGAGAATGTTACTAAATATTCTGGTCAGAAGTCACAAGAATTCCAAGGGGGTTTCCCCAACATTTGAAAGGTTGGTGTCCTCTGGTAGTACTTTAATGGAGTGCAATCTGTTACACTGACTCCCAACAGGTTCATTTAGGGAAGATCACAGAGAAAAGGAAGAAATGCATTTAGGATTTCTTTACTCCTACCTGTTGAAAAAACGTATACGAGCTTCACAGTATTCAAAAGAATTCTTTATACTTTCATGAAGCTTCAAATTAACTGTTAATTTTAATTGTGATCCCTCTTCAATGAGTTGATAACATCCCAAAATTGGTGGAACAGGCACCTGGAGAAAACCATATTCATTCTCAAGATACATCAGCAACACCATTGTAAGATCAGTTATATACTGTTTTAATTACTGTAGTAGTTTAAAAAAATAACAAACCTATTAATTGCTGACTGGTTTTGAACAGTAGCTGTCAAACTCTTCAGGCTGCTTACAATACTTAGATCTGTCACATACATACTTGACATTTCAGCTTGGATTCATTTTGTCTAATTCAGGGATCTAAGTGGTTCACAAAGTAAAAGCAGTAATGCCAAGCAGTCAAAGGTACTTGCACCTCTGAAAGTGACTCAGATGACTCAAGTCCTGACGTGCCTTCCAAGCAGTTTACTATATAAAGAGCATTTTACCTGCCTGCATTGGACTGAAAGTCATTTAAATGCGTTCAACAACACAAGTATTTTTACTCCTGTTTGAGGGCTGGAAAACAATGAGGGTTGGGGATGTTATTACCTGGGAAGTGTAGTAACACAAGTTGAATGAATCTGAAGGAGGAATGAAAGGAAATTTGTAAGGTCCACTATATACAGAATCATCCAGTGGATCGACACTGCTGGACATGAGCATGGCAGGGTCAATGGAAGTCACACAATGGTGGACCAGGATATCTTGGAGCGGAGAACCATTAGTTGGGAGATTCAAAGTGAGGGTTACATTTGGCGCAGCTCCCTCTATATCACACTTGAAAAAACGATGACAAAAAGTTATTCTACAGTATGTCCCTCAAGTCAGAATTAGACGTTCAAAAATCAAATACAAACATTAAACCATCATATTAAGAATTTTCAGCTGGCTTCAAACATTAGTACTGACAAATATTTTCAAAACAAAGTCCCTTTTTCACTTCTGTAGCCTTTTCACAGTATGGCTAGTGATGTAGATGTCTCTTAACTGATAAGAGCAAGAAAACAGCGCATAAGCAAGCCCAGAACTTACTGCTATAGCTCAATCATTATGAATAAACAGACTTGGTGACAGTCTAATTAATTCAGTTACTTTTACAACATCCACTTAATGGATTCAAGCATGCTATTAATGGCCAGTGTGGTCCCAAGTCAGCTTTCTCACAGCAACCATGTGCAGCGCATCCATTGTCTTGCCCCTTCATGTGCCAGCTCAGCAGTGCACGATTACACCAGGGCTTTCTTTTTATATGTGAGACAATCCACTCTGCAAAATGACCTAGAAGCTGGTCCCTCTGAGAGCAGGAAGCTGTTCACCCACATAATCCCCACCAGCATGGCTGGTGGGAAACAACCTAGTTTTCAGAACTGCAGTACTTAGGTTGGCTTCCTTTGGAGATGAGCGTCTCACCTCTTACTAACAGCTAAATTAGCATGATCCACTTTATTAGAAGGTCTTTCTCCTCTTGAAACAATGGCAGTTACAAATACAGTGTACTGTGATAATGTATGAAGCATAATTTGGAACAAAGAATGTTAAACACATCAATTATAGATGATACAAAAACATTAATGCATTTTGTAATTATTATTAATCTATTTAGTCAACAATCCCCGATTTTTAGTATTAAACTATGAAAGCCATTGCCATATATATAAACACTCAAAATAATTATACATAGATTCTTATGTCAGTCAAACAAGTAGTATTTGTGGATTCAAAATTTTGTTGTAATAGAATAAAGTAGCATAGAAGATTAGTTTTTCATACGGTAAGAAAATTAATTAAAAATGCTCACGTAAAGACACTTGCAGAAGACTCTTTCAGAAATAGTTTCTAACCACTTATTACATAGCTGGAAATAAACTTGGTGTTAGCACTACCACTTCTTAGTCTTCATATGCAAAGGCTGTATGAAATGACTTCTCCCTATTTCATTTAAAAAAAAAAAAAAAATTGGGAAAACGCATGCAATTAGCTACTGCTGAAAATTTAAGTCCCATAAATAGTTACTGAAAAATGTATGAAGCATGCAGGAAAAAAAACAGTAAAGATCTAAATAAATAACACTGCTAACACATGAGTCTAATATGTAATAGTTTGCTACACTTTCAAATACTACAATATTAGAAATCCACTGATCACATATCAAAGTAAAATGAAATGAGTATTCACAGTGTGCTTACGTGAAAAATATTTTGGTCAGACTGGCACAAAAAACGCTCTCACCTTGCAATTCACCGCTCCGTAAACCTGCCACATGTCCACAACGTCTCTCTTGTCATACTGCATACACTTGACTTTTTCAGTGATACAGACAGTAACCTGAGGTTTGCCTTTATATGTGTTGGATCTCCAAACTGGTTGCTTGTCATCTGTAGGAATAACCTGAATGTCGTCAAATGAGCTGCTCAAACTGCTTATGTTTGTGTTTAAGGGGGTGCCAAGCGGACAGGCCTGTATAAGCAAATTTCGAAGCTGGCCTATTTTTGCACTCATCTCAGCTTCATTCTTCCGACTTGGAGAAATGTAGTCCAGAATGCCGAACAAAAGAGCAAGTCCTTGTGAGAGCCCACTGATGGTAAGGAGGGGTGGCCGAGGCTCCAAGCGCTCCTCAACCAGCGGGAGACACGCACAGATCAGGCCACTCTTCTGAAAAGCCACCACAGGCCAGAGGTCCCCTCCTTCGACGCGAACTGAATGTACCGATGAATGATCGATTCGAGTACACGTATCTCGATGCTCCACAAAACTCTGGTCATCTGTGAGCCTAAGTTCAAAGAGCAAGGCTTTAAGAAAATCGCTGTCAGATGGGACAGCCACATGCGTTGATCCGTTGAAGGCCTCTGCCCGTGTTTCGACAGTGGGGTAACGTCTGCAACATGGAAATAAGAGCGTCTTACTCATCTTTTCCCACCCAAAATATCATACCAACAGGATTCCTAACAGCAGAAGCACACCATCCCTTTACTGGCTGTCACAGAACGCAAAAACACTACAAAAATCTTTGGAGTATTGATATAATCAAGGATGGGTTTCAATTACAGCAGTCACTCCTGAAGGCCATGCTCCTAAAAGTAACCTTGTGCCAGTGGATGCCAGCAGTGTCCCCACGGAAAGAGTGAGAGGATCACAATCTAATCATGGTCAATAAAACTATTTCACGTGTAATTAGGATTTGTACTAGCAGGTGGATTTTTACTGGAAACTTTGAGCAAATAAATTCACTTTTTTTTTTTTTTTTTTTAAATGAAATGTGTATGTCTGTCTACCGTCCTGTTCACAAAGGTATAGGACGTTTAAATGACACTAATGAACCCAAGCACGACTCGCCAGCGCAACAAAACTTCAACAGCAAAATATTTCTAAGAGGTGAGGTCACACTGAAGACGAGTTTTCAGACACTTAAGAACATGGATGCCGTACGTAATCAAACTAAATTAGAAGAGCTTTTCGCCTACCTGCGGTACGCTACTACTATGGCTCTGCTACTCTACTAAATACCGTGAGACAGTATCACTGAAGTTATTTATATACAGGTTTTGCATTGCTGTTCTGAGCTTGCACAATTAAGTAGTTAAAGCAATTGCTGCAGATCAACAAGATTAACTAAAAATCGTTACAATATTGTAAATCCAAAAAGATTTCACTGTACTTAAATCCAATCATTCCAGCAACAGTTGCACGGTTTTTGTGAGGGGCAAATTGGATTCTACAGTGCAGGTGCAATATGTGTGATTTAAGAGCTGTTATGACTGTTTCATCTTTTTTTTTTTTTTTTTTTACACTGTGGAGTATTTAAGATGTAATCTTCATGTTACAGAGACACAAGGTTTTGTATATTTTAAAATTGTTACGTTGCATCAATGTATATATTTTTACTTCAAATTTTCTAGAGGTAATGTTTGAGAAAAATCATATAATTTTCTTCTGAAGCAGTATTTTTTTTTTTAAAGGAAAGAGTAATGAATTTCTTCTCAAGCTAACCTAAATCTATCAAGTAGAACTGAAGAGTTGTCTTTTAATAAGTAGCAGAGAAAAGAAAAATGATTACTTCCACTAATGCATTGGTTTTCATCCTTTTTTGGAACTACTGACTCCCTTGAGTCTCTCTTAAATTAAGTTTGATAACAGGCTAGCTTTTCTATATTCTCTTTTGTGGATTCCCATAGTAGTTATCTGTCGACCCTCAAAATTCCTATCACAAGTTACGCACCAGCGAACTAGAAAAATCACTTTATGAATCACCTTGTAGCTGATCTGTTCTCAGGCCATACATTTGTCTGTGCTCAGGCCCACGCTTATAAACAAACAAGGGAGAAAAAAATCTCAAGATACATAAATACCTTCACTTATTCCCCTTTTTATACAATTTTTTAAAGACATATTGACAGTCTGTGTCTTAAATTGTCACGTAACTTGTAATCCCAGCAACGTGGTACTTTGTTTTGTCTGTGACCTCTACATGTAACATCCCCCTTCTGTTCCTGAACACTTGTATGTCACTTACCCTATTGCCTGCAAGTCCCACCTACATTATCGTTTCTTAACTGAGTAGCAGAGTCCTTTGCTGGAGGCAGCTCTGCTTCCTCATGCTTGTTTTCAGTGACTGTGCTTTTCTGTCTGATTCTCAATCAGACATCTAGAGCTTTTTTTTTTTTTTTTCTCCAGTAAGGAAAAGGCAAGCACAAGCTGAGAGAAGCCAGAGCTACAAGATCCGTAAACAGGATGCAGATGACAGTAAAACGCCTCCCTGCAGTCTCACGTCTATTTTGAACAGAAAGGAAACAGAGTGGTGATTTTGCTGCTCGAAAATTTATGAGGACTTCCCAAGCAAGGTTGCTGATAAGTGGCTGCACGTAACCTTGGTGAGCATCTCTTATTTTCGGCTGCTGTTTCCAAAACAAAGGAAGAAGAGATATTTCAGTCTAGTTTTGTCTGTCTTCTGTCCCAATCTGCCTGCTGCATTTGCTGAAGCTGTCCTCACACCACAGCAACCTTCTCCTCCTCCTCCTGAATCTTCTCAGCTTTAGCTGAGTCATTAGATGATTAGTTAGCCCTTCTGATCTTGGTTTTTCAGTATTCCCTTCTAGAAAGTGATGAAAACTTAAAAAGATGAAAGTTTCCAGGGATGAATGAGCTGTGGTGATTCAAGACAGAGACCATACTTGTTGCCTGAATTAAGTTATGATCAGCTCAAAAAAGTGGAATGCTTTGATGTCCCAGATGTCTTCTCTAAGGTTAAAGATCAGGGCTCACGTATCTCCAGCTGAGTGCATAAGTCCCGAAACCAACAGTTTCCATGTGATCCAGCATTCTTTATATTGTCTATGTGCTTTGTTGAATTTAAGGTCAGTTAGGAGGATAAACTTGGGGTTTCCACAGCCCTATTATTTCCTCTGGGAACTTGAAAGATCTAAGCCTGGAAATCACTTGAAGTATCAAGTCGAGTTTGCCCTTTTCAAAGGAGCGCTATTTCTTGTCTCTGCCGCTCACTGTGTGACAAGTTACTTCACACATCCCTGTCACTCGCCTCCCGTCCCCCATGGTGATTACACTCGCAGACTTTTGGGACAAGGCTCTCTCTTTCCCTGTATTTGTAGAGGGGAGGCCTCATCTCTAGTCCCGTAGGTAATACAAGGACTATAATACTAATCCTAAAACAATCAGAGGAATGCCCAATGCGGAGAGCTGTCTGCACCCAAAGATGGAAGATACCCTACTTGCTCTTTTTTTTTTTTTTTCTCCATCCTTCTAGGTTCTCTCTTCAGCTTTACTGAATTCAGTTGAGGACTGTAAGTCATGTCTTTATCCAGGTCTCGCTATTTTTTCTTTCCCTAGCCCCCAGTTATTTTTCCTCTCGTTCTTTGGAATAGGGTCCTCTGCAATCACAGCGTACAAGGAAACAGGCACAAAATTTCCCAGGCCAACAAAACCAGCTTGCCTGGCCCAAAGTCTTACTTAAAACTCTGCAAGAGTTCTGAATAAAAAAAGTCCTCCTCTGTTCACTAACTTAAAAACCACCTCTCTTTGCATGCAAAGATCAAAATCAAACTGAAAGTTAAGTTTCTGCCTGAACACACCGTATTTCCAGTGCAATTACAGAACAATACTAAGAGAATATAAGCAAAATAGACGCTTGGTGCTTTGCCCGTTCATCTGACAGTATTTCCTGATGGCTACCTTGTCCTTTTCCATGCCATGGCAGAGAGCAGCTAGGTAAAATCGTTACAATAAAAGAGAAACCAACACAGAAAGAGGAACAGAAGGAAGAAGGAAAAAAAAGTCATGTGGAAAACGCAGAAGTTGTTACCAAAAACAAAATAAAATTTCGGCGGCCGGAACCTAGACGCTTTGTAACTCGGGTTCTGAAATGCGAAGGGGCCGGTAACGGTGCAGGGGGCTGGTGGGGCCCCCGAGCGTGCCGTGCCACACAGAGCCGCGCCGCGCCATACAGAGCCGTGCCGTGCTGTGCCGCGCCATACAGAGCCG
>VXAL01013007.1:214228-228106 GCA_013399475.1 Chauna torquata | reverse complement strand
CGGTGGCGGGGCCGGCCGACTCTCTGAGGGGATGCGGCGGCCTCCCCGCTGCCACCGGGGAGCCGCCCCGCGGGGGTGCGGCCGGGCGAGCTCCGGACCGGGCGGCCGGGCCCCGGGAAGGGAAATGGGGCCTGCTGCCCGGGGTGAGGGCGCGTGTAGTACCGAAACGCGAGGAGACGGGGAAGTCTGAGGAGGGCAAGATAACGAGGAGGAAGGAGAAAGTTTGGGTGGTGGCCTGCGAGGGGTGCAGTCCCTCCTCGGCCCCCACGCGAGGGCTTGCAGTGCCCCTTACGGCTGGGCCTCCTTCCCCTGCGGCCCCGGGGTCTGTGAGGCAGCCGGCGGGCGCGCCTGTGGGGTGCCCCTTCCAGCTGGGCCGTGGGACCTGCCGGGCAAATAACGTAACTCGTCTTCTCCCGAAGGCACGTATTTGGTTGCCCCTGGCACCGTAGTATCCGAGTGCAACTTCTGCCTTTGTGAAACAGGGAAATAACTTTGCCCTCCCTGTAGCTGCTGTGGAACTGAGGCACAAGAAGCCGAATAGCTTGCCCAAGGCCTTGTGCGGGTGGAGCAGGAAATTCAACAAGAATCTGGCAAGTTCTCTTCTGGCCTGGACCACAGCCTGTCAGGATGTGACCGTGGTTAATACACTGTTTGACCCCAAGGCTAGTGCATGGGGATGAGATATCACTACCAGGTATCCCACACTTGCTCTTTGAGTCACTCAAGATAGTGTTGTTCTTTTGGCTTGTTAACACTGGGACACGCTTTCCCCAGCCTTCAGAAGAGGTCTTTGTGTTTCACTGTAGGATCCCATATATGTGTCTCATATAAATTCATTGTGCTCACTTGTATTTATGAATCGCTGTTCTGACACGAGTGTTATGACTCATGTCTTTTTGCTTGCCTGGTTTAAAAAAAATAGCAAGAATAATATAATGTGTTCTAAGTAGGTAGATGCCAGGCTGTATACCTGCTCCACACCTCCATAACAGACTCTTCTCTAGGAGTCTGTTGATTTCTCAACATGATGACTATGTCGTTCTATTCCTTCTAGGATCTCGACTGTGAGATAACTTGTATGTGGAAAGAAAACTGTATGTTTTGGCAGTTTTGGATCATGCAACAATTTGTTCCATTTTGCAATGGCAATAAAGATGAAATCGCAAAGTAGGCAAGACCTTTGCCTAGAGATAAGGTTTGAAATGTTGTCTTCCAACATGGAAACTAAGATTTCTTTCTCTCCTGCTCTCACTTCTCTTTCAGTACAAAGGCAGGAGAGGTTATACTGACATTCGCTAGATTAATGTTGCTTAGTACATTAGTTTGAGGTGACTGCCATGAAGGTTAGAACATGAAAACACATTCTTATTACAGGAGTAACCTTTAGGTGAATATCGAGGGTAGTATTTGGCTTCAATGTTTGCATGAAAGCATGTTTGAAAGTCATTTTCAATATAGATATGTAAAATTGTGTAGAAGGGTCTGTGCTGAAATTGGACAGAGCATGGACTCATTCTGCTGTGTATAACTCAAAGAGTATTTCTAAACTGGATTTTAATGTGGCTAGATTTAGTTTAGTTTCATTTATACAGACCAGATCAAACCAGGTTATCACCCACTTCAGGCATATCTCTTATTAAATCAGTAGCATTGGCTGAATGGAGAGGATCACGTTAATTCATCTAGAGCTAGAACGAAGTTCAAAGCTGTGAAGAAATTGACTGTTGAGGCTCATCTGATAACAGGCAAAGAACTTGCAAATGACATTTGTAAAAGCTGATTTTTAGCAATTTCTGCAGAACTGGAAAGGAAAATTAAAATAGGAATTATGCTGTCAGATGCTATAGGTGACCATATTACCAAGATAGCATTAAAAACTGATTGTATATTAAAGGTAGTTTAAACAAACAAAACTAAAAAGTTTTGGATTTGCAATGGGAACATTTGAAATCATGAAATCATGTCTTAAAATGATACTTCCAAGCTTCACTTATTCTTTATAGATCAAAGAGATTATTTTTAGTGTACCCTTTGTGAAAGTTCAGAAGAAAAAGCTCTTTTTTTTTTTCCCTTCTGTTGGTCAGTATGCCTCACACAATGGTTACTACCCTATGGTTACTATTTCTTAAATAATACAGAAATGGAGTTTATGTGACAGAGACTAAAAGAAGCAGAAGGACAGGTCTCCTGTGTGTTTATGAGAAACGGATGTGTTCCAGGTCAATGCCCCTTTAAAATGTTACTACACCCGCATATAGCAGTGATTCTGCCATCATTTAGGTTTAACTGAACTAATTAACACTATTTGTTGATGTGTCAAATTGTCAAAACACAGTGCAGGTTTGTAATTTATGCAGACTAGCAGATGCTGCAGAAGGAGATAGGCAGACTGGGAGATGGAAGGAGCATAGCGGAAGAGGGGGACACACACATGAGCGCCCGCTGTATGGGAAGGACAGCAGAGGGGACTCGGCTGCTGCCGCTTTGGCTTGGCCTTGTGGCTGGTTGGGCGGCACAGGGTCCTTGAGAGTTGACCACGCTGTTTGTTTATTTGGGATGCAGGGGAGGGAGCTGTGGGTGCTTTGTGTACACGTGCATTCAAGGGAGATTTAGAGGAGCATAGAGGCATAATACCTAGAGAGAAGTTGGCGTAATTATTATTTCTTGAGGTTCTAGGGTATGTATATCAAATTTCCCTAGGACATCAGGCTTTGGTACTCTGGCTTGCAGAAAAACCTTGTAAATGTTGTCTTATCAAAAAAGAAAAAAAAAAATCATTATGTATGTTTGGGCAATTATCTTTTAGTGTGAACATCTGAAGGAAGGGAGAAAGGTAGGAAATGAAAGGGATACATGTGTACATGTATACACATATATATTGTATATATATACATAGTATCTATATGTATTATGTACGTACAGAGTATATGCATGTGTCCATACATATGTACACACAGCATCACTAAACAATGCACCCTTTATATAGGGTTCTTCCATAAAGTTGTGCTTGGCATTGGTATACTCATAACTAGAGCAATATTCCAGCTGAATTACGGGATCTGCAGAGGAAAGGTTGTGGTTGTGATTTCCATATGGAGGAGAAGTGCTGAGAAGAACCATAAAGTAATTATGAAACTGGAGGACTCCCCTGAAGGGGATGTTACTGTATTGAATGGCTCATTTCACCTATAATTAAAATTGCAAAAACGTTCCCAAACACTTAGATGTAAAGATGACAAAGGGAGGGAATTTATACTTAGTATGAAAACATTGCGTTATAACTTTTGATGAGAAGGATTCACATAAAGGAAACAACATTGTGTATCGGGAAGAACTGGGATGAAGAGATGAGCGGCTTGTTGAGAAATCATTTGTCTGTGGTGTCATCCAGTTACTTCTGAAGCTTAACCAAGCTGGCTGAGCAAAACTGTTACTCTAGTCAGTCTTTGATAGAGGAGTTTCTGGGTGATCTGTTGAAACTTCTGCCCTGTCTAGCAGGATTCAGCACATTGCAAAATGTATTTAGAAAGCTTTTATGTTTCTGTTTAATAGATGCGTTTGACTGAATAGGGAGGGCATAACACGTTTTTGGAGAAACGCTAACGTGGCTTTGTTTATGTGAGCACTGACTGGGGATATTTGCTTTCCAACCCTTGCTTTTAGTTATTAAAATACTGTTTTTCCCTCTCCATTGCTTCTGATTACTTCTGTTTGTCTGTCCCAAGCTTTATCAAAAGCAGTGATGGTGTGTTTGTGTGTTTCGTTATCAGAACTGAGTTGTGGCAAGTACCACTATCAACCAGAGCTACTCCTGGCTCTGCCTTGGGTTGTGTTTCACAGTTTTAGAACCATCGCTGCATGTATTGTAAAAGCTTTCAATGAAGTCCTGGGGGCTGTGAGAATACTTTGCTTACCAAGCTAAGGTATGCTAGTGTTAGCACCAAAGCAGTACTGCTAGGTTACCAATGAATCTCAAGGGATAAGTAGTAGTAGTGGTTTTTTGTTTGTTTTTTAATTTGAAGGATAGTTGTCATTACACTTTGTTTTGGGTACTTAATATTAGCTATGTGAAGAAATGTTTGAGCTGATTTAAGTATTAGATCAACTAGAATATGAGCTCTTGGTTTTATAACGAGGTCTCTGCCTTCAGAAAACATCGTTATGTAGGAAAATAATCTTCTTAACTCTTCACAATTGTGCAGTATTTTTGTGGAAGATCCAGCAAATATTATGGGACAAACTTGTGTAACTATATGTTTGTAGCATCGTTCATGCCCTGCTTTTCCTTCTTGGGAAAGTGAAGTCCTTTGTCTATTTTTATACTTCATTTGTTTTTTTTCCCTTTTATCTGCTTTGTTTCTGCAGCTGCAGTTGGATGTGGCACAGTGTCCAGTGGCAGTCTGGCACTGTTCTTGCCACAGGGGAGTACCTTTGTCACTTTTGCTTGTGATGACTTGTTGTGAACTGAATCAGAGAACTGAGTGACTGCAAAGAAAGCTTACTTTGCCACATAATTTTTTAGACAGATCAGTTCTCCAGTCTGGTTTGCTGCACAGCTGAAAGCTGGTGGGCCACAGCAGAGTCTGGTGATGTAGTATCTTAGATCAGCGTAGCTGCTGCATGTGTCAGATGCTTTGTAATGACAATCCATAAGCTCAGCTGGAAATAAAGACAGGTAATGTAGAGCCAGCTCTTCACAGACTGCTAGCAAAAGATTTTCTAGTAGCCTGGCAATTGCTAGACTAGATGTTCAAACCCACCGTACTAAGAACAGCGTTCTCCGTTAAATATGTAAACATAAGAGGTGATGGGGTAATTGTCAATGCTGTTCTTGCTCTTGATTGTAGTTAAAGCTTCTAAATGCTTTCAAAATGATGCGTAAGCAGCTGCTTAAGGAATAACCTGCTGTGGCACGTTGTAAAGAGTTTTTGTTCTGTGGCTAGGAGCCTTTTGTGGCAGATGAATACATTGAACGCCTGGCATGGAGGACACCTGGAGGAGGTTCCAGAGGTGGAGAAGCTTTTGATCCGAAAAGGTAAAATAGAACTGCATAATGGTCGAAGTGAATGCATCTCTAATTGTACTGTTTTATTACACACATAACGAAAAGCCTATATGTGGCATTGGTGTGTATCCAATGAGATATGCATCTGGGAGAATTCCTAGAGTTTGTGACCATGAGCCAATTATTCAGAATCAATTACTTAGTAACAAGAGTAGGGAAAGTCACTTTCTGATTTAGACATTTTGAATGAAAGAGAATTGATGGTATTTGTCTTTGTCAGACATGAATGTTCCAAAGCACTGAAGTTTCCAGATTAAAGCATAATGTTAGGCTTCACTGCTATGATAGTTAAGTCAATTTAATGAATTTGTTGCTAGTTTAGCTCCCTAAACTAACTTATTGTAGGACCCAGTAGTTTACAGTGCTGGTGCAAATAAAAGGCACAAACAAGCAGGTAGGATGGGAAGAAAGGCAGGAACATGGCAATGTTGGTTTAGAGTGTTTCGAACCAAATGTGTGTGCTGTAGTCTGAACCAAATGAACAGCTTGCTTCTGCTGAATGGAGCTGGGTGGACTTGTGCCCCTTTTTCCTGCACTTAACTGCACACTGTGATGGCTCATTTTGAGCCAGCTCTTGGCATGTGATCTCAGGATAAACTAATCCAGCTTACTAAAATGTCAGAAAACTAACCTGCCAAAAAAGTCAACTTTTTTTCTAGCTGAGTTAGCAATCTGGGGGACTAGAAAAGCCTAGGAGCCCATGCAAAGGGGAGCAGATTGTGTGTCTGTGAGCTGTGATAGCGAGGAGGAATGTGGGTGAGCAAAGGAGCAAGGCCAGGATAGAAGTGGGGAAGGAGGAAGCAGAGCAGAACCTTGTCCTCTTGCTTCTGGTGAGCTGGCTTGGCTCTGTGGAGGAACCTCACCCAAAGTCAAGAAAACAGCTCTCTGGTTACTGGGCCAGCATCGGGTGGTGCATTGGGAGCTCCGATGCATGATTTTATATAGCGGTTTTCAACGCGTAAGCTTCTGTGTTCTGCACTTCTGGATCTTCTTTTCTTTTCAAAAGAGTGACCCTTTCGAATAGTGCTACACTTTAGCTTTTGTAGCAGTATTGGTACAATATGATTCTTTCTAGAGATGCAGTTAACTTAAGTGTTTTCATTTTTCAAGTGGTTATAACCTGGGAGGTGAGCTTGACCTTCCTGTTACAGTTCCTGGAATGCTTTTGGGCTAGGAGGCCCAACAAAAAGTTTAGCTACCTGAATGTTGATATAGATTATGATAGTGAATTAATTCAAAGTGCAGTAGCTTAGTGATTTCTCCCACACACAATCTTGTTCCAGATTGAGATTGTTTGTAGTAACCTAAGCTAGAAGTCATAAGAAGTTTAGGAATTACTAACTTCATAGACAAGCTGTTGTTATTCAGAACAGATATGAAAACCTTCATTAGCATGGTCAAAGGGCATTCATTCTTGAGCAGTCTGGCTCTTCCGAGAAGGGTGGGTGTTGCTGGAGTTCCTAGCAAGATGCTGAACTGTTAGCACTGAATCTGGGACTAGTATCCTATGCAGAGCTTTACATGCGAGTGAAGCAAGAAGCAGCCTGGAAATACGCAGCATTGCTTCCTCTAGCTCTTTCTCCACAGCTGTGCCTGGTATATACTTCAGCATAGTTAGTGATTGGTACTCAATTTAACCTCTCTTCTTTATTTCTGTTGATTTGCTTGTGTTAATTTCTGTGATGTCCTTCTATATATATCAGGGCAAGTGGGAGACTCCTGCAACAGTAAGTAGATTTCTTGTAGGATCTTCTACTATGGGGGGAAAGGGAGGCAAAAGTAATACCGAAAAGAAACAGAAACCTTTTGGTGTATGTTCTTTCTTTTCCGTTTTTAGAAAATGATGCTTTTTTTTGTTTGTTGTGGAAAGGATGTTGAATTTTTTATTTCTGTTCTGAGAAACCTGACCAGCAGCTACCTCTTCTATTTGAGTATTCTTTCCTCTCTTGCTATACTCAATGCTATTGCTGATTAAGTGCTGAATTGGCACAATACCTGCTTAAAAAAAAAAAGAACAAATCCCAAACTGAACAGAATCAGCTTGTTAAAATGAATAGAACTTTCTGCACTTCTCTAGGCTTTTGTTTGAAAGTATACTTTGTGTCACTTACTATCATTAAGATTTTATTTTTAAAATACTTTTTTAAACTTAAGTCTATTCCTCATAGTTTTCACTGGAACCTAATGCAACATGCTTACCTTTTGGGCTTCTAGCAAGCAGGAAATGGAGGAAAGAAGTCATAAGTATCTGCCACAATCAAGGTTTCTTTCATAACTTGTGACTTTCTAGTCGCTTACTGTAGTAAGGATGCCACTTGAAATACTAATTAGCTTTTTTAGAATTAGAATTACTGATTAGTTTTTTAGACTACAGTGAGCAAAAAGGTGGTCAGTTCATGTGCTCCAAGCAGCAGGGTAAAAGCCAGTCATTTTAACAGCAGAAATTAAACCTGAAAATTCAGTGACCCTACGTGCAACTAGAGAGAATCACTTTACATCATTTAGATGTTGCTGAGAGGAAGCCCTAGATGTTGGCCAAGAGAGGGGCTGTAGTTATTGCTGGGAAGGAGTTGTGAGGGTAGAACAACATGCTCTGCTTTTCCCCTCTGTTTGCTGAGAGTCTCTGTCACATGCATGGGGAGCCAGGAGAGGAACAGCATGCTCATTCTGCCTTTCAGCAGTACTGCACGTTGGAAGGGCATCACGTTCGCAGTGTACCTTCTGAATAGAGTATATATGAAAATGCAGATTCCTCAGCAGTCTAGAAGCAGCTCCCAGGAAAGGATTCTGGCTTCCTCTCATCTTGTGCTTTGACATTAAATCTGGACAACAGACTTCTCCAATCTTTCATGTATTTTCAGTTATTAGCGTGAGCCATTAGCATGGCTGTGGAGGACCTGGGAGCAGTCCCTTCCCTGTGCGTCAGTGACTGAGATGTTTAGAAAAAAATGAGTTGAAAAGTTGACTGGAATGGGACAGAATGGACAAAAACAGGAGTGAGAGAGGAATGCATTGAGAATTGAGTGAAAAAGAATAGGGGAAATTTAAGAATGCATTCAAGTATACTGTGCTTGGAAAAAGTAAAAAATGAGTCAAAGTAAAATGGAAGTGATGGGAAAAGGCAAGAAGAAAACTTAAAATAGTATATGTTATAGGAAGAAAAGAAATGAAGTCAGGAAGCAGTATGGTTATAACCAAAACAACATTATTAGACTATATGGTTGTATTCATTGCCTATTAATAGGACACTGATCTACAAGTTTATTATAAAATCTGCAGTACAGTAGAAAGTATTTTACTATTATAGCCCTTACATTGAAGGGGTGTAGTGGCCTAAGCTTTCTTCGCCCTGATAAGATTTATTTGAGGAAGATGGGGATATAGGAATTCTTGTACTAGTGAAAGAGCCAGGTTCTTGAGTGATTGGTGTTTAACTGTTTCCCCCACCCTCATCTACCGTTTATGTGATCGCAAAGCTTTTATGTAGACATAGAGCTCTACACAGCTAGGATGGCGTAGCTGAAAACAAAATAGCATTCTGAAGTTAGGCATGATTATGTCAGCCTTGTGAGCAAATTCTTTATTGGTTAGTTGACTGATTTTAAAAAAAGCTCTCTGTGTAAGACAGTGTCTTTTGAACTAAAGCCTACTTTACTATCTTTTATTTTAAATCAGATTATTGGAAGAATTTGTAAATCATATCCAGGAATTACAGGTAATGGATGAAAGGATTCAGAGAAAGGTGGAGAAACTAGAACAGCAATGCCAGAAGGAAGCAAAGGAATTTGCCAAGAAAGTACAAGAGCTGCAGAAGAGCAACCAGGTAAAATCTAAAGCATATAGTCAGTGCTAAGCTTTGCAAATTTTAAAAGCATCACATGTGCCATTAACATTTCTTGGTACAGTGTGCTACTGTTTGAGGTAAAAATAGAGGGTTTGATGGAAAACAGTTTCCCCTGCCAGAGCATGCATATCTGCATGTTCTATTAATGAGTGTTAGCTATTCCAAAAGTAGCAAGTCTGCACAATAGTTTAATGGAAGACACTAAACTTTAAGCAGTTGTGTGTACTTAATTAGTGGTTCTGAATAGTTCTGCAGTTCTGAGATGTGGTACCTGCAAAGCTGATGCCTGGCTTCCTTGTGCTTCATACTGGTGTAAATCTAGTGCTTCCTAAAGTACAGTAAATGGAAATGATGGGAATTGTGTCTGTGTGCGTGTTCTCCCAGGTTGCCTTCCAACACTTCCAAGAACTAGATGAGCACATCAGTTATGTAGCAACTAAGGTCTGTCACCTTGGTGACCAACTGGAGGGGGTAAACACGCCACGGCAACGGGCTGTGGAGGCTCAGAAGCTGATGAAATACTTTAATGAGTTTCTGGATGGAGAGCTGAAGTCTGATGTTTTTACAAACTCTGAAAAGGTAAGAGCTGTCAGCGGGATGAAAGCAGTTCAAAGCAGTAAGCAGTACTGCCCTAATTACAAGCTGCTACCATGACTTACCATGGTCAGACTTCAAACCAGTGAGTGACTGACTTGTTAAAGTTTCATTGTTCTGAAATGTAAATTAACAACACTAGGCTGCAGATTGCTGATAAAGCACTTGTATTCAGTGATGCTTAATGTGGCAATGCTGGCATTTTTCATTTTATGAAATTATCAGAGATTTGAGAAATGCTGGGGAGGCAACTTTAGAGTGCATACAATATCTGCCGTTTTTCTTTGAACCCCTTGCTTCAGATCCACCCTGTAATGCAGAACGTTTCTGAATACAACTTCTTTGTGAAACTTCACTCTGTTGGGTCAGTCCACTGGCCTTGGTTACCTTTTTGTCACAGCATGCCTTTGGGCTTTGTATAGTCCTGTGGTTATGTCTCCACCCTCTGAATTTAGAGGAACTGGGCAGGAAAACTTCAAAGAAATGTTAAAGCATTTCGTTTTTCTTATGCTTCAAAAGTATGTTCATGGTGTAAATATAATCTGAATGGTTTGGCTAACAGAAATAAATTGAAGGAATAGTGTCCAGCTGTAAGCAAGAGGTCACATACTGCATTTCCCTATGCAGTGTGAAAGATAAGCAAAGTTGTGTTTTTTATGTGGTTTTTTGTTTGTTTTTATTCCCCCAAGTGTGCCCTGAACATTCTTCCTGCTCTGCTTAAATTGTGTGCAGTGGTATGACTGTAGTCACAAAAAATTGCAGTATGTGGGAACAGCAAAAACTTGGTTTGCATGTTCAACAAAAAATGTCTTTTCTTGAAATGCATCTCATAAAGGAGCTAAGAATAGGTTAATGTCATCTCATCGCTGCTGAGATGAAGGTGTCTCTCAGGGAGTTGGAGAAGTAGTAATTTCATACACTTTTATTCCCAAGAAGTCATCTGTGTAGTGACTTTTGAATATGGTCTGTGGATATATGGTAATTACCAGTTGATAGTTTGCTCTAGTCAGAGAGAGAGTGCAAAAAAACTTTTCTGACTTCCAAGGAAAACAGAAAGGTTCCAACATAACAAAAGTTCTTCTGTAGATAGCCTTTTCAAGGTCATCTTTTTTTCCTAAGTAGAAATAAAACATGCATTTAAAATTGTTTAAGACAGTATGGTAAATAACAAAGCATAAGTTAAAGAAAATTGTGTTGTCTGCTGAAGAGTCTCGTAAAGAATTCAACTTTTACTGAAAACTTATTTTTATAATACTTCCCGTTGGAGGCGCTGAAAAATCTGTCGTAGGTAAATGTGGTAAGCCTGGAAATCGGTAAACAAATTAGTCTTTGTACACCCCAAAGACATTCAGCAAATCTGGAGGAAGAGAAATGTAGTAAAGGCCAGAAGTCTTATGTCAGTCTGCAAATGAAGTGTGTGGGAACACAAACGAGATTTTCTGGATATAAGTTACGTTACACAGATTATTTTCAGTCCAGGTGGGTTAGTACTGCTAATTTTCAGTCCAGGTGGGTTAGTACTGCTAATTTTCAGTCCAGGTGGGTTAGTACTGCTAATTTAAATAGTAAGTAGAAATAGTCTTTATAAAAGAACCTGCCTAGACGTGTGGTATGACATCGTAATACACCTTTGAACTAAAAATATTCCTAAAATATGACACAGTAACAAATATTCGTGAAACACTAATACTTTGTCAGTGTCTTCTGAACTTCGAACTGATGTGGTTTTTAGATTGTGTTTTGGAGGACATAGTAATTTCTTGCACTGTGCCATCCCTCACAGAAGTGGGAGGTTTTTCTCTAAGACATCGAGGGCAAGAGATACTGAGAAGGGAGAGGCAAGAAAGGAGGTACAATGCAGTTATTTTCTCAGGAATATGTGTTTTTCTCAGTAGTGTCAGTTTTTAAAATCTGTTGGATTCCTACATCCTCCTTTTTTTTTCCTACATTCAAGTTGTTGTTTCCCACATTACTTTCTCTTAACTGTACTGAGCAATTTCCAGCTTATTGCCTCTGTGATGGCTTTTCTTTGCTGTCTTGTCTTAAGCTATGTGTTGTGTGTCTTCATCCTCCAAGTCGTTATTATTTGCCTTGCACTGCCAGCTGCCCAGTCCTCCTGCACTGAAGTGTTTTAATGTCAGCAATCACTCCAGTTTTAACAGTTCAATTACAAGATGATGTAGCAGCTCACTTGTTTGTCATGCGATAGCATTGTTGTTTAGTGTTTATTATTGTTCTTACACCCTCTTCTTCATTTGTTCTGTACTCAACATCATTCCATTATGCCTTTTAACTTGTTCACAAAAATATTTTCTTTGTAAATTTTCTCTTGCTATTCTTTGTCCACATTTTTTCCTGTTTTTTTTTTTCAGATATGTTATGGCCTTTAAGTTGTGTTTTACAGAATCCGTATTTATTTTGATTTAATAGTTTACAGAAGCCTGATTCAATTAAAAATGGAATATGTCTGGATTTAAGCAGAAACCATGGGGAATTGATTTGTCATGGCTTCTGTTGTGCATAAGAAAAAGCCGTGAATTCAATAAAAACCTAAGAAGTTAGTTAACAGCTATTGTGTGAAAAGAAGACAGAGAAAATGTTCCATTTGTTGGGTGTTGGTTCCCCCCCACCCTTTTTTTGTGTAATGCTGGTGAATAACTGCTAATATATAGACTATCCTAATGATATCAGTATTGAACAGAATTGTTAGTTAGGTATTAAGGTTGCTTTAAGCTAATAGAAATAACTGCTGTTTCATTGGATTTATTTGAGGAACGTGGCTGCTTTTGATTTAAGAGTCTATTGTAAGCTGACAGTTCAAAACATAAGCTGCTGTTAATAAGCAGAGTGACTATGCCTTATTAGAGCCCCTATTTTTGCTGAACAACCAACCTGGTGTGATGACTGTCCTCTGTTTTCTTACCTGTGTGTCTTTTTCTATTCTTGAAAAGGTTTAATCCCAAGCTGCTTGTAAGTGGTGGGAGAATAGGATTTCTTCACTCCCATTCCTCTCTCTAGTTCCCTGGAACATGACTAACATGAAAAACAAGATAAATTGCACATTCTTCATGTGTTCCGTTGTGGCAACTCATATAAAGGCTTTGCCTGGATGTAGTAGGTAGTTTTCATCACTCCCTCTGAGGTGCCTTCCAGTCTGCAAGACCGAATAATGAAGTATCTACAACTGTCACAGAGCCATGATTTGAACCAGTCAACATTGTCTGCTAAACTCACTGCACTTCAGCTGCAACCAGCTGTTTTCGTCACATTTTCAAAAGTAGCAGTTGGAGTTTCCTGTGGTTCTAGTTACCCTAGTGAAACAGTCACTAAGCACTACTTAGATGCACTTCCCAGGCTGATTGATCATTGAAAGACAAATGGTAGAAGGCCTTGCCGTTCAGGACAGAGCAGAAATCTACATGCTGCCTTAACTTGATTTGCTAGCTTTTGCATCCTTGAAATGATTCATATTTTGTAGATGCATGATAAATTAAATCTCATCTTAATTTTTGCTTTAGACCTCACAGTTTTTAATTTCTAGTACAACTTCCATTTCTCCTTTCTTGGGATAATGTTAGGTTCTCCAACTACACTCTGCTTTGATCCCTTTTTCCCCTTCCTCCCCTCTCCATGCCAGGCATTGTCATAGCTTTTCTGGATACAACTATCATGTACTTTCTTCAAGTTAAAAAATTCACCGATGCTTTTCCTGGGGTGTCTGGAAGGGTTGCTAGCCAATTCACTTCCGAGTTCAACAGAAAGCTCTTCTGGCGGCGTGCAAGTCAGTAGGACTTTTATCCCAGTTCATTGTAAAGTATCATGTTGCAATTCAGCCAGCTGCGTGTTATGGTTGTGTATGTTACTCCAAAACGGAAGGGTGCAAATTGACATGAGATTGTTCTAGCCACATTACTCAGGGCTGATTAGCTCAGAAACTCTGGTCTGCAAGCCACGTTGGCCTCGTGCAGTGTTGAGCTATTTGTACAGGCAGCTTAAGCACCGGTAGAGATGTGCTCCATATGAACGTATAGCAAAAGAATTTTTATCATGTTTTGACCTATTTAATTTAATTGTATATTAAAAAAAATCTTAAGCATCATAAAAGTGCACACTTTAAGGGGGCGTTCTCTTCCACAGGTATATCAACTAACTCTAGAATTAGGAACTACATGTATGAAAGCTGAACAGTGGAGATGGAATACAGGAATAGCCCACCATCGGACCTTCTTTAGTAATTGTCTGTCATGTTTTTATTCATAACAGATTAAAGAGGCAGCTGATATTATTCAGAAACTACATCTGATTGCACAGGAACTGCCTTTTGACAGGTAAAATTCTCTAAGAACATCTCTTTAAAAAAAAAAAAAAACCCCTA
>VXAL01013007.1:154092-214075 GCA_013399475.1 Chauna torquata | reverse complement strand
GGGAAAATTTTCCAAAAAAAATTTCTTAAAAAAAAAAAAAAAAAACCCCTATAACAACATCTTCACATAGCTGTAATTTTCTGATGCTTCTCTTCCTAGGGGAGGGCAGGGGGAAGAATGGGATGGGAGGGGGCTTTGCTTAACTCGGTGATTCCTGTAGCTTTGGAGATGGATCGTGTGCTTATTTTTCCCTCCTGTATTCTTGAATTTGTGTTCATGTACTCATGTTGTAGGATCATCTTTACATACACATCTTAAACTGCTTAACAGACTTTTAATGGGATAATTTTGGTGTGCTGACTTAATTAGATTTGGATTAGATGCTTGTAGGTTTTTATGGATATGAAGCATGCAACTTTTCTGTCATTTTTGTTACATATTTTCATTTTAAAACAGATCGTGAGTAGCAGGCGTTCTAGGATGTCTGATTTTTCTTGTGATGTGGATTTGAATTTAATCATGTTATTTTTTGATGTTAACAGGTTTTCTGACGTAAAATCAAAGATAGCAAGTAAGTTATCTATCCAGTTCAATCCATATTCCTATATACAAATCATTAAAGCTGATTAAAGAAATATGCAATGCTGTCAGTATTACCATTTTTGTCAGTGCTTGTATTATGTAGCTTTATGGATTTTTTTATTTTTATTTTTTCCTTGTTTTCTCCATTCCCTACCAGGTAAGTACCATGATCTAGAGTGCCAGCTAATTCAAGAGTTTACCAGTGCACAGCGGAGAGGTGAAATCTCCAGAATGAGAGAAGTAGCAGCAGTCTTGCTTCATTTTAAGGTAAAAGCTGTGGGTCTTAATTTTTAAGTGAATGTATTTGCACAGGCAAAATGACCATATCAGATAACATATATGCCTTTAAAAATACTGAAATGTTCCATCTGAAATCCAATGCAAGGGAATAAAAGAGGCAGATTATGGGGAATCAGAGGTAGTGTCATAGAAACCATTCTCAGATAATCTTTTCTTGAATGTGTGTGAGCTGACATTCATGCTTGAGGAGTGTTAAAACCTGTGGTGTATATCCATGGAGAGTGAGGAGAAGTGAAGTTACGCTAAATTTGTGACAAAAATGGATTTGAAACAGTCTGCACTTCAGATGAATGTATTTTTTTGCAATAACTTTTTTCACAGGAATTGTATTTCCTTAATTTTTTTCTGTATTAAAAACATGGAGAACCTGCTTTAACATTGAATTGTTTTGCTCCTTCCATAGGGCTATTCCCATTGTGTTGATGTGTACATAAAACAGTGTCAAGAGGTACTGCATTTTCTGGTTTACATACATCTCCTTGGGTGTTGATTTATTGAGTCCTGTAAGTAGTTGTAAATACATCATGAAATTTGCTTCTGAAACCCTAGGGTGCATTCCTGAGGAATGATGTGTTTGAAGATGCAGCCATTCTCTGCCAACGAGTGAATAAGCAAATTGGAGAAGTCTTTAGCAATCCAGAGACCGTGCTAGCCAAGCTCATTCAAAATATCTTTGAAGTTAAACTTCAGGTATTTCAAATTTCAATATGTTAAAGTTATTGAGGAAGCTTATATCCATGTGTGTTTTATCTAGTAATAACAATTACTGAGAATTTACAATATTCATAATCTTTTATAAAGATGTAGAATCACAGCTGATTGCACTATAACATTTCATACAGAAAGTCAGACCTGTTTCAAATAGAGCTACTTGTACTGTGAGTACATGGCAAATGAAAATACATTCAGTATGTAAAACTTCAAGGAAATCGGTGCCTTCATTAGCTAATTCATAAGATACTATACACATTTGATTTCTTCTGTATGCCACCTGCCCAGAACACGTCAGGAAAAAAGTTTCACATTTAATAAACATCTTTAATCTGTTCATACGTGGAATTGGATTTCATGTGGGAGGTTATATTGACTAAGGAAAAATAACTTATGCTGGGTATATTTTCCTGCAGCTAACACAACATTTATATGAACGTTTGGAGTAGTTGAAAGCATTGTTATCCATCCTGCAAATACACTCCCTTAAATGTGTAAAGTCAACAATATGCCTATTCATTGCAAAAAGCAATTTCCCTGTCAGTGTTATTGACAATAATACAGTGTAAGGGATTGAGCTTGTATTTCATTCCCAAATTTGTTCATCAGTTTTGACTTAGTACCTTATGGTAAATAATATTTTTGGCCAAATATTCAGTTACAGGAAGGCTCTAAGCTTGTATGCTTTTTGTATGTATTACGGTAAGCAAATATATAAGCATCTCTTTTGCTTGCTGTCAACTGCAGAAATGCCTTTAGGCCTCTAGTGGTTTTGGTTCTTAGAGAGGGGATCTTGTGTTTGGTCAGGCATGTTTTCAAAGCAATCTGTCTTTTGTATTTGCTTCACACGCTACTACTTTGTGTTATTAAATGATCTTCTTAAAAAGATGCATTTAACTCTTATCTGTAGATGATGCAAGGTCTGTAAATCAGAGACTTAAAACCAAAGAAGATACGAATTAGTTAAGATGTGCACTTTGAAGTAAACTATAACAAGTTAATAACAACAAGGAGTCAGTATGACCTGAGGTTTGATATCTATTCTTCTAACAGATATACCTAAATTTTACAGAGTTACGTGAAGGACCAGCTAGAAGAACACAGGAAATCGGATGCAGAACAGTATCTTAAGAATCTCTACGATCTGTATACAAGGTATTTACATACTGCTGATGAAGTTATTGTTGTGGATATCCTCTTGTAATAGAATCATTAAGATGTAGGAAGAGAGGATGAAAAAGTAAACTTCTCATAAAAATAGAAAAAACTTAATGGCCCTTAACCTTTCCAATGATCTCATTCCTAAAGAAAATATTAAATAACCATTATTATTTTCAGTGGGATGTATTTAGTATAGTGATCTTTGAGTGTAATTTTAAACCTGGGCAAAAGCCAGTCCTCTGCATTTCACTTGGATTACAATTGTACTGCATGTAATCAAACATGAATTAAGCAAAGTTCTTTATTTAAGTACAAAGCTGCTAGAAGTCCTAATCACGATCAGGATTCTGTTGTACTGTGTACTTTACAAACATATAATGCTGTAATTCATACAAATTCAACCTTCTCCTCCTCTCCCCTTCTTTGTTTCTTTTGCATAAAGAACTACTAATCTTTCAAGCAAATTGATGGAATTTAACTTGGGTACTGATAAGCAGACTTTCTTGTCTAAGCTCATCAAATCCATTTTCATTTCCTACTTGGAGAATTACCTTGAGGTTGAAATTGGTTATTTGAAAAGTAGGAGCGCTATGATTCTGCAACGCTACTATGATTCCAAAAACCACCAGAAGAGGTCTATTGGCACTGGAGGGTAAGTTTCTTCTGTGAAGCTTCCTACTTTTAGAGTGGAAGGGAGGTGGTAAGGGGAGAAACATAGTATTTGCCATGCCAGATGTACAATGATCAACTGCAAAAGAGCAGACATCTAAAGTGACCTACAGCTTTTTATAATTTGCTATCATTTTATGTTAACTTCCTTTAAAAAGCATATTGCTCTTGATACGTGTGAAAGGTGATGCATGGTATTTATACAGTTATGGAAAATGAAAAATACCAGTTAAACCTATGTTTCAACTTAGGATCCAGATCCACAAAAGGACTGAAGCAAAATTAAGGTACCTAACGCATGTGTATGTGTGTATCTAAAAGCATACATTTTTTTTCACCTGCCCAGGTCTTGTGGTCCCCTCCCAAGACCTAGGAAGGGGAAAAGACCATAGCAATGTCAGTGAGAAAGCTCTTAATGAGCCCAGAAGATGCAATGGACTTAGAGAAAGGTAAAACAAGACTTCATTATCCTCAGGGTAGAGAAACTAATAAAGGAGTAGTGAGACATGGGAAAGGAAGAATTAAAACTTGTGTGAGACAGCGGTGATGAAACTACTGTACCTTTCAAAGAGTTACTGGGTGAAAAAGTGATTTGGAGAGAACAACAACAACAACAAAGTAATTAAATGAATTTAAAAAAATGAAAATTTAATTTTCTTGGGGAAAATTAAATTGGTTGTAATGACTGGCTTTATGGGTTGCTTTATGCATGGAAATGTGTTGGAGCATGCTTGACTAAGTCAGGACTGCATAGATAGGAATGAATATGAGAGGCTTGTGGGTGTGGATGAGATAGAAAGCTCTCATTAGTGTTTTGAAAGTAAAATGTGACAGAATGTATGGAGGCTAAACTTTGTCCACGGAGCATACATTCCAGAGGATTTAACTGAAATTATTTTTATTCCCCGGTGGGGGAATAGCTGCTCCCATGAGTGTGCCATGGTAGAACACGGTTGTGTATGGGATCAGAGGTGGATGTTTTGCATTAACTAGCAATTTTTTTAAGCTTGCAAGACTGTCTTAATGCTTGCGTATCCTAAACTGTGTCTTGGGTTCTGTTTTTGTAAGTTAAAAACTAAAATATCCTAAATCATTGTTGAATGTGAACATCAAAATTCCCATCCAGCGAAATCTTTTGGTATATCTTTGTTCTAGTATTCAAGACCTCAAAGAGAGAATAAGGCAACGTACAAACTTGCCATTGGGACCGAGTATTGATACCCATGGAGAAACTTTTCTCTCACAAGAAGTGGTGGTTAACCTTTTGCAAGAAACTAAACAAGCTTTTGAAAGATGTCACAGGGTAAGTTTGCTTCCTATAATCTCCATTAGTGATACAATTTTGTGTATGAGATTAAATCGTGAGGTTCAGTTTTTAGTTTGATAGGAAGAACTTTAACCTATTATACAAATTCTGTTTTGTAATTTTCACTGAATCAAGGTCATGGTGGGGGCTATGGGTTTGCTTTTTAAATGTGAATCTAGTCTAATTTTGTGGGTTTTTTTCTTTTGTTTTTTTGTTTTTTTAATACTGTCTATTTTTGGAAGAAGTGGGGAGGGCTAAGCCTATTTGTCTACATTTGCTTTTTTTTTAAATAAACTAGACCCAACAACTGAGAAGCATTTATTGTAATTTTTTTCCCCGTTTTAAAAATACAGTGAATAGTTCAACAGTTATTCTTTTGTGTCAAGTGCCATTTCTTCTAGCGTAAGAGACCAATCACCCATATCACAAGTAGAAAAACTGAGGGGAATAATCTTTAATATTGTTTATCTTGGTAACTCTGTACTGTTCTTTAAAAATGCTTAAGACTAACACAAAAAATTGTTTTCTTTTTAATTGAATCACTTTTTTTACTGTCTGTCACTTACTGTTTGGTATTTCAGTGTAATTGAAAACCCCTGAAATTTAGTTGCAGAGTTAAATCAATAATTGGGATTTTTTTATTAGCTGCACACACTTATTTCTAACAATATTTTATGCCTTTAACATTCTAAATTAGCTTAGTGTAGAAAAGCTTTTAATATCTTAGATAATCAGAAGCCTTAATATTTTAGATTCTGAGAGGGAGTGAAAATGTAACAAAATACAGGTACAGCATAGCATTACCTGTACGCACATTCCTAGTGGTGGACGTTAGTGACTGCAAAACATGCAGGTAGATAATCTTTTTCTCAGTATGGTAGTTACTAGAAACTTGTTAAATTCATGATACCAGCTTTTTCTAATGGTACACTTTTTTTTTTTTCCTTCCTCTTAGGATCAGATTTTTTCATACTTGGTCTAAAACCAATTGTATGTATTGGGGGGCGGGAGTGGAAACCAGTGCAAAATGGATCTTGGCAAATAAGGAGATTTTTAGAATTACAGGCCCATAAAAACTTCTGCGTCATTATACATGCTGCTAAGATTTTGTGATCAGGGCAACTCACTATGCAAAGGAGAAGTTAAATAAGTGCCTGGCTAGCTTACTGTAATATTTATATCACATGGCAGATGCATACAGGTACACTGTGTGTCCCAGCTGTGATTGCTTTAGGAAAAATAAGTTGACAGTTCTGAATGCAACCATGTATCGAAACATTTCTGTGCTTGGAAATTTCTGTAACAGTGGTTTTTTTTGTTTAGCTGGTTTCTAGAAATATAGTGTGGAAATCTTAGGGAGTGTTGTTGCGTAAATTAACTTGAGTTGCAATAGTAATCTTACTCCTAGCTTCATAAATCTTTACTTAATTCCTTAAAAAACACAGCCCTATTTCTTATGTGCAAAAGCCCTGTCACATTTTTCTGTAGAAAATGGATTTACTGACATGTAACTAAAAGGTGGGGGGGAAGTCAGGGCATGCATAGAATCAGCTTTTCCAGGTACCTTGTCCCAGCATCCAGGAGCGTGTGGTTTAGGTGATTACTAAGATTACATCTGGATGCTTATGTTGTATGAACTTAATGAATAGCTTCCTTAATTTATTATTATTACTATTAGAACCTGTTTATATTTTTGCTTTCCATAACATCCTCTGGCATGTTAGCTTCATTTTACCTGTTAATGCTGAAGAGATTGTTGATACTAAAGGCTGCTCCTGAGTAGTTCTCTGTATGGATACTTTTAATTTAGAATAAAATTCCAATTATTCTGAAATACTTGTTGTATTTTAAGCTTATCAATATTGGGTAAACTTTCAAATATATGTAGAACTGACCTTTAGGATAAAAAATTTTTTCTTTTTCTTTAAAGCTTTCTGATCCATCTGACTTACCGAAGAATGCTTTCAGAATTTTTTCTATGCTTGTAGAGTTCTTATGTACTGAACACATCGATTATGCATTAGAAACAGGTCTTGCTGGTGAGTATAATATCTTCTGAACACTTGATCTGCACAAAAAGGCCAATGAGATGATCTTTACAGGTCTTTGCTGTGTCTTATTGATTGGCTTTGTTCAAAATGTATTGGCTAAATGAAATTTGATTTGTGTGTTTGGGAGTCAGCACTTAATGTCTTCTAAAGTGTTACTTCCACTTGGAGAATTGGTACACAGATGGAAACACGCTGTCTTCAAAACCATTTGTATCAGAAATCAGGACATCAGTACTCACTACCTCTGTTAGTTGTTCTGTGCCATAACAGGAGAATATTTTTATATGAAGAGTTAGTGTTTCACATCTTATAAGAATTCCAAACATGTTAGTATAGCTATAAATTTTAAAAATTGACAGTAAATAAGAAAACTGCTTGTATTAAAAAGTTAAAATCTTGACAATGAGAACCAGTCTTTCCTGAGTGAAAGTGTAAAACTCATGTTCTAAAGAAATATTTAAACTGTTTCATTTTGCTCTCAGAAACTTTAAAAGCAAGATATTTCTATGCTTACCTGTTATAGCTATGAGAAGTATTCTATATATGGTAGAATGGTAAATTTTTCCACCTCTAAGCCTATGTTTTAAGCGCTCATGGAAAAATTCTGCGTATTTAAAATATCATCGTGCTCGTTAAAGAACTGCATATCATTACAATCCTAATGAAACCTTCTTTGCTTTAGGCATTCCCTCTTCTGATTCAAAGAATGCAAATCTTTATTTCTTGGATGTTGTCCACCAGGCCAATACTATTTTCCATTTATTTGATAAGCAGTTCAATGATCATCTAATGCCATTAATCAGGTACCTTTATTTTGATTAGCATTTCCTTTGTGAATGGTCATTTTTGGTGAACAAAGCAATTTTTTTCATTCTTCATCTCTGCTAAGAGGAGTTTGTTCTTGGAGTGGTTCAGCTCGCTGTTGCGGGAAGATATAATATAAAGATATAATAGTGATGTAGCGGGAAGATAAAATACTGTAGTGGGAGGGGGAGGAAGGGAAGTTACACTGATCACTGTCTCGGATAACCAAGGGGAGAGAGGGAGATTCAAAAGTATTGACAGGAAGAAGAGATGAGTTGCTCTGCAGAGACTTTGCTGCTGTATTGCAGGCCTGGACTAGAGGGGGGTTTTGGCTGCATCTTGGGGTGAGCTGGTGCTTGATCAGGGCTGAGGAGATTGCTGGGGTCTACATCAGTCTCTGCAGAGGAAGAAGCTTGCCATGCCGTGGAGCTACACGTGAACTACATGAAAGCTGCATGTTGTTAGGAGCCCCTGGCTGGATATGGTCAAGGTAGACCGCACTGATGTGCTGCGGCGTAGTGTGCGTGGAAAGCTGGGTTTGCTTGCTAATATGGCAAGAGCTGGCAGCGGAGGAGCACCATGCTCAGTAGGCACAATTCTGCCTGAGGTGTACTGCAGTACAGCCCATCAGCACTCTGCAAGTCCTGCTCAGGGTCAGATAGCTATTGAGGCTATTGGTTTGTTGTTCTGAAGGCAGCTAACTCCATCTAAACTAGTCCTTTTTTGATGGGATGGGAAGTCTTCACACATTCTTTTTGTGAGTAACAGCCCCAGCAAACAAATTTGTTTTGGTGTTTTAACCCTCTCTCTCACACACACAACCCTTTATGCTCTTGCAGTTCTTCTCCTAAATTATCTGAATGCCTTCAGAAGAAAAAGGATATCATAGAACAAATGGAAGTGAAGCTGGATATGGGCATTGATAGGCAAGTAGAAATTTAAACTTTCTGTTAGTCACTGGTTCTTGTAAAACTCCTTTGTTTTTATTAGGTTATTATTAGGTTTCCTTTTAAAGATGAATTATTTCTGAACACAAAATTGATTCTTCTACATTATTTTGCACAGGAAGATTAGATTTTGTTTGTTTAGAGGGTGTATTTTCCATGGCAGATGTCTGCCTCTACAGATACCTGTAGAAAGACATTGGTAAAGGATTTTGGTTATTTTGAGAGAGTGCAGTAATTCATTTTTACCTTATTGTCTCACACTACTTTTTTCTTTTTCTTTTTTTCTTCCTTTAAAGGAAGGAGGAATGACTATTGAAATAGGTTAAAGGATTGCAAAGTTTCCATAAGGAGCAAAGTTTGACAAAAAAATAGGTTACATGACTTGTTTGAATCTGTGCAGTGCTATGGATTAGACCTAGTCATAGAATTCTGTAGACCTGGAATAATTTTGGTTCTGACAACTTGCTTTGAGGTTGTGACTCATTTAATCTTGTTTCCACTTCTTCATATAAAAATGAGGGGATAGGTATAAAAATTGTAAATGAAAATCGTAGCCGTTCTGCAACAAATAACAAACTAACAAGCTTAATGTTAGGAAACTGAACTTTAGTGTGAGTGCCCTACTTTGCTCCAGGAGGCATGTAGTGTTCCCATATTTCACGGGTGGTGTTACTCAGCTTTGAACAAGTTACCTAAGCTTTGCATCGCTGTTTTCTCTCTGCAGTAATGGAAATAAACCTTCCTTTGAGAAATGAGGGCCACTCTGGAAATTATAATTGAAGTTTTTATAAGAATCACTCCGTAGTGGAGAGGGATGAGAACAGCATTGTATAGGAAAAGCAGGCATTGCATTTGTGTCCTACAGGGTACTTTCTGTACAGATGAGGAAGAGATTTGATGTAATATATTTGCAGAGAGCTCAAGGAGTTATTTCTTAAAGGCATTTTCTGCAGGTGCAAAGAGAAAGGTGGAGGTTGGAAGATGTGTAAGTAACAATCAAGATTTGAGCTACTCCTGCTGGAAGTTGACCTTAGAGGCTTAAATACAAAGGTCGAAATACTTGAAGCATTGAGACCATAAGATTAGATTTAGGCAGGCATTAGAATAGTTTGTAACTGTTTGTGTAAAATAACTAATCTCTTAAAAATGGTGGTAAGATTTAGGAGAACAAGTCCCTGTTGGAAAACAGTACGTTCAAAGGTTTGTAGATGGAGTCTTCAAAAACATTTATGCTTTTACACATAGAAAAGAGAGATTAGTTTTCAGATGAATGTTACGTATAAAATGCGTTTGTGTGACTGCTTACATGCTGCTTTGCGGTACCACCGATGCTGTTAAGAATTGCTTGTCTTGCTTAAAGAAAGAGAATCTAGTTTAAAAAATAAGAGCAAATTTCTAAGTGTTAATGGTTTTAACGCTGCCCAATCTGAGCAAGTCCTACAGCAGTTTCTGGAATGGAATTCGCAATACTTGTCTACCTCTATAAAAGTGATTCACTCTATGCATAGAAAAGAATGAGTTTTAAAGGATCAGCTTAGTCCTCCTCTGGACATATGTATTCTCTTCTTCGCCCCATAGAACTTGAATCCTCCANGGGGAAAAAAGGAGGGTGTGGGGAGAGACAGGAGGAGGTTCCTGACGAAGGTAGGCACTGGGACAGGCATGCAGCCTCTCAGCTGCTTTGCTGTTTGACCTTTGGGTTGCTCTTAAAGTGCCTTGGCCTTAGATAATGTTCTGAAAAGATAACTCTGGAGGGGGAGAAATAAATGACACTGTTCTCAAAAATCTAGTCGAGGTTAAGGGAAATACCAAGCTCTATCAAAGAAAGAGGTGTGTTCCCCCCCGCCGCCCCTTTTCTTTCATTTTGCAAGTGTTTTCTGATGCTAGCTTCTGAATAACATGCAATGCGATCTAATTCTACTAAACTAAATGTTTGGAACGCTTCCTTCAGCTGTCCGATTCAGTCAGCAATGAAGAAAGCTAGCCAGTTTCTCTGAAGGGCTGGATTTGAATGGATTACTTCCCAGTTAGTGTGTCCCCTGTAAAACCAGCTGGCCAGCATGCTGTGTGCTCTGCTCCAAGATACTGAACTTGGAGCAAAGAGGTGTTTTTTTTCCCCTCATTCTCCGTTTCTTAACTGCATATTTAAAATCAAACTTGTCTTCTCTAGAGAATTGCATTGTAACCTCAATCCCTTGCTTCTTATAATACGTGTTTGCTTTTAGGATATATTCTATAGATTACTCAAATATTGGGTAGTGAGGTTTTTTCCTCATTATTTTATGTTGCATACTTTTGTATGGAATCACTTTAGTATATGTAAATATAAAAATCGAGGAAATGAAAATATTCCCTTCAAAACCCAAAATGTATTTGTAATTTTAAAGGACACTGAATTGTATGATTGGACAGATGAAGCACATCTTGGCTGCAGAGCAAAAGAAGACAGATTTTAAACCAGAAGATGAAAACAATGTTTTGATTCAGTATACTAATGTAAGTAAACTAAGTTCTAACTCGTCAGTATAGCTTCAAATGCACTTGAGTGATATCAAGTGCAAGATGATGTTTAACAAATACTCATTTGACAACATTTGATTAGTTTACTTAGCAGTTCTATTTTGTACTAAGCAATTGCAAACTGTTGTGGACTGTCTTCCCAAGCTGAAGAGGAACGTTGGGAATCTTGTATCTAGTGTCAGACACAAATCAGTAGGTGCTGGACAAACTGGCAAATTTTTTCCCCTCCCAAGAAACCCAGATTTGAAACAAGGTTTTTAGCTGATAATTCATTCTAAGCCATCAGTTTCAGAAAATAGTTACTACTCTCTAGATACTGGGTGCTTTTTCCCCTTAAGATGCCAGGAGCGTAAGAAAACGTCATGGGTATGGCAAGACCAATTTTTGCTGTAAAATATTCTCTACCACTAAATCTGTCCAAATCCCAGCCTCCAGGCTGCTGAAATACAGCTATTGGGCTGGGCTGCATTGATGTGTTGTTAGGGAAGTGCAGAGAGGTGTAGAGAACAAATCATCGTTAATGGGAAGAAGTAAGAGGACTGCCTGAATACCTGAAGCGAGGTGGAAATCGGAAAAGTGGAGCAGTAAGTTGTAGAGTCTGGTACTATGTGGGAAGAGTGAAGATGGCTTTTAATTTGGGCTTATAATTACTGCTGACGAGGTTTGTAATCACCTTGTTCCCCCCGCCTTGGTCAATCATTGCTTAATTTAAAAGCACAAACGGAACTGCTCTGTTCTGAACTTACATGAAGTATAGCTTAGTGGAATATTGTCTTGCATCTATCTTTAAGCTCGCATTTTTGCCTCTCTGTGGCAAATGAAAAACTGTTTGAATTGTTAATTGGAAAATAACTAATGACATTGTGCTGCAGTATGTTTAAGGAACTTAGTAACTGATGTTCAGCTCATGATCTAGAAGCCACTTTATGAGAACAGGTTTCTAGAAATTTTTTTTTTTTTAAAGGCTTGCGTGAAAGTCTGCAGCTATGTTAGAAAGCAGGTGGAAAAGATTAGGAATTCTATGGATGGTAAGAATGTGGACACAGTTTTGATGGAGCTTGGAGTTCGTTTTCATCGACTCATCTATGAACACCTACAGCAGTATTCCTACAGTTGTATGGGAGGCATGTTAGCTATTTGTGATGTGGCTGAATACAGGAAGTGTGCCAAAGACTTCAAGGTAAGCTATGCATGTGCTGGTGATGTACAGCCGTCTTGGTTAGTTAGGTACTATTTTTCACTGGAAGTTTTCATAGGAAGTCTTCATAAAAAATAGTCTTTCTGTTTGAACATCAACATTTCACATAGTGATGTTATATGTTCTTTTACCATACCGGTAGTTCTTTACCATGTCCTAAAGAGCAATCTCCTGATACCATTTTGTTGTTTGCAGGCTGTGTGTGTATGTTGAGGAAGTATTTAGTGTTTACATTATTATGTATTCTATATATAATTTTGCATTGAAGTAAAAGCTAGGGTTTTGTTTCTGGCCATGACCTGTGGTTGTCACGTTTCCAGTGCTTTGTTTTTTCCTAGTGACTATTGCCAAACTTTCAAGAAACCCAAGTAAGGGATACGTGATATAGCCTGTTCTTCTAAGTCTGGTCTAATCATATGTAGGTGGATTTTTTCTAGATGGATGTTGTGTTGTAAGACTTAAAGCAGTTTTTACTCTTAATACTTCTTTCTTTTTTTTTTTTCTCTTAATCACAGATTGCGCTGGTGTTACAACTCTTTGATACTTTGCATGCACTTTGCAATCTTCTGGTTGTAGCCCCGGATAATTTGAAGCAAGTTTGCTCAGGAGAACAACTTGCTAATCTGGACAAGAACATCCTTCACTCCTTTGTTCAGCTGCGTGTTGATTATAGGTCTGCTCGTCTTGCTCGTCACTTCAGCTGAGAGCGTGGAATGAAATGTTGTACCTTTGGGCAGGCCTCAGCTAAGAAAGCACAGGGAATGATTTCTTACCAAACCACAGATGTAACTTTTGTGGGATAATGACTGTTCAGAATAAAACAGCAGCCATATTTAGACATGACTATGTAGAATGTGAGCAGGTAAAAATCTGAATATCTCACGTAAGCTAAAGTTCTCCCAGTGATGAATTTTTGCAGAACTACTTGCTACTGTTTTTTTATTTTTTTTATTGGAAACACGGTGTAGGAAAGCAAGTGGTACGTTGAAAGTATTTTAGTCTTCAATATTGAATTATCAGATACCATTTGTTAGACTTGAACTACAGAGCGTAGCGTAGGTAATGGATTACATAGAATAGACAAGTGTAAAAACATTCTTCATCAATTTTAATAACTTAGACTTCAGCACAGCTAATCATAATCAAATTATCTTTGATTGGTGTTTCTAAATCATTTCTTTCATTTAAAACGTTATCCTGCTCAATGTAATTTCTTGCTCTAATTAGTTTGGAATTTCTCTGAGATGTAGAAATAAAAGGAACACTATCCCAGAAAGATGTAATTTATTGTGTAGCATTCTAAACAGAACTAAAGTGGTGAAAAAGTTTTGTTTTGTTTTTTTAATTTTTTTTGTTTTTATTTTGCATGTAACAGTCAAGGGCCCACTGGAATATATTGGGATTGTATGATCTGACGTTCTTGTTTCTGTTTGTTTGATGTTGGCACATGGAATTTTATATATGCTTCTCAAGTAAATGCAACTGCCTTGTCGAAGACATTCTTGCTACAAGGTGAAGGTGCCCATGGATGGGTTAAAAAAACTTTTTCCTGTTTCTTGTTTTGTATGTAAATAAATTCAGATTATAACAAGTGAAAGGATAAAATGTAGCCCAATTGTTCATTTACATGTGGGAGGAAGGGACAGCGGCTCTAGTAAAAACCTAAAGGTGAAATTTCCTGTGCTAAAGATAATAGATCCTCGGTGCCTGAGCAATATGAAGTGTTGAAGTGTGCAAAAACTTCTCTTCCTCTGCTCATAATTTTAATATTGGAGACAGACTACTTTTGTGCCAGTTATGCTCCAGCATTTATTGAAAGTGCTTCTGAGATGAACCCATAGTGTGCATATAGTGAATTGAAGCAGTGGTGATGTTTGTAATATCTGGGGTAGCTTTTCCACAAGCAGCTGAAAATTGTTGTGAATAGATCTCTGTTCAGAACGAACTCGTGTGGAAAACAGGCTGGAACTGCTGTGGTTTGTGTCCTCAGTCTGACTTCCCTGAACAGATAATCTGTAACACTTCATTTTGTTTCTACTGTTGTCTCAGCATATATCATGAAAACTTCCTTACTTCCCATCTTTAGAGCAGCATTTCTATAAATTTACTTTATGGGTCAGTCACACAGAATTATTTTCCTCTTCTGTTAATGACTTCCCAGGTGTAGTCAACATTGACAGACTTGTGTGGAACTTTCTTGGTTAGCTGAGATTCTTCTGCTTCATTTTATATTTAGCAGAGCGTTATATTGGTAAACAAGAGAATGGATGCCAGAGTTTCTCAAAGTGTTCTGGGAGACTGGCTGCTTTGAGCTGCATAGCTCTATTCCTTGGCCATGGCAGAGCCACAAAGACTTTTGGACACTGGAGGAGGCACGTGCTTGTGCTGCTGCCATTTTTTTTTTTTTTTTTCAAAAGCTCTGATGTGAGTTCAGATGATACCTCTGTGTTACCTCTGTAACTGAAAGCCAACAAATTTAAGGCTGTGGTTTATTAACCAATACAAAATCTTTCTACGAAAAGTGTCAATTTGTAATAAAGACTTCAGAACAGTGAACATTATCTTAAGATTGCAGATCACAGAAGTGCTTCAGAATTTGTTGTATGATTGTTTTGAATTATTTTGAGGTTGTATGAAATGTATTTACCATATTTCTTGCTTTATTAGCTGTTTCCCATGCATATGCTCAGTGCAATATTTTCATTATGCCTGTTAACAGGAAGTGGCAAAAAGTAGGTGAATACTTAAAAGTAAGATGTGTAAACTCTTCCTCAATAAAAAGAATTTCTTCCAGATACTTTTTTCATTTCCATTCTTCAAATATCTTTATACTTGATTGTAAAAACCCTTCTATTAAAAAAAAAAAAAAAGAATAAAAGTAACTTTACTGACCAAGTTTATCACTGGTGTGAGCTTTCCCTTTCCCCTTTTCTTGGAAAACCTCCCCAGGCATACACTGAAAAAGTTTCTATTTCTAGAGAAGACTACGTTGCCAATTTACTTTGCATTACAACTGGGATCGGGATGGGGCAGGGGACTATAATTTTCACACATTTTTAAGTTTAGAGCTATTGTAGCGTATAATTTTGGGAAAATATTTCCAGTGGCTTCTGAATACAATAAAGTACTATCCAAAACACAAATATGCATTTCAATGTCCAAGTAATGAAGTATTGCCTAACGTTCACTCCTAGAACATTGGCATTTAACAGGCTGACAGCCAAATGGATGCCTGAGAGGAGGTGTGTGAATGTGTGTGTAATTGGTGTCTACAACTGGTGAAAAGGGCTTTGCAGTAAACTGTTGCAGGCTGGAAAATAAGCTGTGTTTTTTAGAAGTCCTGGAATTTACTGACGTGATTTGGTATTGTATTCTGTTTGCATATGCAGAGAGCACAAGAAGGAGTTAGTGCTCTGTAAGACTACTTCTCAAATAAAATTGGGAAATGGAAGTGTGTGGAAAGATCCAGGTATTTAGAAAGAGAGGATAAGAAGCGAAGACTATGAATTAAAAGGATATGGAGAACAAGCAGTTTTGAATGAAGTAGCACATGGAAGGAGGAGGTTAAAGTGTGATTGATAGAAACCTAGCGTATGCCTCAACCCAGGAGAACAGGCAGGATTGGAATTAAAATCTCTTTACAGCCACAGCCATATCCCTGTCCTGAAATGAAGTGGGCCTCTAGACAAGGGGGACTGGCTAAAATACTTTGCCTAGGAGCTGCTCATTCATCTTGAAACCATTGGATTCAACAGGAAAAGGCTTTCCATACTCCAGTGTAAATCTGCTCTGAAGGATGGGAAGTAATGCCGCGAATGTGAGCTCTGCTTATTTCTGCTGTGAGGAGTCGAAATGCTTCAGCGATGTGTGGTCTGACTGGAAGGAGGGAAAAATTGCTGGAGCTGAGCCTTTTGTTTTTTTTTCCCACTCCTTTCAAGACTGCAGTGATCTGGATAATAGTAAGTGACTGCTTGGCTTGAGAACTGCCCAGTATTGACAGGGGGCAGGTCAGTTTGTCTCACAATCAATAAGAGAACTTGGCTTGAGTTTTGTTTTCTTTTTTTACTCCCAGCTTTCACTAAGTCACTTTAAATGACTGGTTGCTTCAGAGTGTGACTGCCACAGATAACATAAAATTTCTGTTACCCAAGGAGCAATCCTCCACTGTCTAGCTAGGGCTGAGGTGTTGTGACTGAGTGTTGCTCGAATTGTTTGCTCCATTTCTGTAGGAAATGGGGCAAATACTTGACAAAAATGCTGCATCGCATGAAGTGCCCTAAAAAAGGGAGAGGTCTATTGGGTTCCTTTGTGGGTCCTGGTGTGCGTTGGACTGCTCTTCAGAAACCCTTAGTTCCAAATTTCTTAGGCCAATGTGTGCATGACAATAAATCTAGTACTCGGTTTTAGATGTCATTACAAATTCCAAAAAGAGGCGATGCTCTTTGGATTAAGTTTTCATTGCAGTAACTGTGCTGGTTTGGATTAGCGCTTGAGTTAAACTGGTGGTGGACAGGGACACCAGTCCAGGCTGAGGTGATGATTCTTTCTCTATGAAGGGAGCAGATAACAGTAATTACTGGTCTAGTTTTAGATGCAGGTAGCAGTTCTTCCTTATCTTTCCTGTCTCGAGCAGTAGGAAGGATAAGCCACGCCAACAGCTGCTCTCCTACAGGAGAACTGAAAGGTAGGAGCACCTTTCCTGTCCTCTTGTTCTGCTAGATACTGGCTTCAAGGCAACATTACCCCCACCTCTTGTAAGTAGAGGGAGATTTGCGTTTTGCTGCCCATGTTGGAGTATTTTCTCTCTGCCCATCAAGTGGATGGCTGGCACATTGTTTGTTTTTTTCTTTCTGAGTTGTTTCTACACCTGTTCAAAGGAGGGGAGGGAGGGAGGTTGCCTGCCCAGTCACGTTCACTGCTTACCTTGTCTTTTTTCCTCCTCTCCCCTGATTTCTTTTGGTGGCAGGAGATTCCTATACTATGTCTTCTGCTTATCGTTGTGCGGAGAAGCAGCTGTGTTTGCCTGTCTTTTCACTTGTATGGGGCGCTGCTTATCCCTTGTCAATACAGCCTTTAGTCTACGTGGAAGCCCTGGTTTTTACTTTTATTATTAACTTTACTTCTCCGTGTCCTATTTTCCTTTCCAGATCTCTTAGGACTGCACTGTCCCTTCCCCACTGTTACAACACTACCGGAGAGCGAGCCCTTTAACTTTGCAGCATGGCTTCTAAGAGACCTCTACGTACTATCGAGTGGTTCTTCAGCCACTTGTAGCATGGTAGGTGGCGGAGTTAGGCTCCCTTCCCCTTTACCTTGCTTCCTTCCCCATATTCTTTCATTTCTGGAGGTCTGTGGTTTCAACACGCTCTCGCCTATGACCTGGCTGTATGGTGCGTTGCATGACATATTTCATGTAAGGGACCAGCCGTGAGGAAAAGGTATGTATCTCTGTGCCCATTAGGTAATGCACCAGTAAAGTAACATGAGATTTAAAGTTGAGCCATCTCTGAACAGTATGTATGAGAATGGTTTAATAAACCAAAATGAAAAAAATTCATACTTGAGGGTCAAAATGTCTTGTTTTTCATAAGTTTTTCATACTGCTTTGAGATAAAATAAATTTCAGACTGCCTTTTAGTCCCAAATCCTGCTTATCTGTACATGCTATTTCCCCTCTAAGAACTGAGGAGACCTTGGAACAGAGGCTGCAGAAGTGTCCCAAGTCGCTCGCTGTGGCGGTTCCTACACTCGCCATGCTAAAAAGCCTGTCCTTGTCATAGCTGAGTAACTCACCCCTGCTGTGCAGGGTCAGCACGCGCGTTCTCTGCCTGCCCTTGTTCTCCCCTTGTGTAGCCTTGACACAGAGTGGCGTGATGCCTTTGTGTCACCTTTTGCTACAGAAGAGATTTTTGCTTGTCCCTCATAGGCTGTCCAAAAGGGTCCAGTAGCTCCAAGCTACGGTTTGTCATCCTTGCAGGGCCAGGATTGTTCCCCCCCCCATTTTAGAGAGTAGCCTGCGTAACTGTCTCATGGGACACTTAGCTGTGAGTGCTGAGCTGTTCAGCTGATCTTATAGTACATGGTATTCCTTGAAATTTGGTGTTTTCTTTCACTGAAAACCAAAATGGTCTCATGAAGCTGCCAGAGCCAGAGTGTGGAAAAAAAAACCAACAACATATTTTGAGATCCTAGTGCTTTAAGGCCAACAGGAATCATGGCAGCACTGGCTGCTGCTGAAAGCTTCGTCGTGCTGTTTTGTTTTTCTCAAACCTGAATTTAGTGGGGATAGAGGAGAGAACGGACTAAAAGACATTGGTCTTTTTGGCTGCACAATGGGAATCTATAAATTGGGGCTGTTTCTGCTCCCCAAGTCTTTGTCGACTGGCTGTTTGCACCACAGTCTTCCTTTGCAATTTGTTCACCTTAACCTCACCTCACTTGTTCTCAGGGCTGCCCTTGTCCCTCTTGGCCCTGTCCCAACTTCATTTCTAGCCAAGGATATATCATGGCACAAACAAGCTCTTGCAGTCTGTTCTCTCCTGTTGTAGTTGTATGAATGCTTTTCCCAGTTTGATCATCAGTCTGTTGGGGATGGGAGCTGCTGTTCTACCAAGTGTCCAGCCTCCTCAAGGCCACTTCTCTGTTTGCAAAGAGAAGTGAAGCTGTAGAGAGGTGTCCCCAAATCTGATTCACAGGTAGATGAACTGCACAGTAACAGAAACAAAGCAAGGTAAATAACTCCTGTTGAAAGACACGGTTACAGTTCAACTGGCAGCATCAACTGAGGTGAAGTCAGTCATTTTGAACACTACACTTTTGCCATGTGGTATTTGGGTGTTGTAGAGAAGCCAGCTAACATGAAATTGTTTGAAACATTTTTATAACATTCATTTTACGGTAAACAATTAATTAAAATAACTTGCTAAGTCTTAGACAAGTGGATTTTTGAAGGTTGCTCATTTTACTTATCCACCCAAAGTCAATTTGAGTATGAATATATAACATTTTACTCATAACAGCAAACAACTTCAGAGAAGAGACATTTATTCTGGAGGCAGAGATTCAAGCTAGACAGCAATGGTGCATTACAAATATATAATTATTTGCACTAATATTTGAGCAGGTGGAATGGATTAGTACATGGTCAACATTACACTGCTGATAACATGTATTTTTCTATATTAATATGTACTGTGCAACATGTATTAAAATTGTCAATAATTCATTTTAACGGAGATAGCAATATTTATATTGCTGTGTTCTACAGACAGCAGAGTGAATTGTTAAAACTGTGCAAAGCTGGGCTAGATTTAACTTAACTTTGTTTCCCTGTGTGTTTTTAATTTCTCTTTAAAAAAAAAAAAAAAGAAAGAAAGAAAAAACACCAACACCCTTCAAGCTAGAAAGATTTTTACTGCTTCATGGAATTTTTGATCCAAATCACTTTCACTTCTGCTCTCCCCAGCCTGGTAGGAAACATCTTGAAATGTGACCTCCAAGGCTCAACCCTTTGTATACTGGGATGCAATCTCATTTTAGGTGCTTGATAGGTGGATTCCCTCTGGGGATTTTCCTGAATTTCCCTGAATTATATTTTTTTAGGATCTGTTTTTGTCTTCTGCTATTTAAACTGTTGTTTTTCCTATTAACGCATTTTTCTGGAAGCCTCTGAGGGTGAAGATAGTCTGTTTAGCCAGTGAATGTGTCTCCTTTTATGAAGGAGGAGCAAGAGGAGAGACTGCTCTCTGGTCCTTGCTGGCACTGGCAAATCCCGTGTTAAGTAGAAAGCATAGCGTGGGTGGAGCCACTAAGTTTTAGAGGGATATCTTGAATCGTGATGTCTGCAAGTATTTCTTGACAGTTGCTTTGATCTGAGGTGCATTCTGGTGACATGCAGGCCTGGGGCAGGTGTTGTATTCAGGAAAGAAGGGACTTAGTTACTTTCACCTCCCAGGGATGTCTGTTTGCAGGCAGACAACTGGGAGATGTATGCAACAGCAGAGTTCAAAGCAGCAAGAATCCACGCATCCATCCAGAGATGCTAAAGTGACCTCCCTGTCCAGCCAGACACAAGCTGATTTTCAACCAGACTAGTCAATCTCTATTTTTGTGTCTTTTTTAAAGTACATGCTGATGTGTACATTCATCTCAGAAGTGGCCGTGGGGATGGATTGCTCTGTCCTCTTGTCTAGGTAACTTGCTTGTTCTGAAATTGTGTATTACATTTGAAAAGCGTCTTTAAAAGGGATAAGGGATCCTTCTGTGGTATCTAAGCATCTGCCATAAATGCCTGCATAAACTGAAGCCTCCAGTTGAGACTAAAGAAAAGAAAGCCTTGCTTAGCTGTTGAGCAGTAACTTGCTCTTTTTTTAATTTACCTCCCCCCCTCCCCGCAACGGTGAAAGCCTTAAACAGTCATTTCCAGGCAGGGCTTGAAGTCCAGGTCTTCTGAAGGAGACCAGAAATAGTCAGCTTATGTTCGCTCAAAATATAGGGCACTGTGCCAAATTCTCTGCTGGTGTGAGCAGCTGTAACTTTGCCAGCTTCGAGGAAAATATGAATTTTTACAAGTCCATAAGCATGGTAGACACATACCTTTGTCTCTTCACAATTAGTTTTGTTGCTTACATAGCATGAGGCTTTCTGTAGTACATAATCCAATGCCTAAATATAGTAATTCCAATGCACTTGAGATCAATTAGATTTGTACTTTTAAACTCAGTTTTGTGTGTAAAGATAATGTTATATTGCTGAAGGGATTTGGTATTTAAAGTGTGTGAACAAGTCGAAGTGGCTCTTGGGCATTATAATTTTATTTAGCTGCTTTTAGTCCAATTGCTAATCAAATTAAAACCTAGCATGACTGGTGTGTAACTCGGAGAAGACTGTGGAGCATGTTTAGCTGATAGCGCTTAATTTGTTGGTGGGTTAGGTGCTAAGGTGGTGTTTTTTATAGCAACAACAAATGCCTGTTTTCTGAAAATAGAAAAGCAAGTTAAAGTAGCTTTTGGGGGACAAAAAGACATAAATCCCAGGTGCAGTAGGTGCTGGTCCCTACAAACATGGGCAAAGATACCTTTGAAGTCTTTACACCGCAGAGGCACTCTGCTTTAAAAGAAATTACTTTATTTGGTCTTGATAAACAGCAATCCTGTAAAAGTAATATTGCAGGTTGTGTGTATGGAGAAGGGGAAGAGTGGGAAACAGCTGTCAGTTTCCCTCTAGGACACTGTTTCGGAATGTTCCCTCACATAGACCACCAGGGGGAGAATGCATTGTACAGTAACAATATGATCCAAAATGTAGTTTGTTTCCCATTTAAGACATCGCACACGTTGAGAAAACCCAAGCTATTCTTTGTGCAACTTGTAATTCTCTCCATGTTGGTGTTTTCAATTCAGACCCACTGTATGAGGTAACAAACAGGAAGGTGGGCAGATTTGTGTTTTGTTTCATGTAAAAATGGTACATTTAGAAACATTAGGGGCCTAGCTTAAAAGAGAAGGCAGAAAATGGTTCAACAGGAGTGCTCAGTGCTCAACCGTTCAGTCATGTTGCGAGGGCAGAAATCAATAGCAATATCAGCTAGGGGAGAGAGTTCATCTTGATTCTTTATTTCCAGGACTGAATAAGGCCCTAATCAGGCTCAGGAAATGTCTGCCCTTTACTTTTAGAAACTTGTAAGAGTCTGTCAACTTGGATTAAAAAATTGTCTGAACAATATGTTGTGCTGTGTCAGATACACTCCTGCACTCGTCTAGAACTTTGAATCAAAGTGTACTTTCTTTTAATTGTAAGTGCCAACAAATTGCTTCATGCCATGAAAGATGAGAAATGGCGATCATTCTTGAGCAGAACTCACTCTTTATAAAATAGACATAGAAAGAACTAGATATGCTGAGGAAACAAGGAGAGAGTGACATAACATTCCAGTAAATTTAAAAAAAANAAAAAAAAAAAAAAGTCATTTTTGGATGTTGAACTATGTGGATTCCAAGGGGAAAATGGAATGGAGCCAATACTGCAATGAAATAAGAGTATAGAAGAAAGCACCACTAGAACGCAAAACATAGCTGGAGCCAAAAGAAGCAAAAATGGAGCAGTTCTCAAGGCATGGTAACATCATTGGGCATGGATATCACTGAATTCCCACTCTGTGAAGTTAAACACGTAATGTGTTACTTGTATAAGCTTGCTGTGAAATGGACTAAGAGAAAAGAGCTATTCCAAAGTCTGATTCATCCTGGCATATACTAAAGTAGGACAGATGATTTGCTTCCTGGAAGTCTCAGCTGCTTCATCAGTTATACGGGCAGCAAGAAACTTGTTTAGATTGGCTCGAATGAGATGCCTAGGGGGTAAAGGTTGCTTCAACTACTTGAAGAGGCCAAGAAAGCCTACTGATACTTGTTATTTTGACCCCTGAAGACTGTCTGTAATGAATTCAGCCCTTTCAGATCGCCTGGCCCATTGGATTTCCTTTTCCTCTTGAAAACGGAAGAATCTAGAGCTGGTTTTCTTTCATTCAAAAGTCTGCTGATAGGCTAGAGAACAGAGAATTTGGTAGCAGGCAAATACTGCCTTTCGGCATTCAATAGTTGTCTTTACGAAGGCTGAACAGTAGCTCTGGCTGCTGTGGCATGACATTGCTTATGGATTTATCTCACAGTGACAATGCTGTGTGAAAAGACACATTAGTGTACATGGTGATGCAGGCATGAAAACTGTGCTTCCCAGGTTGCTTTGATCTTGGTCTCTTTGGTGATCTGAAAGCCAAAGGATGAGTCTTTTCCAGAGTTACCATTCTGTTGTGACTGATGAAGAAAACGAGCAAATGGAGGAACAAGAGAAAAGAGGTTAAACTGGACAAAAGGCTTGGACTGAAATCTGAGAAACACTTCCTTTATTCCTCTTTGCTTTACTCTAAACAAGTCTTTGATTTGTTTAATCTGACACTGGCTAACTTCAAACAAAATGAGTTTTCTTCTAGCTTGGTTCCCTTCTGCTTGGCATCTCTCCGCTCCCACACCTGCTGGTCCTTGGCAGAGAAGAACAAGCCCTCTGATTTTGCTCCCCCTTGGATCCCAGCTCTGCCCGCATGAGTGACAGCTGCTGTCTGACCATTTGGTCGACTGGTGATTGTGCATTTGTCTGAGACTGTGCAATGAGGTACGATGCAAGTTAGACAATCTACAGATGCCATCCGTCTGTTCCATCACTGGCTCCTCTTGGAAATTGACTTTATTCCATTGTCCTTGAAAGTTTATTTTCTGGATTTCTTCTTCCATATTGAACACAGTTAACTTTCTTTCATAGGTGGAGTTCTGCAGTGCTGGTCATGGTCTGAGTGACTTCTCAGGCTTTTTCATATTTTAGAGCTACTCTGGCAGTCTGTTGGGGTGCACCTCATGTCTGTCTGCTTCCTGCAGGGCTCTGTTTATGAGCTGCCCTCATATGTCCTCGCTACTGTTACTCTCGTTTTCCTGGATCCATCTTCTGGTGAATGCTTGCCAGGTTATAATAGAAATAAAAACGATGCTGTGTTTCCCAGTGAAGCTAAAGAATTAGAGATTTTTTTTTCCCGTGCAGCAGGAAATGGGATTTCTAGCCATCATACTTGCTCTTTTCTATGTTATGAACTGTGAATCACAAAATCTTTTTTTGTCCCATCAAAGAACCTAGCTGTGGGATAGCTTCCTGATCTAAAGTTTTTTTATCCAATTCCCTCAGGTTAGGGCTTTGAGAGTTCATAAAACTGAAGGATACCGCCCACATCAAGGAGAAATTATTTATCTCCCTCTGAGGAAAATCCTGGGTTTGGCTGGACATCCTCTCAGATGTCCAGTCTCTCCTAGGGTGCTTCCATCTGACTTGCCATTCTCTTTTGTCTCTGCCTTGGGCCTACTTTACCTGGAGACAGTTCTGATCCTCAGCACTCCCTTCCCTCTCTTCATCCCTCCTCCCAAGCTACCACACACTCTTCAGCCAAGGCATATTTGGCAGAATAGACAGGAACTATTCCAAGAATAGGATCTTCATCAGTCAAGCAGTTGCTTGTCATCTTGTCCCCTCCTGATTCACAGGTGGCTTTGAGCTTCCCCGTCTGGCAACGCAAGAGGCAACTGCAAACACAGCCTAGTGGATGCAACTCAACAAAACCGAAGAATTTGGAACGGCAGGATGAAAGATCACCATTTTGCACTGCGGTACCCTGAAGGCAGACTTCTTATTCTGCAAAATCTTGGGAATTGTGGTTGATGGCAGCACTGATGGAATGAAATATGGCTCCTGTCCAGCCCATGCTGGATGTGTGCTTCATGTTTTACTGTTTGATAGCTGGTTCATTGAATCACTGTTTTCTGTATCTGTTGAGAGTATGCCATAGGCTTGCTGTGCCAGTTTATCATAGGTGAGCTTAATCTTTATCAGCTTGTTTTTTTTTTCTGTAGTCTAACCCTTTGAAAGGCCAATTTGGCTATGGCTGTACTTAGCTGCATGGCGGGTGTAGGTCTTATGGCTTGTATTCCTAGGTATATCATAGATACAGGGTGATTCAGACTGATAGGGACCTCAGGAAGTCATCTGGTCCAACTTCCTACTTCCAAAGCAGGATCAGTATTGAATTCAGGCAATAAAGTGCAATACCTCTTCTCTTTCTGCCTGCCCAAATGCAATCCACTGATATGCTTCTCTCCAGCTTTCTGTCCGGATGTTGAATGAGAGAGACTATTGCTCTGTGTTACTAGTATGCAGGCTAGCTCAGGTATTGCTTGTGTGAAGGGCAGTCGTCCCCTTTTATATAGGAATAGAAAATTTGATTTAAAGCATGTTTAGAGTGGTAGGTCCCTGGTTGAAGAAGGAAACTAGCAATTTTTAAAGTTCCTAGGCAAGGGAGGAAACTATGAAACACTTCCCCAAGCATTTTAGCCATGTAAGTTCCTGATTCTTAACGGGAAGCATTTTTTTCATACCTCTGTGAAATTTGTTACAGGACCAAATAAGTGCAATGTGGCCCTCATCTGAGGTTGTAGGAGCATGGCTACTCATTTCCCTTTACAGTACACAAAATAGGGAAGGTGCTTTGCTTGTAACCCAAGCAGAGAAACAGTTAAGCATCTTAAGCTGTGTAAGCAAAAAAGAGAGAGAGAGAGAGAGAGAGAAAAGTTGCCAACATATTTTTGACAAAAGACGGGAAAATGACAGGCTGTTTGGGGTATGCAAAAAATTTTTCCTTTCATACATATTGACAGCCAGAGGGGGGTTATTATTGAGAATATGGGTAAAGTTACTGCCAGTTTCTGCTGGTACTCATGTTTAAAAAGAAACTATGGAAACCAGGAGTAGGAATATTAATTAAGTTCAAATTTGGAATGCCTTTGCCAGGAGTGGCTGCATGAATTCAATGAAGCAGCCCGTTGGGTTGCAATTCACTACGTTGTTTGCAATTTAATAGAATGCTGAACTTTTCATAAATTAACATGTTGTTTCAATAATCTGATTAAAAGGTTATATGTTGATAAGATTAGCCTTAGCTGAATTTTTTCCCCTTTCTTGCTTAAAGAACCACTGTATATTTTCTTTAATGTGTATGCAGTCATAAACTGTACCTTAGGAGCAAGATCACTGACTCATTTAGATTGTGAAAGTGCAGATGAAGTCAGTGGAGCTGTGACAGTTTACACCAGCTAAGAATATGACCCTTGTCCCCAGTTTCTGGTGAGCATCTTAATTATAAAGAGAGTCCAAAAATTTAGATTTTGATTAGTGGAAGTTGATTTAATCCTATTTTTATAGAATGAGATAGCAGAGATAATACTTTATTCTCTTCTAGTTTACTCTCTTTTCTTCCTTATAACTTGACTACATCAAATCCCACATGTTTAGAGATGTTACAAATGTATGTGTGTGTGTAAATATATGTACAGAGAGGGAGAGAGACGCTCACAAACAGGTGCAGGAAGAAAACTTCGCTTGTTGAGGGTCACTTCCTAGGACATTGGAGTATCCGCAATGGAAAGCAGAGTCGACTCAACACTGCAGCATCCATTTTAGAAACTTAGATCCACCAAAGTATCTGGATGTTAAGTCCGGTTGTTTTAAGGGGCTTTACATGCCCGAATAACTTTAATGAGTCTGTGCCGTACTGTGGTATGCCTTAGTGCTCTGTAAGCATTAGCTACGTCCACGAGGACGGATGTGAATGATGGGATGTATTTTGCAGGCTGGTGGCAAGCCAGAGAAGTGGAAAGACAGAGCCACAGGTGGGAACACCTTCAAACAAAGACAGGTCCTCGTTTGTGTAGACAGCTACCTCCTCCGCCCGATTCCTTCTGTACTTTCTTTTCTGCATGGATTTAGCCACATTGGAGTCTCACTAGTGTTTATCTGTGTCCATCTCTCCATCTAACTTGTGTGTGGAGGTACATAAATTGGCATAAAAGTTGTTACGTAGAATTAACCAAATGCTCAAGAAAGACCTGAATTTTGCATCAGATATGGATAACCACATACCTGTTTGCTTGGAAAACCAGGTATGCAGTGATGAGTTAAGGACCAAACAGAGCAGCCACGCACTGTTCCCAGTTTATGATCCAATCCTGAACTCAGTTCACACTAACATCCAACACTAGCATTTGTTGACCGATCTCCCCTTCCACAGCCTTTTTTGGCAGTGGAGGAGAGACTTCAGAAGTGGCAACTCTAGCTTTGCAGAATTGTCTTGTAGCTCAACCAGACAACACAGAAAAGTGGTGGAGGGAGGGGCAGGGGACAAAATAGGAAGGCTGAGTTTTTAGTGTCTTGTGTGCAGAAGAATAGGTGGAGTTATCTGTGGGATGCTGCTCAGTTTTTAGGAGTACAATGAAATATATTCTAAGTAATTCTCTCAAAACCCTTTAAGTGAGAGGCAAGTGATTCAGGAAGGCTGCCAGTTTTGTATTAGAATAGTGTAGCTGCTTTGGTTTTTAACTGCCTTACATCTTTGTGGTAAGAATGGTGACTGTGTTCAGAAAGCACTTATTAAGCCAAAAATAACCCCCCATTTTTCTGTGAAAAGCGAGTTATAAATATAATCACAGTCAGCAGTAGATCTCAAATCTAAATTGTATGCTTTGCAGAGAGTTTTTTTTTTTTTTCCTCCCTCTCCCGAACAGAGGTTAGATGGTAAAGATGCACTTCCCTGAGATGGTAGAAGGGAGGCAGTCTTGCTTCAAGTAATACTATTTCTGGGCGATAATCCAAAATGCACAGTAGGCAGAAGTTAAAAGGAAGTGCTTGCTTTTAGGTTTTTAAACTATATCCCTTAATCCTGGGTGATGATTGACAATCATGATTTAGAGTATGAGGTGCCCCTTTCTAATCCGGCAAGTTTGATGTTATTTGCGTATCTAGTATGGCTTTATTCAACTAAAACTAAATGGGAGCCTGTGCAATTGATGCCACATCTCAGAGATGAGTCCTGGACTGGGAGTCTATTTACAGATTAGTGGATACTCAGTATCCATAGTACTCACCTTTTTTCATGTGCCTGTGTGTGTAATTTAAAGACTCCAAAAGGCGAATTTACAATTAAAATGTTTCTTGCTGGGTAAGAATACTAGTGGGAGACTTTTTACATAATTTAATTCACCGTGAAGGGAAGCAATATACAAGATTATATTAATCCTAGTTTGATGATTATAGTAAAAATAAGAATACATGTTTGTATTTAATAATGATGAAAAAAGCTATCGTTTATTGGCTTTGTGTTTTTTATTATAACATATGTGCTTGATCTTAGTTTCAACAGAAATGCTTTTCTTCTCGCTGAAGTTTGCAGTAAGTGAATGTAAAATGAAGAGGACAAAATAGTTAATGAGTATTTGCCCATGGATTGTTATTTGTAAAGGTGAGGTGACACTTCTTATCTTCTGTGATCAGCAGCTTTTAAATCCATTTTGCTTAAAGAAAAAAAGTAAAAGATAATGATACATTAGAAATGGCAAATAGAGGACACATTTGAAAAAGCTGGTGTGACTTAAGCATGTAAAGCTTTGCAATATCTTCTGCATTTTATAGGTTTTACTGTTGATTTACCAAATACAGGCTAGCTAAGATGCACACTCTTGCTGATTGAAGCTTGGCATGTATATTTAGCATTAATCACAAGCAGCTGTGGTGGAGGGAAACCTTCTTTCTAGCCAGCCAGATTATATTAGATTAAAATGATCCATATGTAAGGTGTTGCAATACCTACTACTGGGGCAGGAGGGAAATCACATTATACTTGCAACTAGATTAACACAGGGATTGAGTTGACAAATAATTCTCTCCTGCTTTTTATTTTGTCAGGTGGGAGAAATAAAATGTTGCCACACCAGTGAACTGCCTCAACGAGGCATGCTTCTGTAATTGCTTTGGACGTGCACGCTGGCTCCTTGAGTCAGCGGAGGATGCCAGCAGAGCCTGGTGCCGTAGGATATATGCCTGCAAACCCCAGTTACACTACCCCGTCTGTGGGGAATACAGCTGCGTGTAAGCTGCAATGGGCCAATTAGTGGATGATGTTGGGTGCAAAACTCTGTTTTGCTGTAGAAGCTGCTTGTCAGCTGGCCGAGGGGGGAGCCCACTGCTGGGGCAGCGCCTAGGCTAAAGGTAGCTGAGAAAAGGGGCTGCACTTGATTGTGGTTCGGTGCACCGTGTGTCACGAGAGCACGCTACCGCGAATGGGGCATAAGCACGCGCTGTGTGCTTGCAAAACTCATCTCTAAGGGCAGGAATATTTTCCTTTGTGGCTTGAGACTGTCAGTGGAGGAGGACGATATGTGATGTTTTCCGTACTGTCTTAGAGATACAAGAGCTCAATAAAATATTGCATGGAGCTAAGGAGTGGGGACAGGGGGACTGAGCTTGATTTGCATAATGCCAGCGTTGGAATTTGGCTGCCAGCGGGGCAGGGGAAAGCAGGGGGCTATAGAATTCGCTCTCGATCATGAATAGCACTGGGGGCTCCATGCTGAACTGCTGGGATGGAGCCGTGGTGGGCCTGGGCATGCTTCCAGCATGTACTGTCGCAGAGGAAATTCCTCTCTTCAGTAGTTTTGTCTGAGCAAAGAGGACAGGACCAGGATCCTGATTACCTGGGATTCTTGAGGAACCCATCTATATTGTCATCTTTTTCCATCTTTTTACCTAACATCTAATGGCATCAGACTTTGGAACATGGTTGGGCTCTCTCTGAACCAGGCTTAAGGCAGTATTCTGGCCTCTGTTCGTTCCCACGTTAAGAGCACCTCCTGGCTACCTTTCTGGTCTCATGCGTTGAATGTGAGGCTCCTGCTCCCAGATCCAAGTTGTAGGTGCCTGGGGAATAGCTGCTTGCCTTTCACACCAAGGTGCTGGGGTAAGAACAGGGTGGCCAAAGGAGCAAGGGGACTTGGTTAGAGCATACTCAGCTGCTTGATTTTTTTTTTTTTAACTTATTTTATTTTATTTATCCTAGAATTTGATCCTTTTATGTAAGGTAGCACAACTAGGATGTATGATTACCCCGGGATCTCAGGCTCAAGAGGAGAGAGTGCCTGTGCCATAGTCCAGACCTTCTGTCTTGTGCCTGGCTTCCATGCATCTGGTAATGGACCTTCTCTTCTGCCTCTGCTCCCTTCTAGTTGGCCAGAAGTTGACCAGTTTACCTGACAGCAACGTGCTTTCCTTTTACTTTTTGTTTGCACTGTGCCCCACTCTCTCATTGTGAATCTGTTTCTCAGCTTATTTTTCATTTTCTACCTGGCCTATTTCACATAAGAGCTAGCGGCATAAGAACTTTGAGCCCTACCATACTCAGTGCTCTATCTGCATACATATTATCGTACCTTTTCTAACATAACGCCTGTATTACGTTGTATTTGAAGAACATATCAGGGGCTGAAGATTACCTTCTTTCTTGCACAGCCGGTATGGTTTCCAACCAAGTCCTATGAGTGTTAATGCTCAACTAGCATTTATTTTAGCTTTGGTATTCTATTCGTGGATGGCAGCCGTGTAGCACTAACACATTGAATTGATATAACAAAAAATATCTGGGCAGGAATTTTTAAAATACCGCAACAGGTAAATGAACACAAAGCTTGCTGGGGAGAGCTCACCTGGAAGTTAATTGATGTGCACTGCAGTACATCTCTGAGAGATTCTTGCCGTCATCCTACCCAGTCATGTTAAGTATGACACCATAGGATCACGGCTGATGCTTTAGGCCATTTACTTGTGGAAAATGCAGGGAATGCTTTGGTTTACATCAGGATTTAGGTATCTGTCATTTTTCAGGCAATCACTCCATTTTAGATGGGATCTCAAACAGACTGCAGCATATTGTTGCAGTATCATTGCTTAATAACAATGCTGCAGCTGGAGGTGAAGCAGGGCAGGGACTTCTCAAAGCACTTTCAGTAAGTCAGGGATAGAAAGATCTGAAAAGCAACTGGGTTTGGACTTCTGATTCCACTCAGGAATCCTTGAAAATTAAATCCGTTGAGCTCAATTAAACTCTTTTTTTTTAATGAATACTCTGGGTACCTGAAAGACATTCCAGCAAACCTTAATGCAATGTCCCACAGCTTATGGCTTATTTATCTTTCCTTGTATTGCAGAATATGCCAGTGAGGTATGGGATGAAGGATCAGCTAAACAACTTTGGGGTAGTAGCACTATTTGGGTATGAAATCTGTAAGGCTTTTGTATGAAATCTGAAAAGCATCTGTGAAACCTCTGTCCCTGCAATTATGTATATTCATTTTAAACTGTATATTTCTTAAACATAATTGGTGGGAAAGAACTTTCATATATCTATTTTTATTGTGACTGGTTTTAGATATGTGTCACCCTGTAAAACTGTGTGTCCTTGTACCACAGATGCAGTGCAAAGGCATCTTCAAGAGGGTGGAAGTGATAACAAGCTTCAAGAAGTGCCTGGAATAACTTTTACAAAATATAAAATATTGCATACTCAGGAATCTAATCTCTCGTAGCCTGAAACATGGCCCTTGCTTATAAGCTTTGGTAGTGTGTTGAGAAAGGCAAACTCTGTGATGAACTGTTGTTATCTCCATACACAGGTCATAACTTGAACAAGGCTTGCCACTGCTCTAAGATTAAATGCTGTTATTCGGTCTTCTTGGGAAACTCTGTTTTCCACCCATGTGAAAGACATCCTCTTGTTGTGAATTTGTAGATTTAAACACTGGTTGTTTGGATAATTGATGTCTTTAAAAGAAGTCTTGCTCTGTACATCTCAATGAGATTTAAAAATCAATCAACATCTGAAAACTATATACTCTCCACAAACCTAATGAATGCATGTCTCTGGGAAATTGCAGCTTGCATTATATTTTGAATTAATTGGCAAACAGTTATATAAAGAGATCATATTAAGGTCTCTGAAAAAGGAAGCTGGGTTAAGGATGAGCTTTCATCTTTAAATCTGCTTTTACTGACTTTTTAAAAGCTTGATTTGTCAAGATGTAGTTGACTTCTGTTTTGTGTATAGATTTTCTTTCTTTGTTTTTCTTTTAAATAAAGAGGTTGGTGGGGGGAGCCAATACAACATCAAAGCATTAAAATAAAGAGCTTTAAGGGAAGGAAAAGAGAGATGTTAAGATTAGGTGAACGAGGGAAGCAAAGGTGTAGAGGAGATATAATCATATAAATAAAGACATGGCAGTGAACTACTCTAATGAGACACAAGCCTAATTAAAGACAAGGAGCAGATTTAATTATTCTCAGATGTTTTACAAGGCATGAGAATGAGGCTAGCTGAAATCTCAGTCCTGCTGTAACCCTGAATTCTGTCTCTGTCTTCCTCTGTGAAGGCACTGAGAACCTCTGAGATCTGGCCTCATGAATCATGTACCATTTTCCTTCTGATTACACTGTTTTAAGAGGTATGGTGTGCATAATTTTCCTGGCCTTGCTTTCCACTAGATGCTGAGGGAAACAGATTGGAAACCTGGGTTTCAAACGGTTGGCAGCCTGTGCTCTTTCAGAAAAGTAGACCCTTGGGTCTCGCATTTCTTCCTGGATGAGCCCTATTTTGGGCCTCAATCTGTGGGACATAGCTTCATTTCCTGTTAATATGAGCCTACCTAGAAACGAAGTGCATGTCCCTGGCCCATCCCTGCTATCCTGGGTGGAGGTAGCAGCTTGGACCTAGTCTGTATCTCTCAGGCTATAGACGTGGATATTGTTCCTTGAGCGCTCTGAGGAAAGGATGGAGAAAAATGGAAGGGCGAGGCATTTGAACCATGCTGAATAAAGGTGACAGGGTTCCTGTTCTAAGCTTGAGCTGCGAAAGACTCGTCAGCCAAATTCAGGGGCCTCTAGCTCTCCCCATCCATTGCTGAAGGAACCTAGGCATGCACCACAAAGCTGTATGGGTTTTTGGGACCAGGTACCTGAATGTTAGGCTTTGCAGCTCATAATTCATCAGTACCTAAATGCTTCACTGCGTCAAATGTGAGAGTCTGCAAACCTATGAGGGCTTGTTCCACCTCTCCTGGAAAGGAAGCAATTTGTAAAGAACATCTCCTGAAAATCAAGCACGTTCGCATTCAAGGCTAGGGGACGTGTGCTTGCCATGCAGAGGCGTGGGGACTAAAGCTGCTTCTGTAGAAGTTAATGGCAACCCTTCTGTTGCCTTCCCAGGTCTAGATCATTGTTGACCTGTTCTGTTATCATCAAAAAAAGACAGAAATCTGTGGCAGGTTCAGCTTTCAGACAAAATGTATTCCCCCCTGCCCCCCTCCTCACCCCCTCCTCCTTCCATTCCTCTTGTCCTCCAGAGAAAACTTGTGTGCGCTCACCTCTTCTGGTGCCTTGGCACTGTATTAGAATACTTGCAGCAAAAGGAAAGAAAGGAAAATCCTGAAAGCCATGCTTTTCCCTATAGGCTGGCACCATCGCTTCAGCTTTCATCAGCGGGAGCAGCGTGCCAATCTCACGCCAGCACAAACAGATGTGACTCTGGAGCTTTGAGTGTCCAATGAAAGAGGCATTGCTTGCTGAACTACGCTCTGAAAGCGGCCAAATTCACCAGCCTTAGGATTTTCCATTGAGACAGGCGGTTTCTCAGAGCTTTGCTTCAAGGTGCCTGGATTTGGGTTTTCTTTATTTATTTATTTTCCGTTCCTTTATGTGCTGACATTATTCCAACATTCAGCATATGATTTCTGTTTCATAAGAATGTTATCAGACCAGGGTAAGTGCATGGGAAGGCTGTTCTCTGCTCTCTGAAAACTGCTATACACATAATGCAGGACTGTATATATAGATGGGATGAAATGTATTCCACGTGCATTGGGAGCTCACGTGTATTGAAAACTTGTGCAACAGATAAACTGTATTTTAATTTCCACAAAACCAGCCAGTTTTCATGCTATTTGAAATATATAAAGCAGTAAAATACGTACGATTCAGTATGCTCCGCTGAATCAGAAAAAGGAGGTGCTTAGTTGGCAAAACCACTTAATCCAGACATCTACAAGGGAAATCATGTAAGTCCAACAGTGCTTAGTGGCAATGAGTGCCACTTAATAGGGATTGTTGTTCTGCTTAACTGGGACACCTCCAGATGATTTAGTAGGCTTAGTGGAATGGGGTGAACAATTCGCAGACTGTATTCTTCAAAATATAACCTTATGCATGAAAAAAATATATGCAAAATATATGCAAAAAATCACCAAATGGCCTGTAATATTTGGGACAACATTATCTCCTCAGAATTTTGTGAAGGCTTCCCTATAGCTACCCCTTGCGTGGCTTGTGTGTTGATACAATAAGAAATCACGAATTGCTCGTGAGCACTGGCTAACAGTTGGTCACAGTGGATTAGCCATTTTTTTTGCAAGACTAGCGGGATCTACTATGATCATCTGTCCTGACGTCTGGCCTACACTACCTAGAGAATTTCATCCTGAAGTTACTCTGTCAGGCCCATCAACTTCAGGTTGAATTACAGTTTAGCATTTGTTGGGGTAGCAGTCACAAATCTTTTTTCCTTCTTCAGTGATGCCTTCCTGGTGTTTGTAAGGCAATAAAAAATTAAGTTAGAGATAAAATCCCTTGAGACTCAGGAGTATCATACCAGAGTGAGACAAGAAAGGATTCTTAAGTGGTGAGCAATATTGAGAAGCAATGATGTAGCTGGACCATGTTTTCCAAGATGGGATCAATTTTGTTTAAAACATTCTGGAAAGCTCTTTTTTTTTTTTTTTCTTTCTAACCTGGCCTTAAATGCTGCATAGACCACAATATCTCTTGACATTTTATTTCATTGCTTCATTAGCTTTGAATAATATTGCTACATTGCTTAAGGGTTCCAACAGCATTTGGTGACCTATTCCACGAAACAATAAGTAAATATATGGTAAGAGACTGTTTCCTAATGACTATAGGATCTGGAGGGACAGAATGGACAGCCAAAATTAAGTGCTGTTATCCCCATTTTACAGATGGAAAACTACTTTTTGGAGGAATTAAACAAGTTCTTCAAAACTCAGAGTCAGGATTGGGACTTGAACTCTTGCGGCTTTGCAGCCTAGTCCTGTCTTAACTGCGGGACTACCTTCCCCCTGAGATAAGGAATGCTCAAGGTAAGATTAAATTCAGAGGCTGGAAAGCACGTTGAATGTTGAGCTGTATGACAAGATGTTCTTATGAATTTTTAATTGCTGGCTGTGCAGACAAGGTTGTAAGGCAATAACCTGAGGAGGTCTGTCCTACATTTTGGAAACCGTTGTAGTTTTGCAGCTCTTGGAATGAGTCTCAAATGAAAAATCTGTTCTGTAGCACATTCCCTACCATGTTCCCTCTAGATAAAGCTTTAAACCTAGCAACTTAGTGGCTGTTGTTCCAGGAATTTATCCTTGGAACCAAGTGACAATATCCCTTATATTCGTCTAGAAAGAAAATCTCTTCTGGGAAAGATTAAGATAGTGGAAGCTGATCACAAATTGACAGTTGCCTGTTTCCTAGTTATACAGATTTCAATGCTCTATGGTTTTCTACTAGCAAAAAGTCAACTTTTAGCTAGTCTCTTACAAATGACTTCAAATCTTTTAGCATTTTGATGACGAATGTTTCACTTCTCTTTTACCTCATCTGTAGATGTTGATTTCTTCTTACAACTACCAGTGTGAGTTTAATTTCAGGAAACTAAAACTATGTTAACCTGTCTGAAAAATAAAAATGCAAATGTAATTCTGTGGTTCCCTGTTCCATTGAATCTCTCTGGAAGATTGGCTGGGATATCTATTCTGTGAAAAGTAGGAATTTAGGAAGATTCTAGAGATTAGATTCAGCAGAACAGACAAACATACCTTAATTTTAAGTATACAAACGGCTTCTTAGCTCTAGTGGCAATATTCATGTGCCTCTGCTTAACAGTGCTTCCATTGTAAAGGTGCTCATACATTTTTAAGTTTCTGCTTTGCTGTCACCGACCATGTGAACGCTCAAAGTCCCTTTCAGTGCAGAGCCAAACAGTGGAATTTACATCACTAGTGAAGTAGCTGAGAAGCATTCTGAGAAACTGTTCCTTCAGCTTGAGTTCCTTTTGCACTACCTCTGGAAGGAGCTCACATCTTCCCTCGCAGCTCCCCAAAAGCACTGATTGTTTTCTTACCCTACACTTCTTGAAGGTCTTCAAGCATCAGGCTATAAGTGCATTGAGGGTTAACTGTGCAGATGATTAGTGAGTTAAGGCTCAGACACAAGCTTAACTAACTGTGTAGACACACTGTGAGTCACTGGGAAGCTTTTGAAAATCTCACCCTAAAGGTCCAATATAACTGCCATTGAACTCCAAGTACTGACCTCAATGGAAACTGGATTGGACTCTTAGCAAGGAATTCTATGCATGTCTAATAGATTTTACAGTGTTTGTTTGAAAATCACTTTTAAACAGGCATAATCTGCTGAAACGTTATGTCTGTGTGTTTGGCATAATTAAGTAAGGGCAAATGGAGAGCCTCAAGTTCTCCTAAAGAAAGGCAGGACAGGCAACAGTTGAAATTAATTCATGTTTTTCATATGAATTTGGTCTAGATCCACACTGTATAATATTTCCTCTGCTTCTTTAGTTCATCTCAGGTTTGAAATGTTTCTCAAGTCAGCCCAGTGTGAGGAAAAGTCCAATATTTCTAGTGAAGGCTTCTTACTTGGATTGCTGCGTCTTAAGGGCTCTGCTGCTAAAAAAGAAGGAAGAGTCAAATTTTGTGCCTTGCAGTCCATAAATTCATGCTGCATGATCAGCTGCCTCCACAACTGGCACATGCAAAATGGATGTGTGACTGTTACTGAGATTTCACTTTGCCCCTTGTGACAAGTCAGGAGCTGGACCTAGATCCAGATTCTTTAAAACTGTGCCCAGTTGTGAGATCTGGAGGAGAAGTGGCTTTCAAAATGTAGGAGCTGGTGTGTTGGAGGCTGACTACAAACTCAAGTTAATTTTTTTTGACAGTGGTATAGGTCTTCAGATGGGTTACCAGTATCCTGTAAAGTGTTAAGTCGTTGCTCATATTTGGCCCTTGCTTACCTGTAACATCAGACAGAAGGCCCATATCTAACAGCAACTGCTGTGTATGGTTATTTGTCCATTCATTTTCTTTTCAAGTTTGTAATTTGCTCATTCTGAGCTGGTAAGTGTTTGCTTGTATATATCTGCTTGTATCAGGTGTAGATTCACTCACAGCTCAGGAATGATTGCACAGTAAGTAGGACAGCCTGCGTCTCAATGCTGTACGTTACTTGTATATTGCTCTATCTCCCCCTTTCATATTCAGGCCAGGGCTGTGTCTGTGCATCCATGCAATATCCGAATACAGTAGCATTGCTAGTATGGAACTGCAAAAGAACCCATTTGCCAATGAACTTATGTTAAAAAAGGACAAATGTTTTCATTGAATCTATTAAGCTATTAACTACATTGATGTAACCCTCTGTTTTGGAATACCATGAATGATTTTAACTACTGCACGTTGATTAAGATCTAAAAATAAAACTATCCAAGGTTGGACCAGAATAATAAATCAGTAGTGAGTAATAGCACAGAATTATTTTCATGTGCAGATTTTCTGTTCAGCTGGGAGGGAACCTGAACAGGATGTTGATTCACCAGCAGGATGTGGACCCCTTATGGGACTATAGCCACTCTGTTACTGCTGCCTGATGAGACAGAGGGAAGGTATTGCACGGCTTTAGACTTTCCTTTTTTCCGTCCTTTTCATGGCTGGAGCAGTCTAAGCAATGTCAGTCAACACCTATGATGGTAACATAGTCCAGCTGAAAGCAGTAACAAAATTCCCACGGACTCAGAAGGACAGAAATATTCTGCGTCTGCTGAACTGCATATATGATCCAAATGGTAAGTAAAGCAAGGGAGAGAGGCGTGCATGAGTGGCTTGATTCTCACCTGAAAACTGCAGTCCATATAACTTTGTTACCCTTCAGTGGAATTAGACCCGATTTCCACAATAAAGTGAGATGCAGCTACACGTCTGTGTGTGAGACCGCATACGTATGTTTCAGTTCATATGCAATACTTGGTGAAAACGTGTCTGGATATGAGTTGTAGTCTACATCATATAATGCAATGTGTAACTGGCGTTTGTTTTGATAACAAAAGTAAAGTTTTATGCCATGATGATCTGAGTTCTATTGTTGACTGCATTGTTGTCCAACAAATATTTCACGAATGAGAGCCCTTTTTATTAAAACTGTCCCTTTTCTCCCCCTTTTACTGATGCTTTAATATGCTGATGGAACAAACTGTGCAGTTGAGATGTGAATTTTTAAATAATTTAAAGTCTGTGTGTTTGAAAGTCAACCGTTCCATAAGCTGTGCCGACGAAAGGTCTCCCAGTTAGTCCAGAGAAGTTTTTTTTTGCTGTCATTTCTGTCCTGTTAATTTGAGCAGAAACTGTAATTAGATGTAAGTGGTCTTGTTCCCACAGAAATGAATGGCAGCATCTGGAGAGAGACAACCGTTCCAAATGCTTTTGGCTACCAGCTCTCTACAAGTTAGCAGTATGGAGCAAGGGCCTGAATCCAGACTTCTGTCGGCCTGATTTTATATCTATGGAAGCACAGCACTAAATCCAATATTCAAATGCCTTGCCGTGATGGGTGTAGAACAGAGCACATTCCAGACTTTTATGTTGCCTGCTCCTCTTGGGAGGCCAATCCTCGCTGCATCTCCTGGTGGGATTGAACTCATTTCTCTGAATGACCTGGGCTAGGAATAGGAGGGGTGCTGGAGCAAAGGCTTTTTTTCCCCTTTCCCTTTTCCATTTCTTTATCCAGTTTGACAGTATCTGGGCTCTGCTTCCCCAGACAGGAGCACGGCTCTGTTTGTAAACAGTAATTGAGTTAAAACACGTTTTGTGTCATAGCTGAGCTCATTCCTTTATTTGCTTTCTCTGCAGAAGGGCTGCTCCTGTACCAAGGTGCAGCTGCTGCCACTGCAATGCGTGCCTTTGAGCACTGGGTCTCCACAAGGTCACGCGGCTCCTTATCGCCTCCAAAATACATCTTCAATGAGCATTTATCATAATCAGCACCAGGGTGCTGCATTTTTATCAAACTTTCTGTCCCCTACAGGAGAATCAGGCTTGAAGATGATAGTGATATTCTGGAGTAAATATTTCCATTCATCCTTTCCAGTTAATTGAAATGGGATGGATTTCTTTCCTTTCCTCAGCTATTTAAACTTATCTTTCTTGTTGTGTTCAGTAACTTGCACTCTTTCAGAAGCATGTTCATCTCTGGCCAACCACTGTATGTAGCTAACTTTCCCTTGTAATACATGGCATTGCAACACTACTTGCTTGATATCATGTGTGACAACTGCATGTGCAGGACAAATGTGATGGCACTTCTAAGCGCCCTTTATTAAGCTTTGCTACCATGCAAAGCCAATTCTCTTATTTTACCTTGCTAACAGCAGTACCTCTAATAATGTAGTCTCCTCTCTGCGTGCTTCTGTTTTCCAGGGCTTTGACTAGTTTCTTTAAAATTTGCAAATAGAGAGAGAAGAAATTCAGACAGAGATTTTTTAGAGCTGCCTGAAAGATTTATGGGAACAGTTCCTGTGAGTTTAACGGAAATTTTGTATCTAAACCCTTTACAAGACTTTCAGATTTCTGCCTTCTGCTGTTATGGAGGTGTCAACGATGGCCCAATGAATGAGGGGAACTGAGATTTACAGTTGAAGGATTGTCGCAAACTTACTGTTGTATACAAAAGAAAAGACAGTATTTCTTCCCCAAAGCCACAGTGCTTACCCTGAGTGCAGAATGAAAGTCTGAGCATTTACAAGTAAATCTGTTATTCAGCGTGGGAATTAAATTAAATTATTCATCCTTTAAGAAATTTAGTAACGTCAGACTCTTCTTTCCTTGATAATTTCAGTAATACAGTGGTAAAGTCACTTCAAACTTGTCGTATGGCTAAGGTTCAGTGACATCTTTTCTCTGTACATTTGATACTTGAATGTTTACATAAAATTATTATGCACTCACAAATAGGTGTATTCTGTGGACAGTAATTCGTATAGTTGAATATAAAGAATAATCTTTATATCACAAAATATTTTTATTCCTGGCTTTGCAGACACTAGAAATCTTTGCTTGCTGTTAAAACTTCCCCTCTTTTTCTCCCTGCCAAGGACATGCTGGTAGTTTTCTGTAAAAATTTGTAGACCTCTGAATTTTTCGTAGGTGCTCAATTTTATTTCTTCTTCTTCTGGTTGTCTGCCAGGATGAATGCCTGTGCCATGGCCTTACCAGAGATGCTTAGCTGGCCTTCCTTCAGTCTCTCTCAGCATTTGCGGTCTATTGCTATAATTTGGATTTCATTATGCTCGCTATATTTAGCTGTCCCTATATCTTCCATACTTTTCTATTAGATCTTCTGCAGGCAGAGTCTGAACTCAGGATTTGTATTGATGCTGTATTTTGAAAGGTAGTTATTTTTTGGCTTAGTAAACATCCAGATATAACCATCCATATGAGAACAAGAAGCCCTGCTGTGTTGCAGTTTGGTCTTTTTCTAATATTAGTGGTGGCAGTCTGAAGATGCCTGATCTTGGCTGGCATTTGCAAGACCTGCTTGATGTTTGGATGAGAATCCATGATCGCAAACAGGAGGAGAAGTAGTTTGTTTGTTTGTTTTCCTCAGTTGTTAGGAGACTATCAGTGCTCCTTTGAATTACTCCTTCGCGTGAATATTACTGGTACGGGAATGTAAGCTACATGAATTATTACCTTTGGTTAGTGAGAGATACTTGGACTTATCCAAACTCCTACCATTTCTTCAGCTGTTGTTTTATTCTGGCGGAGACTGGTTCTGAAGGGCAGAAGACTTTTGGTGATGATAATGTAGAGTACAACAACCGAGCAATGGTCTGGGTGCCTAGACTTTTAACTGTTGCTTAAATGAGATGGTGTGAATTCCTTTGTAATGGGGTTTCTTCTTCATTACTAGGTTAGCAATTTAGTCTGCCGTCTTTCCAGTAGCCTGCCCAGGAAGATGGAGAACAGGGGTAAGACACTGGGGATTCCTCCTGCAAGCAGGGTGCAGGGCAGCAGCTGCGAGAGCACTAGCCATTTGTGCTGGTGGGGACCACCCGTAGTTGAGCAGATGCACTGCAGCACCACTGGCAGGCCAGAGGTTTGGGAATCCAGGTGTTTCTGCTGCAGGGAACACCACCAGTCTCCACTGCAGCCTTGCACAAGAAAAGCAAAAGGTGGTCTGAAGCCCTCCGAATGCGCTGTGTGCTTGGGCTCAGTGGTATCACATCATCCAGCCGGCTAGGTAGATGAGAGCGAAGAATAACAAACGAGAAGTGCGGAGAGCACCTGAACCATCACCTGTGAGAACCTCTGAGGCTTCCCAAGGGAAGTGATCTGAAATTACCTCTGCAAGTTGCCCACACCTATCACATAAAAATTCTTTTCATAGTAGGCAGTCATTTTCTTCCCTAACTCTTCAGGATTTGGTGGTGGACCGTTACTGAGCTATTTGCTCCATTGCTGGCTGTGTGGCTTTACTGTGCAGTGAGGGGGTGTCTTTGCAGGCCTGTGGCCTGCCCTGAAGGCTGGGCGTTGCGCAGCTTGCTGTGACAGATGCTTTCAGAGCAGGCTGAAGCTTTCCTCTGCCTGGGTGGCCTTCTTGTGTCACCTGCTGCCTGCTTCACAAAGTGGTTAAGGGCTTTCAGGTACGAGTGCCAGCTGGCAGTAACCATCATCGCCCAGGTTCTTGTGTGCTTCTGGTGTTCAGATGGCAACTCAGGTAAAAGGTGTCTGAGCTGCTGAGCATGCCACAGCTGCACCCTCTGCCCAGGCCCTTGCTTATCTGTATCCATGCAGCTTACAGATGCTTAGTAGTGAAGTACCAGTGTTCAGGGCTGGAGATGATGTGATGCAGTTTCTGGTTTTGAAAGAAAAAGAAGCTTGTCTCTCTTAAAGAATTTTCTGGGGAATTTTTTTACTACAGGTAACATCTCCAGCAGACGTAGCACAGTGATGTATTGCTTCACTTTCAGTCCCGTGTCTAGACCAAATATTAATGACGTGAGATACATGCGGTTCCTGTTGATTTCTTCTGCGGTGCTGTGAAACCCACCCAGTTCACGTTGGCTATCTTAGTCCCGTTTGACTGTCCCCTCTTGTGAATGTGACAGAGCAAGTGTAGGGGAGGCAGGAGAATGCTAGGAGGCAGAAATATCTCTGGGCATTCTGCGTCGTGGGCTGGGCTCCGTACGAAATCCTTTGCCTTAGTACTCCTTAGAGGTGAGTGGTAGCTCAGGTGCTGCTGATAGCTAAGAAAGGGAGATCTCCTGGGTCGCCGAGTTAGGTCACAGTGCCGTGACATGCTGCAGTGCCATTCATAAACAGATCAAGGTCCGTTTTAGTCCTAGCTGGGATTTGTTTGCTTGGGTGGAGGCGGGGAGCTGTCCTGCTAGTCCACTTAGCCAGGCGGCTCCACACCCTCTCTGATCTTATAGGCTGAAACCGTCCTCTAATTTCCAGTCTAAATGAGATCAAGACTCTCTTATGCTCATCTGCACTACTGTCCTTTAGCTTCAGTAGTTTCTCCCTCTAGGCATTAAATCTACAGATTTATTTACAGAGAGCAGATCTATCCCCTTCCAGCCTTGTTTTGCTAAGGCTGAAGAATTATTCTTTATGTGCTGTCTTGCCCCAACAATCCCTCTGACAAAGGACGATCCCACTTCTCAGAGAGTTATTGGCTATCTGAAGCTGCTTTAATAAGAAGTCACTTAGCTTTTCTCTCCACCAGCTCTTGCATTATTCCCTGAACAAAGCCACTTTGGTCTGCAGAAAGTCTAGAATTCGGCTCAATGTCAGAGTGACATCCAGTGGAAGAGTGGTAGAGCATCTCTATAGCACACCCACCTGGCAAAATCTCGGTTGTCATTGCTTTAAATTTATTTTATTCTTGCTCCACTGAGCAGGGCAAAAACTTGCCAAAGTCAACATGTGATGAATGAAATGGCTTTCGTTGTAAGACCTGTCAATACACTTCAGCTTCCTTACAATAAAAGGGTGACTCCTTAGACGTCTGGGACTTGCACCTGTCCTCCTTCTGAAAGCAATACATTCTCGATATGCTGAAATGCCACTCTTAGGAAATCAACAGAGTTAATCTATTGGGAACACTAAGGTCTCAGGGCCAGCTGTTCAGCTTTTCTTAGTATCATAGCTCCATTGATCTAAAGCAGTTCTGATGATACACACCGACTGCTCATACCAGATAAAAATCCCTTTTTTAGTTATTTTGTGCAAGGAGAATAGTGATTAAGGCTGATCTGGGGACAGAACAAAATGGATTATCATAGTAAGTAATAACTGGAAAAGGGGAGGTCCCTACAGTTTGAGGACATTTAATGTTTAATTTGAGGCAGGAAGAGGAAAATAAAAAAGCAGGAGATGCTCTGCGCTTTTTTTCCCTTTTTTTCCTGCATGTATTAAATAGGTGGCAGGCAAAATGAACCTTTATTTCCCAGTTCCGTGTGGCTTCCACCTGGCCTTTTCTCCCTGCCTCCCCACCCCATGAGCCACCAGCATCAATGTCCAGGACTCAGTTCCCTTCCTCTACTTCTGCAGAGTTTGGACAATGGGATATTTCACTCAATTGCTTCTAAAGACTCCTGATGGTGGGTAGACAGCGGTTGCTGCTTTAACCTCCTGGCAAGCAGACAGAGAAATTTCAGTTATTAACCCTATTATTGTGATAAGCTTTTATCGTCTTTTTAATTCTCCAAAGAAGCTGTTTAGTTTGTGGATCCTGGAGAACTTGCAGGATGTTGGGAGAACCTTTGACCAGGAAGATTTCCCCATCTCTCCCAAATGTCTTCCAGGCAAAAGAGAGAAGAGCTTAATTCATTTGAAGAAGCACCAAGTGTTTAAGGTAATTTGAAATCCTTTATCTGTGAGTATTCTTGACAGCAATCAAGCACGATAGAAAAATTAATAAATAAATTAAAATCCCGTAGCCATGGAAGCACACTTTAGATCAGATTTCTATTTGCATGCTTCATACATATACATAAAACATATTTCATGTACCAAGTTAAATAATGCACAATACTTAAACTATTCTTACTTTTTATCCTTTGGTTATTGTAATTACAAGTAATTTTGTGAAGGATTTTCTATTTTTAAGAAATCACACTTTTGTACTTGATCCAGCTAACAGGATTTTCTTACATTACTTCATAAAGAGACCATCTTTAAACTTCTAATGTTATTTCTTATTCATTAGTACATATGCCTGTAGGGTATGTTCATAAATGGGTTAAAGTTACAAAGTTATGCTTATAAAAGCTCATGGTAATTTGGAGTATCAGGAGGATTTATTAATTTTGAAATCTTAAAAGAGCAAAAGCTAAAATGAGATTGGATTAAGTATATTCTTGCATGCAGTTATTCTAAACACCCTTAAGGACCGCAGACTAACTTACAGAGGACATTATGCAAATATGAATATATCTCTAAGTGCCTCATAGGCTTGCTGATGTAATATTTTACATGGTTAGTTAAGTACATCAAGTAAAAGGTTTGACCTTGATATACTGTAGAAGGTACTTATCCCACAACACCCAATTGTTTTCAGTGCCATTGTGAAATATATCATTCAAACGTGCAAACAATTTTGTGCATAAATCTCATTAAATGTAGCTCCAGCAGCCAAACAGCTGTCCACAATACCCAGTTTCTTTAGAAGACCAAAGAACTGCTTTATGATTTATCTTTATCAAAATGCTGTTTATATTTATCGACAGTACCAGGCTGTGCTTATGTAGTGAGATGATAGTTTCTTACCAGGACAAAGTGAGTTTCTAGGCTTTATTACTGGCACCTGTTCCCATTACACAGTTCAATTTTTTTAAGGACATACAGAAGGTGGAAGACTACAATGTCCTAAAGTCAAGCAATATTTCGGGAAGGAAAACAAGTTCCAGTTTTGATCTCAGCTCAGAATTTCTGCAAATTCTTGGATTTACTTTCCTCTTTGATTGTGCAGCAATAAGGTTGACTACAGGGACTTAAATGTTCCATTTTCTTGTATCTTCACTCCTCCTGCCCCCACTCCTTTCCATATAGATGTGTGTGTGTGTGTATAGATATTCCATTGAGGTGGTAATGAAACAGAATAGAAAAATGGATTGCTAAATATTGTGTGTTATCTTTTCTGTATGTGTATCTGAAGGGAAGATTGGCTGATGTGGCACCTGCAGATTACTTTAGGGTAAATCCTTGTTTGTTCTATTTAGCATTTTTGTGGTTATCACTAACTGAACTGGAGGGAGAGACTCTGTAGATGGATGAGGTAGGTATGGGTTCCTTATATTAATCAGATGGAAAAATTGATATTCAGTCCTGCACACCAAGACATCAGCCCCCTTCTAAAGTCTGTATCGTATCAAGCAGTTCCTGCGGGTTTTGTGCAGTAAAGAATATAATCTCTCTCAAGTCTCTCCAAAGTGACCAAAGTGCTCCAAAAATATTTAAGGCACTTTATGTTGGACTGTAAACACCCTATTGGGATTGCCTTTGTTAAGTGGTGGTCTGGGAGTGATTGAATAGTTGGGGGTATAAGAAAAAGAGAATTAAATAAAGCAATTTCATTGAGGTGATGTTGCTGGTGTGGGATATTACACCGAGTAGTGTTTTTTCATTAGGTCCATCTTAGAAAAATGATGAATTAGCTGTGAAGTACAACTGAGAATATTTCATTAGCATTTGCCAGCTACCTGGGAAAACTTGACCTGCTGCGTATGTCACAGACTGAAATATTATCCCAGAAAAAAAAAACATGACTACAGCCGTGTGCGAATAAGAGCTATTTCTGTGACTCTGCCTGTCATGTTATGGTTTTGCTCAGTGGAAAAAGCCAATGGCTTTCATACCAGGTGTGTGGGTGCTCCCACGTTCTTATCTCTTTTGTATAGTGCGATATTGTTTCTGAAACTGAGAAAGTATTTTGTGGTAAAGCATTAGCTATCATATCCATTTGATCTGGGCCTCTCTTATTTCATAGGTCAGGTCCCCAAAGAGGAGAAGAGTTTGGAAGCAAGATGAGGTCTGAGAAATCATGTTCATCTCTGAGCCTGTGCTTGTTTGTAAGGAAGCCCATGGATGTGTATCACCAAACGTATCGCTCTTGTGTGGCTGCCGTTTGAAATGAACCCGCTTCCATGCTGCAAAGACAACTCCATGGGTGTGTGCTGGTATGTCCCATACAGAATAAATGGAATTGAATAGCCATGTACAAGTATTCTTTCTCTCTTCTCTCTCCCTTCTTCAGAGCAGTATTTCTATGTTCATACTGGTAATTCTGAATATCCATTTATTTCATTGGTGTATCTAACTGGAGTAAGTCTGCTTGCTAAAGGATAATGAAAGAAAGTGTTTGGGGAGGTTTACAGATTTATTTTGCTTTCACTTGGAAAATATAATTACTACAAAAGATGATTTTACTAAATGCAGAGGTTCCGCTGGGATTTGTAAGGATGCAGTGCCTCTGAACAGAAGCTTCCATCTCTGCAGGAGCAGACATTAATAAGGAGAGGGACTGATCTTTAACAAAGTCTGGTACTTGAAGTAATATGCCACACACATTGTAATTTAGGACCTGATCCATGGAAGCGTGGTATTTGGATAAGCAGTTGGGTGCCTTGTGAATTTACAAACGCAGTTAAACAGATTAGGTTAGGTTGGTAACTCACTGGAAATTTTTGTCAGTTCCTTTTGGCATCTGTCTGCAACTTTGGTCTCCAAGAAACCTGCCTGAATGTGTCTTAATTCTGTATGGTGTTTGAAAGAATTTATTTTCTTAAAATGAGTTAATTAAGTAGGTTCTTAGCTATGCATTTATTTCAATCCTAGTGTACTGCTGTTAATGAGAGTGCTACATTTATCCTTTTTATCTACTAAAACAACAAAAAAGTCATTATTAATCTATTTATAATGTATGCACATACACAAAACCTGTACAGAAACCCATGCAATGTAGTATGTATGCACATAAAGCAGCAAGTGGTATTCTTGCATCCAGATCTGATTCATTTTAAATTCAGATAGGGGAAAAAATTTCACTGGATAGATAACATATCACACTACNNNCCCCCCACCCCAGTGCTGTGTGTGCACACATAAGCAGTAAAAATCAAACTGAAGGAAAACATTGACCTCTTAACATGAGAATAAATACAACACATTTTTGGGGGGTCCTACAGATTTATATTAAGGGTTTCCATGTCCATTCACTTCTCTCACTTTCAAGACAATTGGAGAGGGAAAGATATTTGTTGGAAATGAAGTAGAAAACTGCAGGGTGAAAGAATGAAGTTCTTCTGCCTATGCCATAGAGGCAACGCAGCTTAATATACAGGGACCTGGGTGGAAAGACAAGCGAACGGGGTTAGATTCACTTCGCCAGCCCCAGACATGCACAGCTTTGCTGGTCACCCTGTGGTTCTGGTGGGAAGCAAAGATGCTCTGAGGTTGCATTTGACCGGATTTTGATAGTGACCTTAAGATAAAGTGAATTGCATCATATGCTCCACTGATTATTTTGACTAGATCTCTAGCCCTAGCGAGAACCCAGAGTGATTAGCTTAGATGCAGGCATTTACATATAGGCAGATGAAACATATCTCTGGAATCTAATGTTGACTGTATAAGTACTGTACTTTCAAAATCTTATAGTTCCTCCCATTCTTTCTTTATCCAGTATTTTGTGACTCTGAATTTAGGATTCACCTCTGGCACTACATGAGATGTAGCACAACATGATGCTGATTCTATCTGGGCTTTCTTGGTGTCACTGAAATAAAAATAACATTTTTTTTTAAGTATGTTTAGCAAATATTTTGTACAAATTAGAACATCAGGATATTTCCTAAAAGTGAATGCTTAGTACATGGGGCATGTGCAAACTTTTAAATGTGCAAAACCGAAAGTGAAGCAAGAAAATCCCCACCTTCCTACAAAACACGATGTTTCAGGAGAGCCAGGTCTACAGCCACCTGACCCTTCCACCCACAATATGTTGGGCAATGCCTTGATGATGTAACATCTCTTCTCAGCCTTCTTGTCCTGCTGTTGGGATGTTCGCATGGGGTGGCGGGCAGTATGGGAACTTCCTTATCCTGCTTGCCAGTACTGTCTTGCATCCTATCATCAGAAGGTTAACATTAGAAGAGTTGTCTGGCTTTAAGCTTTATTGAAATTATCATGGCACCATAAAACAGTGCAGCCGCTTTGCCTTGCACCTGCTGGGGCTCTGCGCTCTAGAATCTTTATGGAACAAGCACTGGAAATATATTAATGGCAGATGATTAGGTTGTGGAAGGAAAAGGTCTGTAACAATAATATATCATCTCATGGCTGTGCTTCCAAGGAAATCACTGATAAATCTTTTTGATAATTCAGATTTGGGGCAGGGAGTTGTCAGTGATGATAATAGAAAATCGGGAAAAATGTTTTTGTTCCTATAATTGTGGTTTTTTTGTTTTTGTTTTCATTTAAATTTTCAGCATTTCAACAAGCAGAGGAAAATATCTCCAGATGAGGAATTAAAAGTCTTTGAGTCCTAGCCATTATCTGTCATTGTGGTTTGAAGGATTTTTTTTCAACATTTTCAATTCAATTTTCTGGAATAAAATGGAAGTATAGTTGTATATTTTGGAGTGGAAACATTGATGTTAAGCTGAGGAAGCAAAATAATTTTAGGAAGTATTTTTCATCAAAATTTGTTACAGTTGCATTAACTTGCTAAGCAGTTTGGTTGACCAGTTTGAGTGTTTTTCATGGAAGATGTGTTGGCCAAAAACATCATGTCTCTGCTCATTCCTTCTGTTTCCTAGGTCACTGTCAAAGTCTGCAGATGTCCCTTCTTTTTCTGTCTCTCTTGCCCATTTTCCACTCTCAGATCCTCTCTTGCCAACAAACCATACAAAAAGTTAAAGCCTTTATCTCTTCAAATAGATTTTTACTTTTTTTTTTAAATTCCAGCTTAGTCATATCTTCCATATTTCATAAAGTGCAGCTACTACTGGGCATAGTGTACTGCTCTGTGGCCAACTGCTTTCCCTACTAAATCTTCCAAACCTCTCTTCTCGTGCCCCCATCCAGCACATTTCCTTTTTGTATTCCTTGTCCAGACTTTTCTTCAAAAGCCTTCGCCTCTTCTCCAAGCTTCTATCTGTGGCCAAAAATCTTGCAGCCTCCCTCTTGTTGGGGACATCCAACTGCGCTTTGGTTTAGCTCATGTTTGGAGTCCTGGGTTACCAATTCCAAGACCTAATTTCACCTGCCCTTATTGCAGCAGTTTTATGGAGCAGTGATTTCATAGGTGAAGGCAAGCGTGGAGAAAAGTGCAATGAAGTGTGGCCACAGGGACTGCAGCAACGACTGCTATCCAACCTAGCTGAATGCAAGCTAGCTCTAGTTTGGAAGCTGTGGACACATTAGCATGGGGCTTTGTCCAAGTTAATAAGCCCTAATAAGCTAACGTAGCTCCACAGCTTCTTGACCAAACCTGGCTTACACTGTGTCCAGCCTGGATCACAAGCAGAAATCATATGCATCTGTCTATACCAGCCTATATAAACATGCAACAGTAACCTGCCTCAAAGGCAAGAGTAGTTACTGGTAAACACAGCCTCCAGTGGGACTTTGAAATTCCTCGTGCCTCCTGCACATGCTGTTGGGAGCTTTTCTGGTGGGTTCTGCTACAAAACAGGCAATCTGTTGAGTGCAGAAATACAGTCATTTCCTCTTTCTTGGATGAGAGTGAGCAAAAGATGGTGATTGCCGAACAGCTCATCTCTGCTGCTGATGAGCACTGCAAAACCGCTGGTGGGCTGGGACATCACTAGGTTGAAAGAATTGGCAGGTGTAGGAATGATACAGAGATGCAGCTGAAATTTAATTTCCTCCAGAACCATTCTGCACAAGCTGTGCAAACTTTCTTTAGCTGAATAAATACACTTAAAGACAAATATTTCCCATTTTCCTAGAAATACTTGTGGTAACAACTGCCTGTGCTTTCTCTCCTGGAGCCTTAAAAAACAGTCTGCACATTTGCATTTTCACTAATAGTCTCAGCAGTAAACTTCCTTCCAAAAAGAGGGAAAAAAGGAAATCTTGTGTTCCCTGAATGCAGAATGAAATTACACATTCTCTCTCTGTCTCATACATACAGATACACAATTTAGTACTTTACATCTTCAAAGTGCTGCTCAAATAGGGAGTAAATTGTGTTTGTAAACTCGCGCTTTGGGAGACAAGTTCAAATAGGGCTTAAGTCCCAAATGGAATGTTGATGGTCTCAGTCAAGCTCCTAGTGGACATTTGTCACAAAAGCACAGCATTGTTTGCTTGTATTGATAACAATTAGTATTATTACTCTGTGTTACAGCACAGCCTTGATCAAAGACACGTTGTATGATGCACTGGGCATACACAAAATAAAAGACTGGCCCTGCCTCAAAATGTGAACAGAAAGAAAAGAAAAAAAAGATAGAAATGGTTTGTTCTGTTTTGAGATGAGGAACCAGGGGCTGCAGTCCACAAATACAGTTAAACTGATGCTTACTACTGTCCTGGTTTGTTACCTATTTTGCTAAATCCAGGTAAAATTACCAAATGGCATGACCACAGTCACAGGGGGCGTCTGTGTCAAACCTAGGAACAGAACCTAGCTCTCACAAGCCTGTAGAAATTGTGTTAACTGGAAGGTTACCCTTCCTCTCCAAATGGAGTTTAATGAATATAACACACTTCAATAGGTGTATTCATAAGAAGTTACCCATTATGGATGTAATGCATGAGTTTTTCTCTCTTGGAAATAGGTTACTCTTACTGGCCATTTCCTGGTCAGGTTTTGATGAGTCCCTTTCAGGCACAGTTCCCATTGAAATAGGTTTTCCTGAATGAGGACTTAAGGAACAACTGAATAAAGACCTCTATAATTGCTCTATAATGATTAAATGGTTCCCATGAGCAAGGCAGTTCAGAAAGACGTGCTTTCACTTAGCAACATTTGCACTGCCAAAATGAAATAGCCACATCTACTGCAGGCACAACTTAATTCATTATCGTTGCTGCTGCTATTGTGGCAGACTAGAGACTTGGCAGGATCAGGCCAGGAGAGCGGTAGACCCTGTACAAGCACATTGTACGTGGCAGTCCAAGTCCACATGGTCTTGGGGTGCTCAGGCCGCTCCCCTGTGTGCTGATGTTTTGAGCAGTTTCTTTACACTGCCTTATTTTTGCCACATTTGTTCTGCTTTTGAAATAGTGTTTGGGCACAGGTGTCAGTGATGCAGCTTAAAGGCAATGTTTCTACAGAAGGGTTGGGCTGGAGAGAAGATGGATATATAAACTTTATTTTGAGGTGAGGTACAAACCATTCCTGCAGGAGTGACCAGTTATTCAGGTTCCATAAAGTCAACTGAAAACAGATGTTTTATTTCCCCATCTTTCTCTCTCTCTCTCTCTCTCTTTTTTTTTTTTTTAAATCTGCATACTGGGGCTTAAAAGCAAGGACAAGATTTGTATTGAGCTCTTTAGTAAGGAAAAGGCAGGAGCAGGATAGCCTAAAGAGTTGATCAGAAGCCCACCTGAGAAGGTCTTGCCCTTTGGACCTGTGGATGCTGGATCTGGTCCCAGGCGTGCTATGGGATGTTAATGGCAGGCAGGAGATGGTGGGTGATGGGCTGTTATAACGTAGCAAGCAGACGCCACAGGAACAGACTCCCCTTCTTGGGGTTTCTGAGAGCACCCTCTCATTGTGCAGCTTTCCCTAGGCTGCTTGTTGGAAGGAGGGAGGCTTCCCCAGCTGGTTTTGAAATGCTCAGCCCCCATTTGGGCACTCTGGCCATGTCAACACACTCAGTGAATGCTTGCACTCCCAAAGGTAGAAATGGCAACCCTCAAAGTCGAGCCATCTTTGGAGATTTGCCTTGAAACTGTGGTTGTCAAACAATGGAGTTGAATCTCTTGAAAATGAGGAGCTCATAAAAATAAGCTATGCGTTGTCAGCTGTAAAAAGAGAAGAGCGTGTTGTTCCTCAGGGCCATTTTCTAATCGCAGATGCACAGTGTGCATTACCATATAGCTTAAAAAAGCAGAGATTTCCAAGATATAATGTGAAGTTGTGTGCAAACCTCTCAAAGAAACCAATATCCTTCAGGAGTTTTTCATGCACTCATACATACCCAGCAATGACATGGACTTCTAATAGGTGGTCTTCGGTTATGTGGCAAAGGGGTAAAAGGGAGGACGGGAAAGCCAAAGAGAAGTATAGGCACAGAAGCAGAATACGACAGAGCTGGAGCTGGAAGCTTCTGAGCAGCATTTCACTTCTGAGAGGGAAGAGTGGCCGCAACGTGACTGGTTGTCCATCTCGCGTTAATATAATGAGGCATGGCTGGAGAGTGCAACAAGTCCTGCAGTGATACAGCAAAACCTTTCAGAGCCTGGAAGGAAAGATAATACATTTTGAGAGGCTGTGGGTTTTATTTGTTTTGGTTTGCTTTTTTGTTGTTGTTGTTCTCATTGGTCCTCTTTGCTTGCAACAGAAACAAATAATCTGGGCCATTCAAGCCAGAACTAATTGGTGTCAACAGCTGACTGGTGCCTGACCTCAGACTAGCTGCTGGGAAACAGCCGCCAGCATCGCAAAACCATCCTGACAGCAGGCGGTGGTGAGAAATCACAGAAACACGGGGCCAGAACGGATCTCAGGAGATCATATGGTCAATGAACAGGTGCCGTTTCTGTCCCTACGGGCTGAAGACCAAAGTCTCTACACGTCCAAGAGTCCCAAAGAGGCATACCTCATACCTATGGGAGCTCAAGGGGTGGGGGTTTCAAGAGTGGTAGATGGCAATGATGCCCCAAGGTGCCTTGCTGCGGGATGGGGCTGGGCTGGGGAGGACTGGGCTGCAGTGAGGGTTGGCAGCCTCGTCGGCAGACCTTGCTGACTTCCCTCCAGGAGCCACAAAGTCGGACTGCCAAGCAGTTCTTGTGCTGGCAGAGGTCTGGCTGACAGCCCTGGGATGCTGGCTCCCAGGGGAGCTGCACGAGAACTGGGTGAGAGCCAGATGGCTGCCCTGGAAGCTGGAGCATCTACTGCTAGCAGCGAGGCTTGCGGTAGTCAATATGTGCCCAGGTTAACTCGGGGTGCTTGTGATGACATGGTAGCGTGTCTTGGCTAGGCAAATGTTTGAAAAATGGTGCATGGGACTGTGTAAAGCGTGAGACATCTCACCCAACAGAACAGGTAAAGCTTAAGCTAAGGTGCTGTTTCTTGTTATTTCTCTGTGCCTGGGTGTTCGGATGTGGCTTTGTGCAGCTGAGAGCTGCTTGCCTCAGTTCCACACCATGTCTTGGGTTATGAGGGTCTGAGACAGGAATGGCCCAATGAATGCTTTGCAGGTGGGCATCTGGGCTTTAAAGTGTGCAGAGACCTCACAAAGCAGCAGAATGCTCGCCCTGTTGTATGCTAACCCGTATCAGTTTTCCCTTGGATTTAGGCAATTCCCCTTGGGTGGAGCAGGAAACAAGCACAGATACAGCACAGTGGTGGCAGCTCCGTGTTTGTATCTGAAAGGATGTTTGCATTTCTTGGGCAACCAACGTGGGCAAAAAACCTCCATTCCACATTGAATGGGAGTTGCGATAAAGCCCTGTCATCCTGGTGGTATGTTGAGCGGGCTGAGATTTTAGGATATTTCCTTTGTGTGTTCTCCTTATCCCCAGCATCATCTCCCATTTATGGGCATTACCCAGCTTCTTTGTATTTCATCTGCGAGCTTTTCTTTTATGGGCATTAGGACAGCTGGGGAAGAGAAGACAATTCTGGCTGTGATAGGAAAGTGCCACAGTTTGGCAGGCACCAAAGTCAAATAGCATCTCTGAGCCTCGCTCCTGGAGTTCTCACCCAAGCTAGCAATAAAAAGAAGACATGAGTTCGCCTTGTGCATCCTTGAAGAGACAGAACAGATGCTAGTTATGACCCTCCAGGATCCATCTGAGAGGAAAAAGCAAAGCCAACTTCATGGCTCCATTTGTCTCTGCCAGGCCTGTAAGATGAATTCAATCATGCCAGTGTCAAAAATTGCTGTCTGGTCTAGGAGATGAATATGGCTATTTGTCGTCTTTGGAGCTAAAAGCTCTGCCTGCCCCAGCACAGTCATTTCTATGCCAGTGAGCAGTCCACAGCACAGCTTACCTTCTCATGGGGAAGTGGATGCTGTTGCAGTTATGTCTCCTGACTCCGCACAAACTTTTTCCTCATCTGCAAGGTTAACTAACATAATCCTTGCTAAAATGGTTCACACTGTGGTGGCTTCTCAAATGCTGGCTGAACTACTGCGTGTCTCGAGGAAACCTCTCTAGTAATCTCTTAGAACAGAGAGATAGTGACCTCCATGGCCGGCAGTGACCTTCTGTTGTGCTGTTCTCCAGCCAAAACTGGTGCAGTTTTGACCTTCAGATCCTTTCCCAATCTTTCTGAAGAAGTTGAGGAGAATAAGTAAGAAAACCAAACAATGACAGAGTAGATTTTGATAGCAGCTAAAGATCTGCACTTCACTGTGCATTACTAGCAGCTCTTAAAAGTCATAACTGTGCTTCACTATGGCTAAACAAGACCGTGACAACGAATTTACATCAGTTAAACTCTGCTAGGCCCTGGCCCAGCAGAGTACTTAGATGAGTGTTTGAAGCCTATCAAGTGCAGTGCAACTGCTCATGCTCTGAGCTCTGCCCCAGCCACCACTCAGCACCGAGACTCCAAGGCAGGGATTGCTCAGGATGGGGCTCAGCAAACAAGTAAAAAAACACCCAAAAAGAGCTGTCCATCATTGCAGCCACACTGGAAACATGAGGGGCATGTATGGGGAGCAGGGACAAAGTGAAAGTGGCAGAACTATAAGCTATTTCAAGCACCTGAGAATACATTTCAAGAGAGAGGGGAAAAAAAAGAAAATTCTGAAGCAGCACTTGAGGGTGGTTTTTTTTCTGCCGCTCTTTGTTGTATCACCTTTCTTATTGAATTTTTTTTCTTTGCACTGAAAACATACATTATCTTCCAATCCTTCTTCAGTGAAGTAAATCTAAACTGAAAATAAACCACACATTTGGCCAGCCCTGCCTTAAAATTACACATCAAGAACATTTCCAGTGACAAATACTTTCAAGGCAAACAAACTGAAGAGAAATTAAAAAATCTCTGTGGGGCATAAATATGTAATTACACTCACACAGGGAGCATTTTATCAGGTAAACCATCCTACTTTGTTAATTGAAATGCTGCAGCACAAGGTTTTTTGACAAAGGGGCGGAATATGCAGGCGTATTTTTCACTGCTGCTGCTCCATGTCTCTCTCTCCTTTCCCTGTGTGCTCCAGTGATGGGGTAGTGATCACTTCTGGTTTCTTTGTTCAAATATCCTCATTTCTACCATCTCCACTTTATCCTGGCAGGGAAAGTTTTCCTTTCACTCAAGGCACAGGTTTGGGTTTTTGTCGTTGTTGATTTAAAACAAAACCTAGAAAATAAGTCTTTTTTCTTAAATTAAATTCACCAGAAAAAAACAAAACCTTGAGAATTAAAAGAAGAAAGCAGAAGGAATAAAAAGAACTCCAGGAAGCAGGTACAACTATGCTAACGTAACCCCACTAAAATAATCCTACCAGGGTGAAGAGGAGTTACGGGAGTCAATGGGAGCAAGGCTGAAGTTTGGGATCAAAGAGATTTGAGGCCCAGATACTCAGTCTTTGTTATAGCAACATTTGTCAGTATCTAGTGGCCGTGGGCAACACTCAGTGAAATATTTACGAGGTGATCACTTCCAAGAAGCATGGCTGCTGGCAGGCTATTTAATTGTCTAAACGCGAGCTGCATTGCCAGCTGTGGTTTTGCTCATCCATCTGCGATGGCTCTGCCATGCCAGTTCTCCTGCCCTGAGAAGGAAGTGGGGCATATTCTCCCCAGGAAGTAGCAGCACAGGGTAGTCCCATACACACACCAACTGCTAACCCTTGCTCAGCAAAGGTGACCAACGTGCTAACTGTGGCACCAACCAGGCGGTGAGGAGAGGTAGTGCCAAGCCCTCCCCTCGAGCAGATAGGGATGCTGGCATCTTGTCCAGGTTTTCTTCTCTCTGCAGACCAGTGGAGAATAACATGTTATTGTTGTTCTCTTTCATGACCTATTGCCTAGTCTGGTCTTTCTGTTGTGTTTTCTCTCCCTCCAATACACAGTACAGAAGGCATTCCAGTTGCACAGCCTTTAGCGAATATTGTGTGGAGAAACTCAGAAAGGTGTCAATGTTTTTCTTAATGCACCTGAGCTTTGAAAGTTCCATATTCCCTTTCTGCTTCATGCTCATCTCTGTTTTTTTCTGTATATAAGCTTCTCTTCACAGTCCTCTTAGCAATGCAAAGATTCTGTAGCATAATCTTGCCTCTATGTTCAGTCCTTTGCCCAGGCTCTGCTGTTTATTTTGAACAGAAGAAGATTGACCTGAGCAATGGAGGGACTGAGACTTCCAGAAGAGAGCTTTACCACACTGTGTATCTCTCCAGGTAAGTCACTTAGACTGTCAAAAACACATAGGTGTGTAACCCTCTTGAAGTTATTCTGAAACAGCCAAAATACATTTGAGTACTCTCTTAGCCTCTCTCTGCTTCTTTCCTTTGGTTTTACAACATGATAACAAGAGTGCGTCCTCTCACAGGAGTGATGTGAGTGAATAACGAAGGACTGTGAGTTATTCAGAAACTATAACACTGTGGTTAAAGACTTGGCCTCCACCTCTTAGCCTCCACACAACATAACACTTCCACATTATTTAAGCAGATCTGAGGTTAAGACATAAGGAAAAGGGCTGAAAAATGAGCCAAGACCTCTTTGTCTAACCAGACCATTCCTGCATGTCTCAGGTGGGTCATGGCTGGGCTAAGAGACAAGTCAGCCCATCAAATCCTGTTCCCCGACTGGTTTTGTCTGGGGAGTCAGTGAATGCGGGGATTCTTTGCAGTGGAAATCAGGGTTCAGGGGAGGAAGATTTGCATCCAATTCACAACCTAAAAATGCAGAACATTCATCAGAACCTCAAAGCTGGGAAACTCCTAGGTCATAGTGTTTGTATATGGTGCAGAGCAGTCCTATTAAGCTATAATGTTGGAAGGAGGAAGGGATTCAAGCTGAGCTCCACCTTTGTTACTTAAATATAATACTGCAGGCTCTCAAAATCGGAGGCCTGGCACAGGGTACTTTTGTGTAGGTACTGTACAGGTATGGAACAAAAAGATAATGCTTATCCCAGGAAGATGATTATCTTGGTGTAGGAGGAGAGTGGAGGAGGGAGGGTCACAGAGAGGTGGGACCAGGGAGGAGACCGTGTTGGCCAACACAGTTGACATCAGTTACACTGGCCCAATAATCTGACAGCTGCCAAACAACCTGGACTTTGGAGCTGGACAGAGGAGAGATTTGGGAATCATGGTGAAGTATGGGATGCGTATGAAAGATGTCCTCACAGGCATGAGAGACATCTTGGAAGAAAGCACATGTGGAACAGGTAGGCACTAAGGTAAGAGTCAGGTCTGTCAAGGCGCTATTAATTGTTGATAGTGACTGAGAGATGGTGGGTTGCTTTGGAAGGGGCCAGGAAGGATCTTGGGGGTAAACAGCGGTAGCTTGTTCCTAACCACAAGGAAATGCTGAGGAGCTTTGATGGTGGCTCCCTCAACATCGGGTTCATGCAGGTGAACTTTCTCTTGGCTCTAGGAAGAGGCAGGTCAGCCTCTTCCTACAAGAAACACAGGAAGGTGACTGGGTGGATGTGGGAGCAGTTATCCAAGCTGTTAGAAGGACCAGGGCTTTGAACTCCTCTCTAACCATTTTCTGTAAGAAAATACTGTCTGCTGGGCTGTGTTCTGAGTTTAGTCTCTGTTTTTGCTGCAGAAACTGTTTTGCTCTGCATAAATATTTAAGTATTCCTTCAGATCTGACGAAACAATACCTTCAACATGCAGTCAAGAGCTGTTTTCTCTCTGGCTCTGAATATTGAATGATTTTACACAGAGGACTGTGTTCAGTGTGAGACATGAGGGAAATCTGGGGTAGTGTAACAGAAAATTTTAACTGCTAGCATGTCCTATGCCTTTTATTTTTGATTGAGGAAAGCCTCCCTATTTCTTCTCTAGAAGCATCCAGCATGAGACTCCCACCAAGGCTCCACAGGATCTGGATGGGCAGGTAGACACCCAGCAGCTGAAATTGAGGTACGATGAGGACTTTTCTGGTGGAAATTGGAGCACCTGGATAATTTTGTTATCATGAGGATTAAGCACCAACTTGGGAGGGCTTTTAATCCAGACAGCCAAATCTGCTTGTGGTTCTAGGTTTTGGTACACCAGACATTTTATCTTTGGCCTGTTTCACTGGACAAATGCTTGTGGCAATAGAATATTTGCCATTGACTCTTTGGTACCCTTGACTGGTTTGTGTCTCTCCTGAGTCACATTTTACCGGGGTACTTGCCCATCTCTTTCCCTTCCCTTTCTTTGTCTGTATTTTGAGCCGTGTGGTGGATGTTTGCTCAATAAACAATGTTTGAAGTCAGTCGTCTCCAGGTATCTGTGTTGACTGAAACCACTGTACTGTGGCACAGAGTGCAAACAGAGCAGCTTAGTAGATTCTGTTATGGTTCATGTGAAGCCCTCAAACATGTCTGATGAGGATTTTCTTAGTGACAGATCAGTGGACGCTTGAAGGAGTTTGACACTGCATAATTTTTTCTGCTTTATCACCGTTATTTCCTAAAATACACGCTTGGCTTATTTGAGTTTATAAAACACAAGTAAGGCATCTTGCACCAATTAGATGGGAAAGCTGGTTATTCAGACATTCGACTTGAATTCTCCACCTGGGATTTTCCCAGAAACATCTTCCTGGGACATTTCAGCATCTCCTGGACAATTTGCAGAGCAGCAGTCCTTCAGATAGCCACAGCACCCAGCGCTGAACTGTCGAGTAGGAAGGCAGTGGCAAACGCTTATTGAAGAGTAGAAATATGATACTATGGCTTTCTTTATTATTTAGCAAATGACTTGGGATCATGCTGAAAATCAGAATACTAACTTCGGCCAACAGTCTTGCCCTGATAGTATCAGACAGGTTAGCCACAAATTTCCAGTGGTTTTGGGTGACACCTTTTTCTTGCATTGTGGTTTAGTACAGCAAAAATACTATGCTCTCACATTTTGTGCTTGGACATTCTGCTATTTCTAATGGGTGAATCTGTATCTGTTTCAGTGCCTACATTATCTTTCTTATAATGTTAATTAATAAATCCAGTCTGGTTTTGCTGAGAGCTGTAACGCTTGCTCCTGCTGATTGGTAGGAACATTCAAATAATCCAAACTCTGATGCCAACTAGAAGTCCACCTGTTTGTGGCCGTTTAAAATCCCTCAGGGATTTTGCAAACCAGATGATGAGACCAGGCAAGTAGTTGTCAAACTCTGACTTAGTCTGTGGTGCAGTTGTAGCTGGATGAAGTGTTGAAGTGCCAGCTGGACCATGTTATTTCCTGTTAAGGCTGTCCTGTCTCTTTTGAAGAATTACAGGAACTTCTCAGAAAATGGAAAATGAATTTCACATCTTTTTTTGAAATACCAAAATTCCTTGCATAGGACATTGTCTTGCTATCTCAATGAGTTATTCTAGCTGTTTTGTTTTGTTTGCATTTGTCACCATAACAGACCACTCAAGTATCTTCTTTTTTTGCTTCCTAGTAAAGTAGTATGCTGCTGTCCAGAAGCAGATGAGGGTAACAAGAGGTGGCTGGGTTACATGATGAAGCGGGCTGAAGGGCAGAGTTCCTGTTAACTGGTCTTCACGGAAAAGGTCACAGGCTGGGTAATGGGCAGAAAGAGGGAGTCCTGGCCATGGAGTCATGCCATACAAAAGTATGAGGAATAGCTACAGCAGTTGGGGAGCAGGAGGAAAAAGCCATTTGTGTGAGCACAAAGCTGGACTGGTTGGATAGAACCTTTTCCCTTGCCTCCAGGTTTGGTACAGATATTTCTTGGGTGGAAGTCCAGAGAGAGACAAGGTCCAGCTGGCATCCTGTTACGAGTGGTGTCCCCCAGGGGTCGGTACTGGGGCCTGTCTTGTTTAATATCTTTATTGATGACCTAGATGAGGGGATTGAGTG
>VXAL01013007.1:5783-148650 GCA_013399475.1 Chauna torquata | reverse complement strand
TACATAGATGCGGGATTGAGAGAAAAAAGAGTTGTAAAATAATGAAAATCTATTTCAGATAGTCTTCCTCCTAAAGTGCCCAGAGGGTGTAGGTTTGTTGTCCTGCACCATACCCTCCCAGNTTCCCCACAAAAGCTCTGTAGAAAGGCCATAGTGTAAACCCATCGCTTGTCCACAACAGACCCTAGAGGTATGCCCAAAGTTAAGCTTCTCTTTTTAAGAGTTTTGAAAGCCAAAATGAACAGCTAAATTTCAAAGAATTAAATTGTTGCTCACACAGTTCCTGCTCCAGCTTCTCACCCTTCCCCAGTGAATACCAGACAGGCCAAGCAGGGCACTGCTGTGCCTGTACCTCTGCTGCAGTTTCATTGCTTTTCTGTTCAACGCAATTGTCGAGTGAGTGACTTTTTTTAATTTCCAAAATCCTAAGAATGATCAAAAACTTGCCTGGACCAAGAAGCTAATATTTCTTCTCAGGGAGCTTTGTTTCTTTCCAGGAAGATTTTCTGTTAAGTGTTTGTGAGGAAGAACTCAGCTGCTTCTATATATTCATGCGTATTTCTGAGATATCCTCATCAATGAGAGTTGATTAGCCCTGGAGGTGATATTTCTCTGTGGGCCACCGTTGCTTTGCTGGTTGTAGACAGAGACGGAAAGGTCTGAGCTCCAGAGAAATAAGCTGAGGTGTTGATCTGTAGCCCAATGCGAGAAGTGAGATGAGGTTTAAGACACTTATAAGACCCATCGTAAGAGCTAGCTATGAACCCAGCTGAAAGCCAAGTGCCTGGCATGAGGCTTGGTTTAGTGGCAGTTTTACCTGCAGAAGAGAAATTTAGCGCATCCTAATAGGTGTATTAAGATGAATTCAAATCTAAGCACCCCATTCCTAAATATGTTTAGCGGCATCACACTCTGCCCATCGCATCACACAGCTGACCAGAAGGTTTAGTGGCTGGACTGGGCTGAGGATGTGGGGACCGGGGGCTCAGGCACGGGATTGCTGTTGGACAGTGGGCTCGTTGGTAACCCTCCCTGCAGCTTTGTTTTCCTAGGGAATCGTAGTTTTCTACATGTTTTATGTGCCTTCCCTCATTACATATTTTGTGGGGCAGGGATTCACTCCTGTTGTTTGCTTTGATAAAAACAGGATCCTACCTGAGTTAGGACTAAATGGCTAAAACAAAAGTCTTTTCCACGCTTTCCCTTGCAACATGGTCCTTCTTGATGATAAATCTCATTTATTAAGGAGACAAACCTATGCTTTTTTTTTTTTTTTTTTTTAATGAAAAAGAGAAAATATCACACCATACATGTTTGCAGAAGCCCAAATACATCCAGGAGAATTTATTTTTCCCCTTTGAGCTAACTTTCCAAACACCGTTTGTTCCAATTAGACCTTTATTTTCCCAAGCGCCAGTCTACCTGTTCCTCTTCTGGATTGTTTAGGCCAGGATTAATACCCGAATGCCTGACTTATTCTGATTTTACCAGCAGGTGCAGGTCAAAGAACTAACAGTTCTACTTCAATAGGCCTTGCAAGAGTCCATGGTTAATCTTTGCTCCAAGAAAACGGAGTCGTCTTACAGAAATTCCTGCTGCTCTGTTTCTGTCTCTGTACTAACCAGAGAGTGAAGGAAAGAGCCATTTTCTCCCTGAGCTTTCAAAAGTCCAGTGGATCAAGAAGGCTACAGCCTTCTGAAAACCCTCTGTCTGGATCTTGTAAATAATGAGAAAAGTCTCTTACTGTTGCCTTGGCCACATCAAACTTCTCTCCAGACAACCAGAAAATGCATCTTTCCTATTAATCTTCCTGACTTTGGTGCCAGATTCATGGGTTATGGTCTGTTCGTCCTGAGAAAATGCTATCTGAGTCAATATTTAGACAGCATAAGCCTTAATCACAACATAGTTATGCTTCATTAAAGAGGTTTTTCATTCACTTCAGTTGGAAAATACTGCAGAATGTACCAGAAGCAAACAAATTGGGTAGATTTCCTATTCATGAAAACCTTAGTCTTCTTCCATAGAAATAAAGGGCTAATTACTTGTTCAGAAGCCTTTCTTTTCTTTCTTCATAGAAGGAACAGGGATACGTTTCCTTGACCTTGCTAGTGTAGATATGCTTGCTCGTTGGTGCCCAGTTTTCTTGTTGTTGGAGTAGACCCAGAGTGACAGACAGTTGTCCCCTTAACCCTTACTTTAGATATCAGGGGAGGAACAAAACCAGTCAGCAGGAAATGCTGGGGGCCACCCAGCTGGAAAGCAGCTCTGCAGAAAGGGACCTAGGAGTCCTGGTGGACACCAAGTTGAACATGAGCCAGCAATGTGCCCTTGCCACTAAGAAGGCTAACAATATTCTTGGCTACATGAGGCAAAGCATCACCAGCAGGTCAAGAGAGGTGATCCTTCCCCTCCACTCAGCACTGGTGAGGCTGCACCTGGAGTGCTGGGTCCAGTTCTGGGGCCCCCAGTACAAGAGAGACCTGGGCACACCGGAGAGAGCCCAATGTAGGGCTGCCAAGGGACTGGAGCAGCTCTCCTGTGAGGAGAGGCTGAGAGAGCTGGGACTGCTCAGCATGGAGAAGAGGAGGCTCAGGGGGATCTCATCGATGTCTACAAATACCTGAAGGGAGAGTGCAAGGAGGACGGAGCCAGGCTATGGTGAGTGGTGCCCAGTGCCAGGACAAGAGGCAATGAGCGCAAACTGGAACACGGGAGGTTCCGTCTAACCATCAGGAAGCACTTCTTTACTCTTTACTAACAGAGCACCAGTACAGGTTGCCAGAGAGGTTGTGGAGTCTCCTTGGAGATCTTCAAGCAGCCTGGACGTGGTCCTGGGCACCCTGCTCTGGGTGGCCCTACTTGAGCAGGGGGTTGGACCAGATGGATCCAGAGGTCCCTTCCAACCTCAACTAGTCTGGGATTCTGTGATATCACCCAGAAATGGTGTTCGTCTATGATCCTTTGCTGATCACAAAGACCGTAGTGAAAAAAAATACTTTTAGAAGTGGCCCAGACCTTGGTGTACTCCCAGGTCTTCCAGGACTGGAGCTCAGGCTGTCTATAGATTCCATGTCATCTGCGAGCTTCAAGGAACAGTCCCCTGCCTACCACCTCCCATGTCCCCAGGGCTTCTACCCCCCATCTTTGGCCCCAAGGCACAAGCACAGGGGCAAAGAGGGTAGATGGAGGAGCTGAGACTTGTCCAAGCAGCCGGTACATTCACAGCTGGGCATATGCAAAAGGGCAGGGCATATCCAAGTCTCAGGAGCAAGAATACATAGAGTAGAGTGCAGGCATGGCAAATATGGCCTCAAAGCCCCTCTGCACAGCCATGTGGCCATATTACCATAGTAACTGACCATTCAGCTGTCCTTAATGTATTTCTTTATCCTCACAACGTCCTGGCAAGGTAAAAATGTGTTTTTGTCTCTGTGCAGTGCAGAGGAGCCTGTGTGCAGTGGCTCAACCCAGGGCACGCAAGCAGACCGCGGCCAAGCAAAGCTGCCATTTCTCCCACAGTCTGGAAGAGCCCGGAGATCACAGCATTTTCCTTCTTTCTTGAAGGAAATAGGTTGCAGCTCCTTCTTCATTTGCTGTGACCCTCCATCCACAAGTGCAGGCCAAGCTATCAGCGGGGGAGGCTACAGAGAAGCTGGAGGTGGAGGGAGGCCAAGCAGCGTGTCGGAGTCTGCCCCTTCTCTGGGGCATGGAAGAGCAGATGATTTTGCCTGCAGTGCTCATAAAAAAAATTGATTTCTTTCATCTCTTCCCTGTGCAAAGGCCAGTGCTGAGCCTAGCAGATTATTCAATAACATCCCATAAAAATATTAAACTTCTGTATCGGAACCAAATTAAAATTGTATGTCACGATGCAAACAAAGGTACCCAAGTCGATTTCGTCTCTCTCTCTCCCTCTTTTTTTTTCAAATTTAATATCACACAGAAGAGAGAAATGGAATCTGTATTTAAATGGCTGTGGAACATTGTGCATTTAAAGTGCACAGCAAGTCACTCCCTAAAGCACTCCATATGATATGTAAATCTTTTGATCTTTCACAAAATGCATGAGTTCCATAAAGAATAATGAGTACTAGCTTGGGAAGTACAATATTGACTGTCACTGTAGTGCACTTAGCCACAATTATTATTTGCATGGCTTTTGCAGCATAACTGGAGGGGAGAGTCCTGTGAATATTTTTAATGCATTCTAATAGCTGCTAAAAGAGATTTTATTTTATAATAGATGCATTCTTTCTTTAGGATCTACAAGCATTTTTTTTTTTCAATTTATTCATTACATTTTTTACTCTTTATAAGAAAGCATCTGTGGCGAAAAGCCGAAGAGCATACAAGTCCCAAGGAAAGAAACAATTGATGTCCTGCCCTGCCATTAGTTGCAATAAAGCAGGGAAATTGACAATAATGTTTATTTATTCTTTAAGCCAATGAGAAATGTTTAACTTGAAAAATGATCTTAGGAATGTTCTGCCTGAAGGAGCTTGAGGCAATGTCTCCCTTTGAGGTGTACCCTAGAATGAGCCAGATTCTCTGCAAGGTGTAAATGCAGAGAGATCCCTTAGGATCAGTTTCTCAGTGACTGCTGAGGTTGGTGGAGCCTTTGGCACTGATCCAGCATGTTGCTTTTGAGTTTCAGCATGGAAAGGATTTAAATGCCTAGGCCTGGTGGCAGTGGGTGCTTATTTCCAATACTAGCAGTGGGGAAGGAGAAGCTGAGCCGGACACTCTGCATGCTGAGCCTTTCCTATGCTTCTTCCCAGTTTTCCAGATATGCACGGCCCAGACCTTCCTGGAGGTGGGCAACCGAACCTTGCCTTCCAGAAACAGAGGTTTCTCTCCTTTCCCATGGACACCGGTGTCTTGTTCGTCCACCCAGGAGATGTGAAGGCTATAAACTCATGGTGTGGGGGAATGAGGTAGGCATAATAGCTGGAAACATCACAAGCACCATCAATGAAACATAGCTGAAGAATTAGCTTATTATTATTAATGCTTTCTGGTTTCCTCCTTGAAGCTTTCAATATCTCTCTGGAGGTCTTTTCCAAATAACTTTGTGTATTTATCATTTGCATTGCTATAAATCCCAGAAGATACAGAGTGAGGACAGGGTTGGTTGTATCTCGTGTAGATACAGCAGGGAGATGCTCACCACTACCAGGAACGCAAGAAGCAGCAAATGGGCACTGATGGTTCTGTCCACTGGTCTTGGGTTTGTTCTGGATCGGAAAAGGCATTTTGCTAAAGAATAATGCCGAAGCGGTACTCGGTAAAGTCAAGTGCTGTTTTACTACTGACTTCTCAGGGAAGAGCATTCCCTGTGTGACAGTTCCTGTGTGGGACCAGGCGCTGGCCACCTGACACCTCTTTAGTATGCAATTCATCCAGTCAGCAGGACAGATTTATAGCTGAAGAAACAACGCATGCACCAAAACCAAACACAGAGATTGGTCTGTGTGCTTGGTGACTGCTCGTTTCATATAAGAGACCTTTCCTTCTATCAGGCAAGAGTGATTCCTCATAGTCTGCATTGATCTGGTCTCTGGGTCCAGTTTACCAGGACAGGTAACTTTTCGTCTTTTGGTGCCTCAGTTTCTCTGACTGTAAAATGAGCATAGTGCCATTTTCTTTCTTTGTAAAAGCTCTTTGAGGGCCAGAGAAGAAAATGTAATTAATGTGATAGCTGAACAGTGATAGGGCACTGCAATAGACAATTGGTCCTCTGATTTGAAGCAGACTTCTGGAGGCCAGGGAGGTGAACGAGTGAAAGACACTTTCCGAGCCTACTGCAGAATAAAAGCACATTTTTACACAAAACAGAATTTGTGTTTTTTTTTTTTTTTTTTCCCAACCTGTTCCAGCTTCATCCCAACCTACAAAGGAAGTAGGACTTGAAAAATTAGTTCTGTCAATGTCAAGAATGCACCAAAATCCCTTTATTTCATTAATCAGTTTAAACTCTGACACATCATTGGGACACACTGTTCATATTATTTCAGTCTTATCTGAAAAATAAGTTTCTTTCAGTCTTTTCACTCTTATCCTTAAAGATTTCGCTCCTGCTCAGTGTTGAGCATTCAGTAGGTCTTTAAAGGACACTAGTAAAGAGGATGATTTAGAATTTGCTGAGTAATTCTCTCCAGTTTTTCTTCCTGGTGCTAGCTTTCCCTACCTTTTGTAGTATAATTTTTAATTTCCCACCTTAGAAACGTTGTTCCATACACAAGTCCATCTTTAAAGATTAGAAAAAGCCAATGGAGTTTAGGTTGAATGACTGTATTGTTGTCTGCAGAACAAGAACCAGATATTGTTAATTTCAAGTCTGTCTTTTTTTTTAATCCTAGACCATCAGGATTATTTCAAAAAAGAATTCCTCTGTGGAAACATTTCCCCAAAATCTACTGAACATGTTTACCTGGTAAGACTTGTAGTAATTTTCCATAACATATTGCCAGTTATTATGCTCTGGAAAGGCACTGCAGTGATTTCAAGAGGAGAAAACCAAGAAAGATTATTCATTTCACATCCTCATGCAATTCTTTTGTAGGTGGCTTGCAACAAAGGGTGATATTGGATTACATTCATTTTGGTTCTTAATAAACTAGTAAATCTCCCATTGTTCTATGTTGTCCAATTATAAAAGCAATGAATATGAGACTAAGCACTTCAAGATAACCATAGCTTTAAAGATAGACAAAAAGCTTTATAGATTAGGATCAGAATAAAACTGCCATTTTTGTAGCATTTTGATTAATAATATGTTGTGAATTAAAGCATTCTCTCTTAGGAATGTCAAAAAATTACTCTTTAAGTAGGAACCACTGCAAATCTCAGGAAGAGTTTCCTAATATCTAGGGTGCTGAAAAGGAAAGGAAGTAAATCCTTCCTAGAAGTCATTTCCTCACAGTCTGAAGAGGTGATTATGGAGGATATTTCTTGAGGTCTGTTTGCCCATAGGAGTCATCTATTGGGATTTTTTTCCTGAACTGTTTCTGTTGCCTCCCCGTTTAGGATGTGGTGCCTTTTCAAACATGCTTCTTTGTTACACTGTGTTCCAAGAATGGATTCTTCAGTACTTTATAAAGACTTAATTGGCAATAAAAGCTGTCATAAGCATTTTGAAGGTAGGATCTGGGTATTTGCTTGTTCTTAAGCAAGGGTTTCCAACGTGGTCCAAGAACTGCTTCTGAGAGGTCTCTGGAGGTAACAAAGAAAAACAGTATTGGTAGCTGATTTAAATACACTGGGCAAGGTCTGGACCTTTGGTAAAACTTTAAGCATCAAAAGTTGAGAACAAAAAAAAAAAAAAAGAGCTACAAATCACAGCTGTGAATACCCAAGACCAAAGTGCTCAATAAGGGTCAAAAACTGGGATCATTGCCTTGCTCAGCTGTAAGAATTCATGAGCCCATTTACAGAAACATCTATTAACCTATTGACTGCCAACAGATTCTTTGTCAACAAATCCTTACTGAAAAGTAGAGCCCTCCGTCCATTTAGTCCTCATAATCCTAACTTGCATACAACCTTCCAGAATTGTCATGTGGCATGGCTTAGTTCTGTAAATTTGTCCATTGGCAAAGGAGAAGCAACGACCTATGGCCCTCTCCAGTCATGACACAGCATAAATGTCCCATCCAGTTGCCCATCCTAGTTGCATGTTAAGGCGCAATATAAAGGGAACGTGCATAAACAGGGGTCAGTTTGGTAGAGAGGAAAATAGGTCATGAAGAGATGTAGAAAGAGACACATGGACAGATGTGGGGAACGTCTAGGCATCTAAGCCCAGGCATCAAGCTTTTATCCTTTGTATGTAAAGGTCTAGCACCTATCTCTACCCTTGGCTTGGGCTGGGATGAATTTTTGCATCATGAAACTACTACAGCCCCATAGAGAGCCTGAATCCTCTCTCTGAATGCAGTATGGAAGGGACATCGTGCTTTTCAGGTCTGGCAGCAGCACTAGTGCCATAGCTCTAAGAAGAAACAAAGGGTAGAAGAGAAGATGCTCCTCTCCTCATATCCGTACCTTCTCACTGCTTACCAGGATTTCAAGCACTTTCATCTCTTCCTGGTTGGCTCTTCCATTCGAGAGGTAGCTGCTGGGTAAAAATAATTCTTTAGCTCAGGATTGTCAGTCACTTCACGGGACCATGCCTGAAAATGCAATCACACTTTTTGATCAGTTCTGCTGGAACAACCTGTTGTCTTTTATAATAACATTTCCATTGGGAATATTCAGATGCAGAGGCTAAAAAGAACCATTTCTTAGCATACAGACAACTACACACGCAGTGACTTTGCATTTTTATCTTTTTGATTTTCCAGTGGGTGTATTTGCTTGTTTTTTTTTGAGACAACATCCATCTGCTTCACAGTTCCTACAAAAGCTAGTTTACATGCTATAATTGCCATTAAAAATGTGGAGAGAAAGCTCATTGCACAAATGCATTGTTTTGCTCCCTTTAAAGCACACAGAAGCTACAAAACTACACGAGGCTGATTGATGGACAGGTTTATTTAATTATTACTTTCAGAAACATGTTCTCTATCTTACCCATAGCAGGTGCAGGCTGTGACGTGGCATTTGCTCTGGTAATTATGCAGTTTTTTGTAAATAGCAGAACAAGTCAGGATGAAAGATAGCACTGCCCTCAGGTTTTGTGGGAAATTATTCAGCATTCTCGTTGCCAAATTTCAAATGATACGTGTAAGTGATAAGGCTTCTTTGATTCCCACTGCACCTCCCACCACCCCATTCTTACTCCTATGGCATAAAACTGGGAGAGAGAGAGGGAGCGGGACTGAACGGTGGATATGTGGAAGGGGCAGTTTGTGCTGCAGCTCGTGACAAATGTTGTTATTGCAGTGTGGGAAAAGAGTGAATGATGAAGCTGATTCAGGTGCTGTGCACTGTGGTATAGCATTAAAGAGCATCGGGATGTGAGAACTGAAGTGGCCTTTTAGTAAGGCTGGTGCTTTCCAAGGTGAGGCAGTGCAGCTAACCTTCCAGCCACGTACCGCAGACTGCCTTTGTTGGGTCTCCTCCGATGTCCTCCAACCTGCACTTCATCCTGTTCTTCTCCTGTGTTTAAAGGAGTGTACTCAGAGTTCGGTCCATTCTCCAGCTCCCCCATCCCACGTTTCTTTCCCTAAACAAGGGATAAATAACAGATGCTGTGCAGGCTGCTGGGTGTACTCACATCTGGCTCTAAGAGGAAGACAAGGCAAATGCCTTGGCATTTGCGAAGGCAGAACAAGGAATGCCAAGGCAAACATCCCCCAGTCACCAGGAGATCCTGCCACAGAGATACAAGAGCCTTTGTCATCCTCAGCCTGTAAACTGTTCCCTGAACTCCTCCTTCCCTTCGGGTCCAGGGACACTGCATGTGCCTCGTGGCTGCCAGCTACATTAAGATTTGGATCTGGGGCTCCAAAGGAGTGGCTGGCCACTTTCACGTTGATTTATGATAACATATCAACAACTAAATCCTATTCCTGTAAGCTGCTCAGAGCAGATCCACAAACAGCTCTCTCGCAGTAGTGTTGAGCTTGCATGCCTCCCAATGGCTTGAAAAATGTGAGGATGCATAAAATCTCCAGGCAGTGTTCCAAACTTGGGTGCCTAAAACTTTCCACCAGGGACAACATTTCCAAAGCCAGCTAACAAGCTTGTGGGCCTCTATTTGACTGTTCAGTTTGCTCCCTCTGAAACAGCTCAGCTGCAGCCAGTAGCCACCCTGAGTCAATCCTGAGTCTACGGCCACATCCAGGTGATTCAGTGTCTGCATCTCCATTCTCAGCTCATGCTGCTGCAAGCTGCCCTATGTTTTATCAGATGTACTGAACACTTGCACTTCCCACTGAAATCAATAAGAATTGATGGTGTTTGGCACCTACTGGAAACACAGTCTTGCTGCTGATGGCAGTGTGTAAGTAACAGGTTCTGAAATAGGCACCCTTTGGAAATGTTAGCTTCTCTGTGCTGTATCAAGTATGCAATGAAATGAGAATAAACCTGACAATGAAAATGTGCATTCAGCTTATACAAGAGCTTAGCTGGACAATGTAATGTTTCCATGGAAGGTGCAGAGTACGTATATGAATCAAAATCAGTTGACTGTTACCATGTGCCTGTCGAAAATAAGGTCATTCACAAATCTTAACATTTTGTGGAGGGGAGGAATATTTTTTTTAATTAGGATTAAAAATATTATCTACTTAAAATGTGCCCATGCATATAGCTCTGGCATAGCCTATGGCAACACCTATAATTTTAAAATAAAATTTTTTTGAAGAAGGAAGTAATTTTGAGTGATAACTAATTTAGATAGTGCTAATTATATTGGTTGGAACTTGCAAGGGAGTCAATGGATAAAAAGTTGATTAAAGCAAAGTTATAAAACAACAATAAAAATCCCTGGCTCTGTTCCTTAAGATGTTCTGAGCATTGTAATGTTTCTTCCTGCCTGCTGTCTTAGCCGGGTTGGAAAGGGAATGTCTCCATAGAGCTATAGGAAAAAAAAAAAAAGAAAGAGAGGAAAAAATAGGACCTTTTAAGTCGGTTTAAGAACAGTGAGTATATTGTACTACCTGAAATACTGGTCAAGATGATGTAATAAGTTGTACAGTAACATGACTTCCTTTGGTTGTCTATGTTTTGAATAAAGGTCAGTGTTACTGTGGCTGAGATAAGCAAGGCGGAACAGCTGCTGAGATTTGTGAACATTTCTATCTCCTGCAGCAATGCAAGACTTTGCCTGTGGTTGCTCTCTGTAGGTTCTTCTTCTAAGTACATCAGATGTCTTATGAAGTGATGTAAATACTGCTGGACTATACGTTTATATAATCTCTTCTGGAAGCGCGCTCCGTTCTTGGATCCCATAGACCGAGAACACCTTGAGTCTACTCCCAGCTATTTCGTCTTTGGTTTTACAATCTGCAGTGAACCCTGCAGCCTTGCTGGTTCATAGCTGGACGTGTAGTCTCTAACGTAGATATGGACAAATCCACTCCTGGCTTTGTGGCCTGAGACCACGGGCTGGACCCGTACAGAGGGGTGGTAGGAAAAGAAGAGCACAGGCTTGACAGCCTAGTCCATGTGGAGGCAGCTAGGGTTGCTCTGCCCAGGCTAAAATTCCACCTTTTCTCTATTGTTCAAGTTCTGTTGCTGGGGAAGTGAGTTTAACTGACTGTAGCAGAGAGTGAGCAAAGCACAGAACTCCTCGTGAGGAAGGAGAGCGATGAAGAACAAGCTGTAGGTAGTACTAGTTGAATACTAATTCTGTTGATCACCCCATTCTGTTTCTCAAGCCATGTGTTCCCTACCCACCTAGGCTGAATAATTTATACAAGAAAGTTTAGTGAATGTTCCTGTGAAATCAGGAAGATCTGACTGAGCTATAAAAGGAAGAAGCTGTTGCTTTTATCTCAACTGCTGGATCTTACCCAGTGAGTACCCTAGTTTCCCCCAGACATACATTTCTTCCCACCATGCTGTTGCTTGTGCTCAGAAATTTCTCTTATGAGATCTAAGATTTTCTGCTCTCCTCTGCTCAGATTTTCCTATTTCTTGGAAATGGAAACAGCCCAAAGTCCAGAACTGCATCACTTGGTGCATGAAGGTGGGCTGTTGCTGCCTGCGAAGAGGTGACCCTGGATCTCTTCTGCTGTACTTGGTGGAGCACCCCAGGACTGTGCATTGCTGTGAGGAGACACAAGTAGAAGGCAGCAGAAGAAACAGAGAGCAATATAAACACTCTTCTTAACCAGTTGAATGAAGGTTGGATTTTTTGCATTTCAGGTTGCTTTCCTATGCAGAGAATCATCACTGTGCACAGCAGAGACCACGTGTGACTGGCAATTTTGTGTGTAACAAAACTCTGACTGTGAAGTGATGAGACAATTTTACCTTTCCTGTTCAACTTCATCATCATTACTGGTGTTTTTAAAACTCTTATTTTATTTTGTTTTAGCACATATTTGCTTAATGTACAATCTACAGCATCCTATGAGCACTTGACATTTTGAAAGGATTTTGTTGTCTAAAAATATATATATAAAAAAAGGATAGATGTTGAAAGAAAGGGAAAAATAACGAAGAAATAAAGATATTTAATATACATCAGCTAGACAGTCTGTTAGCAGCCTGGCATGCCATCCTTTCGTACAGCTGTAAGAATAATTAATTTTTCAGCTCAGTAGTCGAACTGAAAACCTGTGAGGGAGGAAGGAGAGGAGGTAAATGGGTGGGAAGAAACAAGGAGAGATGTTTGGGTCAATCTTAAGTAACAATTTCTCATTTTCTCTCACTGAAGCTAAACAAGCACATATATTATCTGTTCCTTTGAAAAATCACCATAGCTGAGTTTCTAAACAGAACCTTCCTTCTAGAATGAAGGCCTGAAAGATCCTGCCTAGGTGACACAGAACATCTTTACTTTTCTGAAATTTCTCTTTCTCCTTTCATTTTCTGGCCAAACCCACTCAATAAATTTACCATTAGTGTGCAAAGACCTTTATTACACACATAATTTATCAAAACCTGCTGCCCAACTTCAATCTGGTTCTGCAGAAGAGTTTTTCAACCCTTCTCAAATGATGGACCCTGTGAGATATTTTCTGCTGGAAGCAAAACCAATGTTTTTAAGTCTACTAACAATAAATTTACTTTTCTCAATGATCTTTTCAAGGTTGTTTCAACCCCCCAGGAGTATGTTACTCAAAGTGGGAGACGTATTGTAGATAAGGCCATGGGCTATCTCAGAAGACCTGAATTCTTCTTCATGCCTCTGCCATGAGTTGTGATATAGACTTGGCCATATCATTCTCTTACCTCTTGTAGGGCCACTTATTTTCACTGTACTGCAAACAAACCCAGCCAAAAATAAATGTGTTTAAGTGCAGGGCTGATAAACTCATAAGAGTGTATTTCTTTGTGGGAAACCAACAGAGATCCTAAAAATCAGAGACATATTAAAAACATGCAAGCAAAGGAGGTTGCTATAAGAAAAACCTTTGAAGGTGTATTAGCCAATTAGTACTGATAGTTCTGCTAATATGGCAGCAATTAAAATGTTGTTTGTGAAATAAATAGGAGAAGACCTAAATATTCTTTGGACTTACATACGAATAATGCTGTAATATCTGGTGGAATAATTATAATGAAGCTGTAAGTACTCTCTCATCAGTTGTTTACTGAAATAGTAGTCTATTTAATCAGTAGCAATGCATTCAAGGTGACTAAATATTAAATATGATTGGCAGCTTACTGCTTGGACTAAAACGATTAAGTAACATGAGAAAGAAAGTGACAGGTGACTTCAGTCCCCTCGAGGAAACATGCCCCAGCCAGGAAATGGGTTGAGACTTCTAATAATATTGGTAACAAATAAGTGCTGAAATGTTTGCTTGCAGCAGTCGGTCTGGAAAGGAATGCAAATCCTGTTATACATCTTTTTCATCTCTGTGAGGTTGCAGTGGCAGCACTCGCCAGCTCTGAGGTACCGTGCATTTTAACTATCCTGCAGAGACGCGCTTGCTTGCGAAGTGTCGGATGGCCGTGCTGGCAAAGCCGCTTGAATCCTCAGCGCTGAAGCAAACGCAGCCGTCTCTGTGTAGACCAGCTGAGCTGTCGCGGCCTGACGTACCACTAGCTGCACAGCAGCTCGTGTTCACCCTTTGTGGAGTCTTTCCTTGTTACATATCTCGGTGCTTTGGATTCAGTTATACAAATGGGGTCAGAGTGAGGGATGAATTGCGAATTGATTCCAGGAGCCTTTGAAGGTCTGCGTGAACTGGCACTTGCCCCACGCCCTGTTCTGGGGTTGCTGGTTGCCGCTGTGGAAAGGGAATACAGCAAGCAAGGCATTTCCATCTAACTGTCTCACAGAGGGGTGCAAAGTGATCCTGTCTCTAAGCTTCATATCCAGCAAAAGCATTTGCTACTTTGGCAAAGTCCATGTTTCTATTTTTAGACTGCTGGGTCCTAAATCTAAAGCGAGGATCCACTCGCATGGAAGTCTTCACTAAGTCCTAGTTGTGTGTTAACTGTGTCTAATGCTAAATCAAACCCCAGGTGAGGACAAACATTTGTGAGATGTCCACACCAGAGTAGGCAATAGTGTCATCTTCCCCTGAGCCACATCCTGATAACCTCACCGGAGGAGTATTTGGCTCCCTGGCAGACCCCAGTCAAAGAACCACTCTCCTTTACTGAGCACGACAAATGCTCACCCTGTAACTGGGCAGCCCCAAATTAAATCTAAGAAATCGAGGCAAATGTTAGAATAAGAAATTGGCTGGTGTCATACAGGATATCCATAACTGGTCTAAAATCTGAGTCCAACTCTTCTGTCTTCCTGCCCAATGCTTTCTTTTCCAGCTGGTCCTTCCAGGTTCTCATGAGCATCTCCTCCTTTCTGGCTCTGTGGAATAGGTGTTGAACCTTGAATCTGCTGCAGGGCATTGCTGCAATCATTGATGCTGCTGTTGTCTGATTCTCAGCCGAGGTAGCCGTAGTAAGGAAGTTGGGGAGCTTGGGGCAGCTACAAGGGCAGCAAGAGACACATTTTTCTCTCCATGTCCCTAATGGGATCCTAAGTGTAGTATAGACATGAGTGTCAATGCCCTTTTACACAGAAAATAGAGAATGAATTCCAAACAGTACTGGAGACAGCTGACCCTTTTAGCACAATGCTTAAATATTCTAGTGCCGTGCCAAGGCAGCATGTGCAGAGTAAATATTTTAATCCCTAATTAATCACTTTGGTTAGATTGGTAAAACAGAAGTCTAATGAAAATAATTTGAAATTTCCTTCATGAATAATTGCATTGTTCAGGGGATTCTGGGAAGAGTCAACTGGCTGACCTTCCATTCTTGGGCTGCTCTATTGCTATGAGACTTAATTTGTGTCCTTCAACCCTTTTCAGTTACCGTCACGAGATTAGAAATACCTTTCATGCAGTTTAGCAGCAACTATGCAAAAGGACAGTGCAGTCAGCAGAGAGGTAAGAAATTAGCACATGCTTCCCTGTGGTGAAACACATACAGTATGGCACATAGGACAGGGGCAAAGCTTCTTTTCCACTCTGTGTCCCTTTATTATGTCCTGAGCATGATGGATTGCGTCGTTTATTGAAGTATTCATGGCCATTTTTAATTAGAGATGTGAGGTCTGCGGGTGCCAGGGCTTTGCGTATTTGCAGGGTTGGAAAAGAATTTGCTTGTTGATAAGTCCTGGTGACCAGCACCATGATTCTTCCTGTGGCTCCTTGGGAATTTATTTCCTCCTGCAGGTCCTCTCTTTCCGGTGGTCCAGTGTTAGTCTCCAGTCCTGTCTGGACAGGGATGGGTTGGCTTGTACGACCAGACCTGGCTGCTCCAGTGAGAGCAGAATTACATCCTCCCTGCCCACTTCAGCTTGCATTTCTGTACAGACCAGCTACAGTCCATTGTGGAGCAATGATTTACATGCAGCAAGGTCTGTTTTTGTTCCACGGGGCACTTTTTCATTGTTAAAAAAAACACTATATTCTGTCCTCTGTCTCAGTATGTTTTTTCTTGTGTGTGATGGTTTCAACAAAGGATTGTGCTGCTGGGTATGTTCATGAGAACAAGTTGTGTTGTACAGGCAAGAATTTAAAAACACAGCTTAAATAGATAGACCTGTAAGTATCCTTTCCAGGGGGACTCTTTCTCCAAGCTGTTCTGGAGCAGACCTGTTGCTGGAAGGTTTTTTTGCTGTAGAGCTGGGACAAGCATGTCTACTAAAGGTGGGGTTTCTGTAGAGGGGCAATAGCATCAGATATTGCAGAGCTGCTGGGTTTGTCCATGGGTTTGTAGAGTTGCTTCTTGTCCAGGATGGTGTGCTCTGCCTTTGAAACAGCATCCAAAGCAGGCGGGATTCAGGTGTGTGTGCAGGTCAGGGCTTTACACTGCCTGCAGTGGTACAGGGAGAGGCAGCGAGACTTGAACCGTGTTACATAGCTGCTCTGGATGCTGCTCACCCACAGCAACAGGGACTTTGGAAGAGCAACCGAGTCCCCATCACCTGTGAGGATGGACAAGTTTTCCCTTGGTTGCCGGTGCAACACGGATGGGTCATGGCACCTGTGCTTCCCCTGCAATGTGAATTTTAAAACCAGTTCTGTGGCAGCAATGCATGGAGTTTACATGATTTGTATCCTCAACATCTGTTTTTTATCTAAGAGCAGCACAGGGCTGCTTGTTCAACTCTGAATTTGACCACTAGACTCTCATCCTAGGAGTCCTCTACTACTGGGGCCACTCCAGTGCGAGCAGAGCAGGGTGGACAGCGCACTTCCAAGTTTGAGGGGGTTGCGTGTGAGATGGGGTATTTAACACATACCTGAGTTTCTGCACCTTGGTTTCCTTTGAAAATACTTCATAAATGATAAACAAATGAGTATTCAGTTACTATTATGGCTCATTTAATACAGTGTGGACTATTTTATGTGTTGCAGAAATGTATGTAAGAAAAGAGCCTGCTTCTCTCCTGTGCTGTAAGGAGAGTTGAGATGAATAGTTGGGTTGGGTGTCTTCTTGAAGTCACTTGATCCCTACAAAGAAGTAGCATGGGGTTGAGGACAAAGGGGCAGGAACATCATGGATAGGGGCTGGATTTCTGGATCAGGGAGATGAAGAAGATGGAGGAGGAGCAACTCTACCATACTTAGTTCAGAGAGGGAGTGCACAGGTTTTGTAAGCAGTCATGGAACGTGGTAGGAGGATTGACAAGGGCAAGGGGGCATGGATCCTGACTTGGTAGGTGGTTGTCGAGAGGAGAGGAGAGAAGCTATGAGTATGGGTCAGAGCCTTGGTTTAAGAAAGCAGAAGGTTTGGTAGAAACTGGTTTGCTGGGACAGGAGACGTAGGTATTGTTGCCAGTGCCTCTCGCAAGCAGGGGGTGCATGTGAGCACAGCTCAGAACAGCAGCTGGTGAAAAACTCCACAAGAAAGTGCTTTCTGTCTATCAGAGGAATGATTTTTGAGATGAACAAATTTCAAACTTTGATTTTCTTTTCGAGGACAAATAATAATCACTGTTCTTCTGCTAGTAGTTTTACCTGAGGAAGCTAAACTTTCTACTGTGATTATCACTTCATAACATCTTGCAGTCTCCACGATAATTTTTTTTTTCTGCCACATTCACTATTTTACTTCTCTATTCATCTGCTCAGTTGACGCTTATGAGCCATGGAAATTTACTGATATTAAATAAGCTACAGGAGGGCTCTGATATTGTTCCCTCAATGCAAGAGAAACCTATTGAGGGAAAATTATTAACGAAAATTGAACGAGAAGGCTATAAAGTTCAAACAAAGTGTGTTCCCTTCCTCACAAGATTTGGATGCGTGCAAAATTTCATGAAAATTGCTCATAAAATGGTATACTATTTCACATCTTCAGCCAAAAGCGTTGCTGAAATATTTTCATTCAATGCAAAATATATTGGATGATAATGATAATTAATGTACTGAACCTTTTAACAAGGAGATGATAAAGGATATGAAGAATTTATTATAAAAAATGTGACCCTCTCCACAGGATTTGAACTTGCTACTTTTGACAATATAAGTAAGCCTCTATGATATAAGCAAAGTGTCTCCCCTCAGGGCTAGAAATTATCTTCTCCAGTTCAGATGAAGATCAGCTCACATGGAAGAATGTCATGGAAATGAACCCTGGTTTTGTACATTGAAAACAGCATATGGGGAGGGAAACTAAATCTGTGAGAGTCTCCAGCAGTAGGGTAAATATTCAGCAATTTGATTTTTTTTTTAGGGTGATTATGTCTACACCAAAAAGGAAGATAAAACTTAAGATGTTACCTCTCCACTACAAAGTGATGCTCAGCACAGTACAGTCTGTCTATGTGGTATGTAAATCAAACCTAAACAAAACCAAGTCCCCCTCATGAAGGAAAAAGTACAGACACTCCTTGGAAGCCAGTGCAGCTTTTTTCCATGTGGAAGCTGCCTACAGATTTACACCGTGAGTGGCAATAGGAGCTTGAAGAACAGAAGCAAAGTCCCAGTGTGCAGTAAACCAGCCTTTATTTTAACCTGTGCCCAATTTCTGTATCAAGGTGAATTCTCTATATTGCCCCTAACGCAGGGCCTTGCTCACCCAAGAGGATCCCTGCAGAGGAAGCGAACAGCCTGGAAGTTCAAGGTAACGGAAAACAAAGGTTGAATCCATGTTTGCCAGTAGGGCCAGCCAGGCAGAGTCAGAACCTCCTGAGTCTTTAGGACTTGCTAAAGGGATTCAGATTTTCTCACTAAAACCTAGATTTCCTCTGAGAAACAATAACAACAGCAACAACAAATTGAAAAGATTCCTTTGCAATTCTCTCATATATTATTATTTTGTCATAAAAGATGTAAGAGAGAACAGATTAAGTTAAAATCATCTCTGCTTTTCAACCTAGATTTGCTAGCTCATGCTTTTGCTCTGTCTTGAGGGAAACAGAATAGAAGCATTACCCCGTATAACCAGAACACCAAACTGAGCCAAAATAACAGTGAATCTAGGAGGTTGAAATCAGCTTCATGGCCTCAAAACCCACCCTGCGTAATGATTTGATCACGGACAAACCTGTACCCCTCCAGAGGACAGAACTGAGCAAATACAGCCATACAGTGATGCAGAATATTGACCCAACATCGGCAAACATGGACCTTATCTACAGTAATGACCCAAATAGAGGGAGAACCAAGTGCTGTCCTGAAAATCAGAGCTAGTGCCGTTGCTAACTTTGGACTATTTATAATCTGAACCTTGTCCAGAATATTGAACAGACCACAGAGAGTGCTGAAAACCATCTGAAATCCTGGGTGAAATCCAGACAATGTTTTTGCAAATTAAAAACTGGCATGTCAGAGAAAGATGGTCGGAAACTACAAAGGCACAGGAAGCCTGATGCTCTGTGCAGCCTGCTAACTAAAACTTGCTGCTCGGGGTTCCTAGAGAGCCATTTTAATTGGAAGTGAGAGAGTCTGCTGAAAAGGTTGGGAAGTCCTGCTCTAATTGACTCTTTCTGGGGTTAACTGTTGCAAAGAATGAGTCAGATCCCAGCTCCGCTGCGAGCACCGGGAGTCAGTCCTCCCCCATCATTAATTACTTTGGTTGCGTTTCTTCATCAGCACCGCTTGGATCTATCAGCGAGATCCCTGGCGCCTCGCCAGCACCGCCACTCTGACTAGATAAAGTACGCCGTGCGGGGAAGGGGAGGGCAAGCCTTGCTTGTTATTGCTTCTCTCTTTGATGCTGAATTGGTTGGTTCGCCCACACGGACCTTTCTGTACGGCTTCCTTCTTTAACAGAGCCACGGGGTTGTTGTCACTGTGGCCTTTGCTTGGTTGTTCATGTAATCAGCCCTCCAGCGTTTTGGAGAGTTGTAATCTAAATGAACTTATTCCTATGATTGGCTTGGTTTGGCTGGTTCTTCCCAAAATGTCAGCTAATCGCAAATCTTGGTGTAGCTGTAAATTAAGGCAAAGATGAGGACAAAGAGACCCTTGAGACTTCTCTGTGCTAAACCCCAGCTAAATCTGCCTGCAATGCTCACTGTGAAACACCTGGAGGTGGGACTCCATCTGCACCTGCACATTTCATGGAAAATGGGGACCTACAGAGCCAGACAAGTTGCAGGCTTAGGAACAAGGGCTTGGTGAGTCCAGGTCCCAGCTGGCAGGGTAAGGGAGCAATCTGTGCCCTGGAGCACAGAGCTGTTGTGTCCCACCCTGCCCAGGGCTGCTGCCCGCACGTTTTCTTTGGCTTCCTCAATTTGTTTTCATCCCCTTGCCCTGGCACACTTTTTTCAGCTGAAGGGTGACAGTTTTGCCCTTTCCAGAGGGGCTGCCACCTACTCCACTCCACTCCTAGGGACTCCTCACCAGACATCTAGGGATTGAAGCGAGAAATGATGTTATACCTTCATGTTGCGCTTCTCTCGTAGGCAGAGGGAAAAGCCAGGACCTTTGCACATGCTGGCTGTGGCATCCATTCCCCTGGGAAGAGAGGCTTCCTGCAGGAAAAGAGTTTATGTGAAGTGGGCACCCGGCTACTGAACTGGGGGAGCTGCTGGATGTAGGGATGGGCATGGCTCCATGCTTGGATCAAGCAGTTCAAGTCCTCTCCACTGCCGTTTGCTTTGTCAGAGGGAGGATGAAAAGCAAGCGCCGCCGGTTTCAGCTTTTTGATCTCTTAGATTATGTTGTCTCACTGTGAGACCAGCCAAGGGGGAGAGGCAGGGTGAACCCAGAACAATCACAGCACATTTACTGTAAAGGATTACTTTTTTTTTTTCTTGGAAATTTGACCACTGATTTTAATTATGTTCTTCCAAAAACAGCGAATGCACAAGGCATTAGAGAAGGAAAGGGTACGTGCGCATGTGTGTGTTTGCCGGATGGGATTTTTGCAAGTTTTCCTTCATCTAACGAAAATTTTGCTTGTCCATCCCCATTACCATAGGCTGTAGCCGAGCTTCATGTGGGCTGCTACCTCACTGCACGGCCCTGAGATCACACTTGTGCCACATGCTGAGAGCTGGTGGGGGTAGCGTTCACTGTTAAGGACCCTGTACTCTGTGTAAAGCATGCACAAGTTGTAGAACTAGTGCTCTATATTGCTAAGACCTCCTGTGACATAGCTGTATTAGTTCTTTAAATATTCTCTTTGGGTCATTGACGGCATCTCTGTTCTACACCGTGCCTGGCACAGCGGGGCATAGCTCACTGCCACAACCCCTAAAATTGCTGCTGCTGCTGCTGCCACTCTGCTTGTAAAACACATTATCTGAAAGCACCTCTTCTTCAGCAGGATGTTTTCCGAGTAGGTCGCTCACTATCTCTGCAAAATAGCATGTGTTTCAGTTGTCTGCAAGGGGGTGATTAATCAAGGATGTCATGAGCTCTCAATGAAACAAAGTCTTTGGATGTGGGGACCCAGAAAAATGGACACAGTGTACTCGCAAAATGTTCTTAGTAGCACATGTGAATTTCTCTGCACTCAAATTAAGCAGGATTAAAGCAGCTAAACTGTTGTTGCTCAGTTCTCTTGGATCATGTGACAAAGCCTGAATCGCTTTCAGTCACTGGTATAGGCCTAAGTCAGTCCCTTGATCTCCAAATTAATTTTTGAATTGAATGATTGTGTGGGGTTTTTTGTCCTAATTGAGTCTTCAAGTGAAAAATGCTTAGCAAACAGATGGAAAACTGAGGACAAAAGACTCTATTATGTAATAAAAAAAGGGAGAGTTCACTACAACAGTTTGAAATTAGTACTTGGAGGTTCTATTTATTTTTTTCTTAATAAAATCCCAAACAGTAAGCGATACACAGTGTGTTTTGCACAGCTTGCTGGAAAATCATGAAAGAGGGAGAAGGTGGAAAATTTGTACTGGCAGCTCTTGTAACGGATAATACAAAGTGTCTGAGTAATTTATTGATCCGCTTCTCATTTTCCTTTTATTGATATGGCAGAATCAACAGTTTTCCCAGGAGGAAAAAGGTACTGAGTGATAGCAATGCAAAGTGTAACGGTAGGTCACATGTGTATCTGAAAAAGCCCAAATTCCCCCTGAGAAACACAGTCTTGGCTCAAGTTCTGCGGGACCCTTGGGGCACCCTGGGCTGTTCGTGTTGTTCCTCAGACACTGGGAAGTAACTCCCTACAGCTTCAGCAATAAGGGAGCAAGCTTTGTAACTGTACTGAGGTGGTCTACACGAGGTCAGGATCCTGCTGTGGGAGGCACTACTTGTACACTGCACCCCAAAATTTGTGCTTTCCATACCCAATGAAGGGTGATGGAGGGGGACATTGAGTGGACAGATGGGCTGGTGAATGGAGGTGCACCACGGCTTGTGGCTCACGGGAGACAGGCACACAGCCCCCACCTCCTCTGTGGCAGTAAATTAAGAAATTTCTTGAGTGCCTTGTGGAGTCAAGAGGTGTTTGGTCTCAGTCTCATGTGTCCATCTATGCTGTTATTAGTTTTGAGGGGGATTGGTTTTTTGTTACCCTTGATACACTGAAGCAAGGTAGCTTAGACTACAGTACTGTCTCTATAATTTTCCTGCTGGTGGGCTGCCTCTGCCTTCGAAAATATTCAGTTTGGCTTAACAGAAAAGTCAGTCCTTGACATTCTGAGACAGCACTGAGCTGGAAAGAGGAGGAACTAGATGGAGCCTTTTCAAAGTGCTCTCCTTCATTCCCAGAGCTAATTAATATCCCTCTCTGCTAAGTAACAGGAGTAAGTGGGATTTGTTGGTAAGTACCGAGGTCCAATTAGAAATCCAGGTTAAAATGGCCCACCATTTAACCAGTTGGTTCCTTCACATCCTGCTAGTAGGCGACATTGCTGTTTGCCCATGAAATCTCTGGTGCTGCTTGCTGTACTTTAGTAGGAAGCTAGGCACTGCTTGTACCAACTATTTTATAACAGTTAGGGCACGTTTGCTAGCTTCTTAGCTCCTGTAGTCCTGGCAACTGGATACTTGTAAAGCTTTCCTGATTTATGATCATCACTTAATATTATAAAATAGAGAGAAACCAACCAAGCAGCAATTAATTTTCTTTCATCATTGTGAGAAGGCTCTTGAGGTGCAGAGGCAACCAGCACAAGAAAGCAAAGAACTGCTTTTCTGTGCCTTGGCATTTGCTTCTATGTGCTGCTGCCACACTTGGTGGAAGTTTCATAGTTTTCTGGTTGGGTGGAGACTGGACAGCAACCTTTGCTTGTGCTGGGCTCTTGCATGGCCCTGCATGGTTTGGTCCTCTGTATGAGATCGATGGAGCTGCTGTGTTCCTTTGGGGCATTGCTCATCAGCACTGTGAAAGAGTTTGATTCTGCTTATTAGATAAATAAATAAATAAATAAAGTTTCCTGACATAATTTTTTGGTGAACAACAGAAAGGGTCTGGCCAAGTGCATCCATATATGTGTGAAGGGAATTTTCCTCAGTGAAGCATCTGGAAAACATTTGGGACTTACCAAGCTTCACAGAAACCTCCATGGTATCAAGTCCTTCTGCTGGCCCTCATGTCAACGCTGGCGTTTATCTCTCTCTGGGATCTTGCTCTGCTCCTGTTGGAGTACAGGGATAGCTTCTGCGTATGGAGAGGGAACAGGAGGGTCTGGGCCATAGACTCTGAAGGGGAAAGCTCTGCTCCTTGTCTGGGCTACTGCCAGAGCACCCCACAGGTCTCCACATCAGAATCAGTAAATCAACTTTCCTTTGTTTTAATGATTTTCTTGAATGAGAAGTTTGTGGAAGGTTTATGCTCATTTTGCCTGAAAAAGCAGCACATGAATCGGGGACGAACAGGTCTAGTCTTTCATTAGAGTTCAGACTCTGCGATGTCAGCGGTTGTTTCTTGCCATCACGGTGTAAAACCCTTTTCCCTTTCACTTCACATTATTTCTTTCTGCAGCATGCTTTCAGTGAAGATAAGGCACACGAAGGTACAATACAGCCAGTTGTCTGAGAAAAGAAGCCCATTTTCTTCTAGTGGGTGGTAGGTAAGAATTACTAATCCAATCTGCTTGAGTTAACGCAAAACAAGGATTAGGGTAAAGTTCCCGAATATGTTAATCTTCCTTTATAGAAGTAAACTTTAGCACCGCTATCAACCCCATGGTTTACAGTTCATGGGAACAATGAACCAATTAAACTTGAGCAGAAAAAAGCCTTGCACAAATTTTCTGATTGTTACCTAATACTTTGAATTCTTTTGATTCTTAATTATTTGCCACTGTGTCATAGGCACAGGAAATAAAACATTGTTTATTCATTAGACTGTTTCTAAACATATCCATAATTAACTACATCTTATTGTAGTTGTTCTTTTCATCTCTGCCTCTATGAAAGTAGGTATTAAATGACACGTAAGGTCCTGGGTCGCTGATATAATTGTTGGCAGCACAAACTGACGGATTACTGGAATGCTTGTGCCTATTCATAGTCCAATAGCTGCGGAAAAAAAGTGTGGCCTGTGTGAAGAAAAGGAAAGGGTCATTCAAAAGTGTTTCTCTTAGGTATTGGGAAAGAAAGACTATTTTATTTCATTTTTATAAGTGAACACTCAACAGCAAAATTTCTTCTGGCTTTACAGAAGTAGGCCCATTCAGAAAAGCCTTAAATACTGCTTTAGCCCTGTTGATTTCCAAAATATTCTTACTTGTTGCTGGATAATTGCTCCTATTTATAGCAATCCACGTAGCTGGGAAAAAAATTTACTGTATATTCTGGAATTTCTTCTGCATATCAGATTTCTGACTGGGGAACAGAGCATAGGGAGCATAACTGGACTTACTGTAAGGGATGGAAATGTCAAGGATTTACTTTTAAATGTTGAAGGGTCTTTTCTGCTGTCAATACCTGCATGCGAATCTTAATCACATCAATTAGAGAAAAGTTGTCCTAAAGCAAAGGTTATGCTATAGGATTTCAGCAGCTTCCATGCCGGTGGGTCAGAAAAGCCAGCTTCAATTTAAAGTAATAATGCAGATCTTATGTGTAACCTGCATTTGCCTCTTGTAATAAGTGGAAGCTGCGGAAGGCTTTTAGGGTTGCATTTGCAATATAGGTATGTACCTGTGGCTGTTAGAGATTGAATCCCATTGCAATCAAAAAGAAACACTATTTCTGGGAGGTTCTGACAAAGTTCTGGAAGCTTCAAAGATTTGAATTTTGATTATCAAGGATTTAATTGTACCCCAAAAATGAAGGGAAGTAACCTTCCATGAAACTGAGTGCAAGAATAAACTTTTGTGCACAAATTCACCAATTGAACCAAACTTCAGACTCAATGAGATTTATGAAGAATAACTTGGAAAGAAGCATGTCTGATGCAGGACACAACGAATATTGCAATGCAGGTTATAGTTCTGTTTGTTAAGTCATGTTTATAATGCTCTTGGGTAGTAGAATTGACATCTAGGGGATGTAAAAGGGCACACCAGGCCAGCGGGTTGAGTATGGTCATCTATAGCAGAGATAAAATGTGCCCACAGAATACTTATGCAGTAAAAATGTAGTCGACCTTTATAGCCCCTTGGTGTAGAGTGGGCTCCCATGCAAGGCACGGAGCTGCCTCCCTCGTGCCTTGGTTGATTCCCCAGCAGGAAACAGAGGCTGCTCCGAGGCATCAACCCAGAGTTTGCTTTCCATTCCTTTTACTCAATTCCCTAGATTTATGCACCTCACCTGAGCACTGCTGCTCAGTTTAGTTAGAAATAGTGTGCACAGACCTGAAATGCAGCCAGGACATCTCTCCCTGCTACGAGTGCACTCGCTGTTTTCTGAGAGCGCAGAAACGCACTCGGCTACAGGCCGGCAGGTTAAGTGCAGCCCGTCTGCGGGTCAGATACACAGGGATGCGAGCTGGGAGCGCTCCCAAGCCGCGGCATTACATCTTCTGGAGCGCTGCCCTGCTCTGCTGAGATCCACCGCGCCGGGGCCCCATCCTGCCAGCTCCAGAGCAGCCCCGCAGCCGCTGGGAGCCGGTGGGAACAGATGGCACTCAGCGCTTGGCAGCATTAGGCCCCAAATCCCAGGTCTTTTTTTTTTTTTTGTCTAACCACCGAAAATCCCTTTTGGTTCCCGAGTGGCAAGGCAGCAGCAAAAACAAGGAGGAGCGAGACACACCGGGCAAGCTCAGCTGCTTTTATACATTTGCAAAAGTACCAAGTCCTCTTCGCAAGTCCCCCGGTGCACAGCACAAACAGCCCAAGTCTGAGGCTGGGGGACTTTCCAAGCTTGTGTCCCTGCTGTGGCATATAACGAACAGACAAAAACCCCTTTCTGCAACCTCCGCTGGCTGCGACATTTGTTGGTGTCTGTGGCTCTGATTCACCCCGCTTTGTGCAACACTGGTACTAATGTAACTGTATTGTGGCAGGAGACTGGAGAGGGCAGCGGATCACTCGCTTGAAAACATGACCTTTTAATTTAAACAAAAGGCTTGAAAAAATGAAAGTAGGTCTTAAATGCAGTTTAATCAGTCAGGCGAAAGATGTCTAATGAAGCTGCCAGACAGATTTGTAGCCAGACTGTCACTTTACCCATCATGTTTACAGCCTCCAGTGGTGAGATTAGGACAGGGTGAAGGCATAGTCTATCCAAATTTCCCCAGTCTGCTCCTCTACTATGCCTGCAAGTTTTGACAATTTGACAAATCATTTTGCCGCGTTGTCTCTAAACCAGGGAGAGCCGCGCGTGGTGCTCCCACCCGCAACCGCGGCTGAGTGCTGCCTGGTACAAGGATGGAAGACCCAAAGGGACGCTGCAGTGCTGCTAAATTGAGGTAAACCCTTTTAGACTTTCTGCTTTATGCCATTTTCCTCCCAAGGGATCTGTGCTAAAGGCCCTGCCTCTTGTATAAGGACAGGTAAATAGTTTTGGAGCAATTTTTATCATCTCAATTCCCTCTGCTGTGAATGGATGGGCTATTTTTCACCAGGATCTCTATTTCTCACTTAAAGCTGCTGGGACAATGCAGTCATGAATCAGGCAGTTGTGAAAGCATCTAAGCTGTTGTTGCTGTATCAGAAGAGACCTATGCTAAGAAAGGACTGGCTTTAACAAGAAATAAGTTGGAATCCATCCCACAGTTACAATTCCCTTGTATGTGACTATCGAAACAGTGATCACGCATTCTTGCTGCTACCACACAGATTTACAATTGTCTCTCTTTTACGTTTTGGGATGTACAGCAGGTATTTATTTTTCAGGGACTATTTGCTACCCAAGAAGTTTTTGTGGCTGCCAGTTGTAGAAACCAACCCATCTGCTTATCCACAGGCTAAGCACGGCTCAGACGTGCGGCGTCTGAGCTCCCCGCACAGTCACGGCGGTGAACTTAGGCTTGAACGGGAGGAATTGCCTCTCTGCAAGATGAGAGGGGATTCATTTTCCATGCTAGCTCTTTCCTGGGGGGCTTTGCCAAGAAGAGAAAAACCACTTGCGGTTTTCTGTCTTTTCACCATTTTTTTTTAAAGAACATCAAAGTTATCACTCCTGCTTTCTCACCATAATCCCACAAATCCTAATGTATGTCTCCCAGTCCTTTCATGCTAAAAGCACAAGTGCGTGTGTTTTGCAGCATTTAGGAGGTTGCAGACAGTTTCCACATTTGCATACACACTGTGGCACTAAAAGAGCCAAACCAGGAAAAGTAGTTCAAACTCAAACATATGTTTTTTTTTTCTGGGGTACTTTAAAGCCGATTATTTTTTAAAAAGTCACTTATGTGACGTGATGTCTAATTCTGCTTCAGTGGAACAAGACAACTGGACAAAAATTACTTTTCTAGGGTTTTTTCTCCCCCTTTCCCTAAATATTTTTTTCAAACTTTCATGCTTAGCAAAAACCCCCTCTGTAATTGTCTTGTCATGATTATAGTTTTTCCCATTCACTGCTGCTTTACATGGAAGCCCCAGGAAAAGAATTCTTAAAAATTAAATTTCATGCTTGCATGTGTTTCTGTGATCTGCAGTGTGTATGATCTCCGAGTGGAAAACTTCTCTAAAAATAAATGGATTACCCTTGCTCTGACGCTGTCTGATGTCTCCGGAGCAGATACCGCCGCTCGCCTGTGATCTCCCTCCCACCGCAATTGGGGTGACAGGCGTTGAGGCGAGGGCCGGGCGGTGGCGTGGGCTAGGGGAGCGGGGCAGACCCACCGGGGTCCGCATGCAGACACCTGGCTTGCTGTTAGAGGACAAAGGGTTGACCTTCCACACATGGCACAGAAAAGAGCCTCATCGCTTGATTCATAGGGAGGACCAACGACTTTCCACCCCAAAGACCATCTTGAGGGGCATTTTCCATGCAGTCCTCCATGGAGGTTTCTTGCAAGGTGTTTGGTTGGGTTGAGGGGCCTGGTTTGGACAGTACCTGGAGGTGTTGGCATGGGATGCACAGATTGCACGGTGTACGCAGGGCATCATCCAAACCCTCTATAGCAATCAGAAGGGCTCCCATGGAGTCTAAGGGCTGGGACCTGCCCCTTTGGGTTGTAGGACTGCCTTTCCTCTGCAGCACCCGGCCCTGGGCTGGGCCTGCAGGTGGTATTGCAGCACAAGAAATAAATGCCAAAAGAGGCCAAGGAATCCATCCAAAATACCGCTTTCAAGATCTCTCTTCTTGTCTTGCAGCCCCATCTTACACACCTTCTTCCTACATGAGCACGCTCTCTTGGGCTTGCTGGGATGGGAGCTACAGATGCAGCACAAGCCATAGAGACCACCTCCTCTTTCTTTACTGCCCGGCTGTTTTGTGACAGATTTTCTGCCTTGAAGCTAGAAACGACTTTGTAAGTCCTTGCTCCTACGACGCCAGTCAGCAGCGGCACCTGCCAGCCGAGCCACTGGTGCCCGCAGGAAGATGCAGCATGTCCCTCTTTGGCATGGCTGCATCAAGTCCTGACCCACATAAGTAACAGTCCCTGAAGGGCTACCTTGAAAAGGGATTAGGTAGAAATGGGTAGGAAAAACCACCAAGCAGCTGATAGCAACAACACGTTTGCAGGAGCAGGAAGGCTGGTCCGGTGACTGAACACCAGACTTGGACTCAGGAGATCAAGGTTTAATCCTCCATTCTTCCACAGATGTTGGCAAGTCACCTAATCTCTCTGTGCCTCAGTTCCCCATCTGTAAAAGGCAGATAATGGTCGTTCTTTTGTCTGCTCTGTCTGTTTAGATTTCTAAGTTTTTGAGGGCCAAGGATGTTTCTTCACGAGAGTGTATACGGCACCTACATCTGTACGGGAAATAGTACTGGATCCTTCCATGCTACAAATGATTAATAATAATAACAATATCAGTCCTTTAATCATCAGGGAACTCATGCTCTGTTGCAATAAAAATAACAGTGAATACATAATTGGAGCTTTCATTGAAGTTGAATAACACTTGGTGCAATGTAATGAGCATTTCCAGAAAACTTCTCCATGAGGTCTGAGGGCAGTGTGACTGTGACATATATCTTTAGACGGTCACAACAGTAATTGCTGTCCTGTAATATTTGAGAGTCATTTTCAAGTTGGTGGCAAGGCAAAAGTTGAGGGGGTTTCAACCAGCAAGAGATGTTGACAACAGCTTCACCGTGGCCCTTCCCAACCCACTGTGCATTCAGGAGAAACCAGACAAACTCCTACAGTGGGAATCTGAAATGTGAGAACTCCTGGGAAAAAAAAGTGGGAACACCTTGCCTCTCCATTACCCAAAAAGCCTGGGCTGAATTTTGTTGTTCATAAACTGGAGGACCTATCACAGCCAAAATCACCGAGCCTACTTTTCAGAAAGAAATAGGCCAAAGTAACTATTTCTAGAACTTTTCCTTTGCTGCCATGCTCTGAGATGAAAGTTTAATATTTTGAAGACTGTTCGCTCTTTTTTCCGGGGGAGAGAATTGGTATCTGTCCTGATTATACTTAGCATCTACTGGAGTCTTCACTGAGGTTAAAAGGAAATTTCAGCAGGTAGGATTATCTCCAACAAGTATTATATCCTGCCAAATTGTGTTTGGATTTTGCTAGACTTATTTACTTGTTCACAACACCCAGGGAAGCAGAGACTTTTTTCCTGTAAAGAATTTGGCTGTGTTTGAAGACATGGGAGCTGTGTTTTCGAGATGAATCAGACTCAGATTGACTTTGGGATTTGACATAATATTGATTTACTGACTAACCTTGCTATTCTGCTGGACATGCTGTGGCTTTTGTGAGCGATGCTGAGCTATTACGGGGCTGCAGAAATGCTTTCTGGTGGCGTGTTTGGTTTAGGACAGCTCAGCTGAGACTTCTGCGATTAACTAGTTTATACTTATGTCCTGGCTCCTGCCCTGTCTCCAGGTCTGTGGGATGAGGTGAACCTCTCCCTGCCTTTCCTCCCTCTCTCCGTCTAAGGTCTTATCCTGTCTCCTCCTCTGACTCTTTCCAAGAGCAAGAACCTCAGTGAAAGTGGAGGCCAGATTGTGATGCCTTTACTAATGCTTCTGCAGACTTCAGCCCTGTGGTCCTTCAACCATCTCTTATTTTTGCTGTCACTATTCTTTCTCCTGTGCTTCTTTCTGTTACGCATATCTCTGCTTTCCAGCTCTTCGCATCTTGCTGACCAGTCCTGCACCCTGCTTTTATTGATGGGACGCATGTTAGTGAGCTCTGGGCCAGAGCACTTTTCTTTCGTCTCAGTGCCTGATGTTGATCTTTTGTGCTTATTTTATGTATATACAGTGGATGACTGTTTTTTATTTTTTTTAAGGGATGCTCTAACTGGAGAACTGATGGTAAGCATCTATCCCGGCTGCATCTTATACCTGCAAATCCTCTTTCATCTAACAGGTAAGGGGGTTCCGAGCCTGCTACAGACACAATATTCCTAACAAAGAGGAAAGAGTGGGGTAAGTGGAGCCATTGCCTTTCGGATGGGTTATTTGTCACCACAATGGAGTAAATGCCCCACAATGAATGTTCTTTGTATGCAGAATAGGCCTTAACTCGTCCTGATTAGGTGCAGGCTGAAAAAGATGGCAAGCAAATTACAGATATTTTTATTTTAAATTTCAAGTTTCAATTTTCTGTGTGTAATTACATTGAAATGCATGGGGAAAGAGGTCGTGGTTTAGCAGTAGGTTGCAGATTATGAAGAAATAAAAAAGTCATCTTTGTCCCCCAGTCCTGGTTAAAATGCTCTCTCATTTCTTTCAGCAAAACCGCTGTCATGCCCCCTGCCCACAAGTAGACTGTGTTCTTGGCATCCTGCTTGTCCCATGGGGTTCTAGTTTTGGCATGCTCCCACTCTCATGCGGTACTATTTTCTTGCCTCTGAATAAAGAGAACCGGGCATTCGTGGGGGTGACGGGTGAAGATAAATCCTGGAAATATTTATACTTTCTTTTTTTTAACTGAAAATTGTCCATGGAGGAGGGGAATTTCTAATCAGCTGCAATTTATATTGTATTGCTGCACTAGGTCTTTTAAAACATCAGATGTATTAGATCTAGTCAATATAGGCCAAGTCATTGTGAGAGATGAAAATTCTAACTAGATTTTAAATCTTTCCTGGCAGTGACAGATGCCAAAGCCTTTCTGGCAAAAAAATGTACAATTGTTTTGTCAAAGCTCACTTTATAAATACCTTTCGCTGGAATGATGATGCTTTGTATGAAACGCACTGCAGAAAACTGACAGCGAGGATGGGAAATGCTGACCTAGTTTTATCCAGAACAAAAGCAGGATTTATTTTTTTGTACATTTTTTCCTCTTTTTCCTTATTTTTTTTTTTTTTACTTGGAAGAAAAGAGAGTTCAGTAAATGCTAGTGCTTAGGGACTGCAGAAGCTGGTGGAGTGAGGGAAACAGAAGGACCTTCATGGTCAAATGCCCACAAGAAACCTTAATAATTCACCTGCAGCTTCTGGGCAAGCCGGTGGGCCCTCTCTGAAGTGTCAAGTCCCAGTGCTTTTAATTGTTTTACCAACACCTTCAGTCTTCAGTCCCACAGAACGCCTTCAGCTTCTGCTCCAAACCACAGGCAGGCCTAGGTTTGCAGAAAAGGGATATTAGATGAATATTAATTGAGGCACCCCCTTGAACTGAGGTGGAGGTGTAGGCCCCGGTTTGACAAGCCCAGAGCATGTTTATCTCTACATACATGTTACGTCTCCTAGTCTGCTCTTACACCAGAGCACAAGCTTTGGTGTTTTGCTGGATGGGGACCCTGGGCACCAAACCAAGGATCTTTGCACTCATTTTGCTGGAGGTCAGGTGGGTTCCTTCTGATTCCTAACTTCAAAATATTATCATCTTTTTGTCTTTGCATGAAAAACATTAGCTTTCTCTAGGCAAGTGGCTCAGTAGGTGCAAGAAATCATGTTTCCAGTAAGGGATGAGACAAATTCATGGGACAAAACTACAGCGTGGCTAAAACCCACTGAAGTACTACTTCTGGACATGCCAAGGGAAACATAGGTGTGCTTGTTCTCTTCTCCTTTTTCCATCAGGTATCTGCTAGTGCCCCTGTGAGCAAGGGGATGCTGAGCTAGGTAGACCTTTGACCTGACCCATTTGGTCATTCATTTGTCCTTTGTTTGAAAGAGACCTCTATGCTCTGCCAGGTAAAGGTGGTGTTTCAGCTGGTCTGCTTCAATTCTCTCACTACAGCTCCTGCCTTGTCATCCAACTGCAAACTGCTCTCAAGTACACCGTTTGTGCGACTGAGGGGACAGGATCTGAGGCCAGTGCCTGCCCTGGCAGTTTTGATAGCAGGCAAGTATAGTCTAAATGTACAAGGGGATTTGACAAAGCTCCGATGGTGTCAAGGTGAGAGAGGGAGTTAGTTTGAGAGGATGACTAGACAGAAGCCATCCTTCCAGGAAAATTCATAAGTGATAGAAGCAGAAGATCAACCAAAGCTTTCCTTCTTAAATTTGTCAAAGGCATATTTAAAATTACTGCATGCAATGAAGGAACAACGTAACATTGATTACTCAATTTTTTCAGACCGTTAGAGATTCAGAGTATTTGGGCTCTATTGTGCTTACATTCTTTGTTTTAATTTTTTGATACTTAAACCAGAAGTGTCATCCAGAGCATTCCAGATCACTAATATTCACTCTCTCCCTCCTTTTTGATCTCTTGCCTAGTTGTCAGCCTCAAGTGCGAGTTCCTCCCTGGAATGCCATTCCTTTATTGCTTATTGTCAAAAATGTTTTCGCTTGGAATTTTCCCGGCTGGCGACATGGTAGGCTATCGCTGTGGGTCAAAGTTTGCATATCAAGCCATCAGTTTTCATCATTGTGTTTGTCACGAGCTAAAGACATTTTTATTAGATGAAACAATAACAGGGTAAATTGCATTAAAATTCAGCTTGTCTGTTGCAAGTTGTAAATGAGTTCAAGTTTTGGTAAAAGAGAATAATTTGAAGCATCCTAAATATTAGTTTATTGATATTTGCTCCCACTGTTTTTCTTTTTTCTATTCTTACATTGCCTTGCATATGGCAGGAAAGTTTTTTTTTAGTAATGTTAAAGGTATTCACATTTTGCTAATTCTGTTTGTTAGTTCCAGAGATCTGAAACTATGGAGAGGGTTCTCATTCATTGAGATCTATACAAACACAGCAAAAAAAAACTCTGATCAAGACAGTCTATAATTATGGCCAGTCAAAAAATTTCTCCAGAGTTTTTCATGATTAGACATTTTTAGTAGATTTGTGTTTCTACAAGAATACACTCAGGTTTTTCAGAAAACTGCATCCTTTGTGCTCTGGATTTTCTGTTACCAGAAGGTCTGGGACAAATCTTGTCATTTGGAGACATTTTTTAGATTAAATGTTACAGAGTTCTTAAGCAGTCAGTGCAAACAACCGGGTTTTATACAGCAAAAAGTGGATTTGATTTTATAAGGAAACCATAAATCCAACCCCCAACCCACTGCACAGAATTAACTGTTCTCCACACGTAAGTTGCCTTTTTCTTTGCACTTTCAAGGGCTTTAATTACAAATTCAAAGCTGCCAAGAGGTGAAGAGTGCTCATAAAGATGGAGTTAAACATGAAAAATCTGATGACTGATGCAATTTTGCCCCTTTTGCTGACTGCTGGGCAGTTACGGACATGGCAAGCTGGGACGTGTGCCGTGGTGCATCAGTCCTGTGGGTGGCTGTGAGAGGTATTGCACAGCTCTGTCCTACCGTAGGTGGGAATTGCTTGGGGCCCACTGTGATGCTGAGGGTATCCTGTCTGTGTGAACCCCCGAATTAACACTCCAGCCTGTGTTGGGCTGCCTCATTTTCTGTGGGGTGTTTGAGCTGCTCTTCACCACTACTACAGAAAGACCATGGCTGTAGCGAGCATCTTTTCGTGTCCACTCCAGCTGAAAAGTTAAGAACATGTTTAGCTTTAAGTGACTAAATACCCCCGAGGGCTTCTGCGGGGATGCGCTGAATATTGAGCTGCTGTTGACTACATGATTCAGGTATCCGGGGAAGGACATTTGAATTAGCCCCAAGGAAAGAAATGAAGTGCAATGTTTCAAAACATTTCAGGTGGTGAAGCTATTTCTTTGAGGGAGATAAACTGTCCCAAATGGTGCATGCAAGCCAAAGGGAGAAAGACACATCAGCAAGGTGTGGAGGAGACACGACCTCTGGGATCTCGAGCTCAGCCCCATCACAGTCATTGCCTTTTTAATCTCCCTACATGCTGAATGTGGAGAATGACAGAGCATGGAGGGGAGAAAAGGCTGTTTACTGAGCCATGGGAGTGGTATTCAGAGGTGCTGGATGCTGTGTCGAAGGCACCAAGATGCTGAGAAGGTCTTGTGTGATTAGTCATGTGGCTGATTTGATATGTTGGTTCACTTAACAGTGAAATCAAAATGGGGACACATCTGAAAAAGTAGATAGTCTAATGAGTAAGACATTTGGTAAATACGACCAATTAAAAATCAAAAACAGTACACATCTGAAAAGGCAGATAATATGGTGAGTAAGACATTTGGTAAATAAGAGTAAATAATGATGTTCTAAACCTCAACCTAACACAGTCATGTCAACACTTATGCTCCCATCCGCAGCAGGTTTATACCATTTTTAATATACAGCTTGGTGTTGCAATTTTTTTTTTTTTTTTTTAACACGAAAAGCATTTTGTTGCCTTCTAATTAGGTATTTAACTTCACTTTTGGGAATGCAGTAGGATCAAGCAGGAGAAAGTAAAGTCTGCCCCATTTTTTACATTTGAGTACGTGAAAAAGAGATGGAAATGCATTTGCGCTCTTTTCTGTCAGGAGTGTTATTGGGACAAACTTTGCAACGAGGCAGGGGTCAGAGTGTTTGAGCATGTTCTCAGCATCCTTGGGTGGAGATCCTGCCTCCACTGAACCCCTCCCTGTTAGTTCAGAAGATCAGTGTGGGACAGGTTTGCAGTTACGGACATGTGAGTCCCACCAGCTGCCTTGTCCCCTCTCCCTTACAGTTTAAATAGACAAGAGCTTGGGTGTAAGGTGAGTTAAGAAGGGGACCAAAGTGTCTTGAATCCCATGGAGCTGGGTGGCAAAATGTTTAAAATAGACGTATACTTGGGGCTCCCAGGATCTATAGAAAACGCTGAAGCATGTCTTGCCTAACATATCATCTGCCTTTCTGATGCAGAAAACTTCTCAATAGGTTCAAATTGAACTAAGGACAAGCCTTTGGTCCCTAAATAATCTTTTTTCCCCCACTTTAGAGCTCCGGGACAAATAGGTCCATCTCAGGAGGTAGACACAGAGCTGTGTGTACCCCGTTGCGTTCATGGAGTCAGCATTTTAAGTCTGGGTGGTCCTTTGATCTGACATGCTGCACATCCCAAATCAGATTATTTTATTCATTTAAAATCCGAGTAAAGTTCAATATTTTGTGAGAGCTGGAGAATTCCTCATTTTTTGGATGTTTCTCACTAAAATTAATCACTTTCAATATTACAAATGTTTATCTGATTTCTAGAATTTCTCTGGCTGTTTTCAAGTGATGCTTTTTAATATGTCTTTCTCTACAACTCAAAAGGCATGTTTCTATCTATCTGCTTTTTTTTTTCCCCCCTAGATTAAAGTACCACCTAAAATCCTCTGTCTGGACAAGTGTAATAGACAACAATTAGTCTAGTCAGAATTGCTGCCTGACATTTTTTACATTGCAATGCAAACTAATCTCTGCAGAGCTCAGTGCACAGTTCACATGACACTTGATGCAAATTTTTCTGATGGAAGAATGACTGAAAATGCACTGAATTTTCTCAAATTTCATTGTTCTTCAAACTCCTTTTGGAGCACTCTTGGAGGGCTTTTTGTTTGTTTAGCACACAACTTGCTGCTAGGAACTGAACCTTTCAGCTCAGCGGTGGCAGATGACAGATGTCACCCAGCAGTGCTTCTCTGCCAGCAGTGGCTGAGTGTGACTCCCAAGGCCAAGTTTCTAGTTTCAGCACTTGGGAAAAAAGGAGATGTGCATTTGCTTGCTGTAGTGTTTCAAGAATCTGTATGGAAAATTTGTGTTCAACTGCATCTTGTTTGACAAAAGCGCAAAACTGGGCTGCTCCTTGGCGGTAAAAATGAAAGTGGAACAACTAGGAGAGTAATTCATTCAGAAATAGAAAGAAAAAACAAGTCCTCCACAGCTTCTATTTTGTTTTCTGAAATGTAATATGTGTTGGCATGACAGCAAGCTGGTGTATTGGCAGTATTTAGTTTTAGTATCATTTTTTAATGAATACATTTGGGGGTTATTTGCATGTTATTTTCACATGTTGGAGATGTTATGGCACATGGGGGTGTCATGCAAGATACAGGGGTATACAACCGGAAGTCTTGCGAATCCAGTTCCTCAACATTTTCAGGAATCATTGTAACTGTAACATTTTGCTGTATAGGCAGACCTTCTCCTACACTTATTTAGTTGTTGGGTCACAGCTCTTCGTCTTCCAGGAGACAGTTTCCCCCTAGATGACCTCTTTTTCTGGCAAGTAAACACCTCGGAAATTACCCATATCCGCGAATCCAGCTATAGGTTTTGATAAGAGAAATATCTACTGCAAACTCAGCACTTTGGTAGTGATTAGGGATGGATTTATTTCATTTTCAGGGTAGTTTACTTTTTTGTCTGCCACCCTGCAGTTCCTTTAGAAGGGAACTATCTGTTTTGCTGCATTTTGCAGAGTACATCAAGGAAAGTACCTGCTTATTTAATTCATGCTATAACCCCTTCTGGATACTTTTATACAAAGTCTGTGGGCTTCAGACATTTTAAAGCCAGGGGGAAATGGGTGAGTCCCATCTGACTGGACATAGTGCTTCACACTAGGATTCTTGCCTCGAAACCATAAGTGTTGGTGGACCTGGGCATATCTTACAGGAAACTATCCACAACTCCCCAGATGTCCATAATTCTCCATGTAATACAAAATCCTTTATACATGCAAACTCAGTACATGACTGTAGAGGACCTCGTGGCCATGAGGCACTTTTGAATATTGATCTGACTTTCTTGGTTACAGGAATTGAGAAAGAAATCCTCGAAATATCTCAGGCTTCTTATGTTAAAAATTCAGAGAAAGTGTTGCAATGTGGGAAGTGCAAGTGTTATAAATGTGTTTATGTGTATGGGGAAATACCTCTTTCAGAGTGCAGTTTTTGCTCCTGCAGAGTTGCCAGATTTTGGGCTGTCAGACGGTTACTTTTCTCAGGCTAGTTATTACATTTCCTGGGTCAGTGGTCTTTTGGGAGAAAGGTCAGAAACATATTCACTGTAGTTGTATGTTCAATAAATATCTGCCCCTTCTCCCTTTTGGAGAAGTAGTGAGGAAGATAGGTCAGCTGATGAGGATGGGGAGAGAAACTGCCCTGAAGTGGTCAGGCAGTTGGTCTTGATGATCTTTGTAGGTCCCTTCCAACTGAACTATTGCATTCTATTCGAAGCTCATAGATCACCTGGCTTCCTGCTCTACATGGCCTCGATCTTTGCCTCAGTCCGTCCCAGTGCAGGAAAGCCTCAGGACTTCTTCAGGGCTACTCAACTGCTCGCATGCCAAGCTATGGGTGAAGAGCCCAAATGCCCCATACTGTGCATGACCTTTTCTCACGGAAGGCACAGACAGCAACTGTAAGGACGTAACAGCTCCTGTGGAGCTTTCTGGATTTTGGATCAGGATTCTGAAAAGTAGTACGTCAAAAGGAAGATCTGGTATACTTTTTCTTCTTTGGTATCCATGAGCAAATCTGATGAGTTCCTTGAAGGTGTGCATTATTGATATGCACCATGAAAAGTATTGCACACATGGATTTGAAAGAGTAGTTTCTTTCTTAATCTGTAGAGTGATTGTGGCCATTTTTCTGTGAGTTTCAGCATTCTGGCTGTGAGCTGGTTGTTATAAGTGAATGTATTTGTTGCATCAGGTAGAGCTCACCTCACCTGATGGCAGACACCTACAGTGTACACATCATCATCTGAGCCAGTTATTCTGGACAACTTTTACAGTCACAGGAGATGAACAAGTACTTGTATGATGCAATTCATTTGCTGCTGTGAGAATGAGAGAAATTGTGTCTTTAAGAGGACTGGTTCTGATGGAGGTACCTGTCTAGTGGATATGTGCCCTGAGACAGCTGAATCCCCTCCAGCCAAAGTATTGCTTGCCATCCCCTATTAGACATGTGAGCAAACAAGGCTGAAGTAAACCTCAGAAATACAAACTGGAATAACCACAAGAATTTGAAATGCACTATCTGGTGGTGCAGTGACAACACCCAAAGGTTTGCAAAGCTAGAACAAAGAAGCAATCCTAGCATGTAGATGAGCTCTAAAAAAAATAAACGTATGATTTAGTTTAATACTGAATGGAGAAATACAACTGCAGCTGCAGGTGTACACATGGACACAACGCTTACAAAAGAATTACTCAAGAAGCTACTACCCTGTTTCAGGGGAAGGACATGCCCTGTACACAAATATACATACAGTCTCAACAAATTCATTGAACAAAGAGTTAAACTCATCGTCAGTAATGCAAGGAAGGATGAAAGAGTGTGTGATAATGAAAGATATGACCTGACGTAGTTATCTTTGCTCCTATCATAAGCAGTTCCAAATAAAAAAGAATTTAAATCTCATCAATAAGAGCAGTGTTGCACACCTGGGGTCTAAACATCTGGGAAGTGTTGTATTAGTGAAACCATCTCCAAGCTTAGAGGGTGGATGAAAACTCAAAGTGCCAGCCACCTGCAATTTTAAATCGCTAATTTGGAAAGATGTCTCTGTGTCATGCAATTTCAAAAGCACTGTACAAGCTGCATAGTCATTGCTAATACTGTGATCCGAACATATTCGCATCTCGGTGTATGGGGATTTAGATGCACGCAGTGACTCTGTGTCTTAAGATGAGACTCTGCGCCCCTCAGAATGCTTTTAATTCCTAACCACTAGGGGTTATATTCCCCTCTTGATGTGCTAGGATTTATATCCATAACTCCTGGTAATACTCAAGGGAATTGCATGCATGAATCACCATTGAACAAGATGAATCCTCACAACATTTAGTTTCTGGAGTTTTCTCAAGTTTCTCATCCATCACATTTCTGATACTTATTAGCAATCCCACAGTCTGTTGATGAGAACTATTAAGTACCTATATTCCCAGGTGAAATTCTATTATTCTTAAGGTAGGAAATGCCTTTGAAGCAGATTGTATTTTGTGGACATTAATAATGACATGAAAAGGAGCACCTGAGTAGGGTGACACTTCCAAATAATCTGCAAAATTACATTCTGATCACCATCTGGGTTTGCAGCTCTAGCCAAGAAAGAAAGCAGGGCTAAAGCCTGGCGGGTGATTTTTCCACTCTGAGAAACCATGGTCAGAATGTATGTGCAAAATGGCTGTCAAACTGCTGAAGAAACCAGACCGCATGCAGAATTGTTAGGATAACCCTAATTCAAACTGCTGTTATGCAGAGCCACTCTTTGTGGTTTTCTGAAATAAAATGGCCAATCTCTGCTTGTACCCAGCAGTCGTGAGATCTTCTCTGCTCCCAGGGAGTTGCGCAGTTGCATCTGAGAAGTTCTGGATGATCTAAAATATACCCCATCCCTCCCCATCCCCTAGAGTCTTGTTAATCCAGTCCATGCCATTTCAGTCCAGCAGACATGAAGGGAACCTCCTGCCCCATAGTGTATCAGATCCAGCTTATTGCCTCCTGTTGGCTGAGCTCCACTCCTGAGCAAGCTCTGTGCAGTTAGCCAAACACCAACTAACAACCTCATCAAACCACTTTGATGCTGGAGGCCATGCAGGTCTGCCTTCTCATGGCAAACAGGTGTCAGGATTGCAGGGTGAAATGCTAAAAGGGACTAAATAAAGCTGCACCTCCAAGTCCTTTGTTCCTGCAGTCTCAGAAAGATCAGCTCCTCTCCGGCCATTTTTAACACCTCTGTGAAACCCAAAGATAAACTGATTAGGCAACATTGCTTTGAGTGCCAGCAGCACACAGATAACACACAGCTTTTCCCATTTGCCAGCATGCAGAGCTACATCCTTCACATCAGGACAGCCTTATGAAGGAAGAAGAGCTCATTGGAGCTGAATCTTAGTGAGGCAGAGGTAATGCTGTTGCTCAGAGGAAAGGATTTAAAAGAGTATACAGCTCTAGCACTGTGTTGTTTTTTTTCTTGAAGGCGCCCATTCAGATCAGCCTTCCCTAACACTGATCTCTTCCATAGCAGTGCGCACAAGTAATTTCCTCTGCTTTTTCCTTCCAACTCCGAGATTCTGTTCTATATCCTGTAGTGGTGACCTCACCTTATTCTTGCAGAATTTTGCCATTTTGCTGCAAAAGTGCAGTGTTGTGAGAGATCTATGCATGAAACCATCAACATTTGAAAACTCCAGCTAGTAAGACTTGCAGTCAGGTATCTCCTTAATGACACCAACTACTCAATCACATCATACTTCCAAGTGGCTTCTCAGAGGTTTCAAATCCAGTTCATAGTCTACTCTTTATTGACAGAGTTCAACAAACCCTGTAAACAGGATACTGGAAAAACATGGAAAAACATTCATGAATTTTGCTCCTTTGAACTGTGAAGCCCTGTATAATAGGGTGAAGAGTCCCTGGGTGAGAGATACAACTTCCCTGGAAGCCAGTCCAAGTGCAAAGATGAGCCCTTGAATAAGAAATGACCACCACAGATCTCAAGTCCATCTACTCCAAGGGCATTCATCGACCTTATGTTCTTTCATATCTGAATCATGTAACATATGAACTCCCTTTCCAAAGAAAACCCAAACAATGCAGCAAACTCCAGCTAAAGTAAAAGGACCAAAGAGCAAACAGCTTTGCCTAGCGATGGGCACAGCATAAGAAGCAATATAAGGTGAGAATAGTGTAAGTATGAAAATGGTCATTTTGTGCTTAGAGTCTCAGAGCAAACGTTGCTTCTTAAGGTAGATATACACTCCCTAGTCCTTCCTCAGATACCATACAGGCATGCTCGGTGCATGCTGAACGTAAAGTAGCTGAGTTGCACTAAATGTCAGGTTTATAACTCCAATCATGCCAAAGGATAGTCACCTACTCTGAGCAAGCTGTCCATGATCTTCTCACTGTCAGTAAAGACTTGGTATCTAGTTTGAAGTATAAAATTGGGTGATGCATGGATATGTGGTACAGAGTGACCTGTGTTGTGCAAATTCCCCTGCCCTCCAACTTGCAGCACAACAACTTCTTTATGAAGACACATCAAGGCCCGGATCTGCACTTGCAATACGAGGAATAGCATACTGTAAGTCATGTTGTTGTCTGGTCAAAGTGAATACAAGTAGAACAGGCGCTGGCAGCAGAGCTTTAGTCCAAGTGGGAGCCCCTTTTGACTCGGTTGACGGGTCCTGCCTTCAGACAGGCTTTTACAGGCCTTGGGATTTGGTGCCCTCACTCGTGGAGAGTAACGATGGTGGAATGTACCAAAGTGCCGGATATTTAGCAAAAATAGTCTTTCTCCCTGTATCTGCTAGGGATCAAGTTTAAACAGTTGCTCCTGGACACAAAGAAGCAAAAACTTTAAGCAATCAAACTAGCTGGCCTTTTCTCTTTTGGTTGTCCTGCCCTCACAGTCTTATCTTCAAAAGCAGTGAGTCCCCTCCTTGCAAGGCCAGGGCTGGATCAGATGCAATAAAAATGCTTGTTACCTTCCAGTGTAGAGCTGAAATGTTCTCAAACCATATTTCTGGCAAAATATTACCCTTACCCTTAAGTTTGCATGCCCGATAACACAGTCATCCTGCATCTCTTTCACTCTCCAAGTGAAGTTTTCTTGGAGTATCTGCAAGCAAGAACGACTCCAAAATTTGCTTTCACTTCAGATGAGGCTGCAAATAAAGGCGAAGTGCTGTGACAAATGCCTCCAAAATCAGTGTTTGCCTCTCTCTTTGGCTCATTCACACTTATGAACCTCTGGACTAACTGACCTGTGTGTCAAGTCTGAAAAACAAAAAATCAGATTATATTCTGTGAAACAGAGAGTCAGCAATAGGTAAGAGTTTAGAGGAATAACCAAAGCGTGCCTAATTATTTGGGCTTAGGATTTAACTTACCATTTTTTTTTCTTTTTTCTTTTTTTCTTCCCCCAGCCCCTGCCTGATACTTAGAGCACAAAACCCAGCAGGGAGAGAGGTAATGGAATTTGGAGGCAACTGGTGTTCAAAGACCTCGCTTGAAATGGGCCTATGCTAATGCTGAGGATCTGTGCAAATTAGGTCAATGTCCTGCATATTCCTAAAAAAGCAGCTTCATCAGGACAGGCTACAAGGTACAGAGTTGTCCGTCTAAGTGTTTCATAGGGCTGCACCTTTGAGCATTGTCCAAATCCTCAGAGATTTTGGCTGTATGAGCCCTAGCCCTCGGCCAGAGCAGGATGCATTCATCCCCGGAGCACCATCCAGTGCGTGTGTGGTCTCTGAGCTGGGCATGGGAGGGCACATTCATCCCAGTGTAACTGAGTTTAATTGCCACCTCCTGACTCTTTTCATAGAAGGAATCTGTGCTTAAAGGCTGAGCCTTTTCCTTGAACTTTCTTACTCCGTATTGAGCTGACATAACTCCCTTGTCCTTGATAGAATTACAGTGCTGAATTATTGGTCAGATGCAGATTTGAATTTGGCAGTGAACCTCATCATATACCCTTCTTTGTCTTCTCTGTGTATCTTCATGAGGTATTAAAAAGTGTTCTGTATGTTTTCACATGTGACATACAAAATATTTGCACAAGGAACATTAAAGGATTTGCTAGAAATTCAAAAATTAGTCTTGCACTAAATTGGAGTAATGCTCTTTCTTTTTTCCAAGGCAGAAAAAAAGTTTTTTAGAAACAGAAATTAAAAAGATATAGCAGTGAGGTTAGGTAAAATAAGAGCTATAATTCCAACCCATAGGTCTTTCTGTTGAAAATGTGGGTGCAGGCATCATGTTGGCACATATTTCTGAAACAGAAAAAAGACATTGCTAAGGAAGCATTGACGCAACTGGAAGTTTGCTTACTTGGAGAAGAGGTTGTTGTTGTATATCCCTGGAGAAAACCGGAGCTTGGTCACACTGGATAAGAAAGCCAGTACTGAGCCATTAAAGCAAGCTATAGGTGCAATGCTGAGTGCTAGCAGCTGCAGACCTGGTTCAAATAAATTGAGGCTTTAAATTGAGGCATCATATTCACAGAAAACAGTCAAAGCAGGTAACTATGGAAATAAGAGGCAGGGACAAGGGGAAAGGGTGAGGCCCTTGTTCACATGCAGAGCAAGGCCCAAACAAAGCAGGCGATTCCTTTATACTGGGTTGTGTGCTCTTTGGTTGAGAAGGGCGCTGTAATTTTTCAGTGTGGTCCAGACAGTTTGTCCCATCCCAGAAAGAGACAGTAGTGGAAAAGCCAAACACAAATGTCTTTGCCAAAAACTCTTTTCCAAAATTAAAAGATATACAGCTTTGAGTTAGAAAAGCAATGACATTTTTGCTGTGAAAATGGTTTGTATGCCCTGAAATTTGTCCTTTTTCCCAACTATGTCATCTAGTCTAATGCCCTCTACCTAGAGACATTACCTCTTTCGCATTCTTGGATGATTATAATTGTGTCACTGTAAAACAATAATCCGCATTTTCACTTCTTGTAGTAATGAGGTCCCACTATATTCTTCTTTCCATCTAAATTTGCTGAGATAAGTTGGTCTCCAAAGAGCAGTTCACAGAGGTACCCATTCAGTCTTCTGTCTCTCAATGCTTTCTCCCGACGATGCAGGAAGAGACTGGTGTTGCTTCTTGAGGGATAAATATGGATATTCCAGGTGAAATGGAAAAATAGCACTGACCATCTTGCAAAAACAGATGCACACGTCCAGTGAGAGACCCATCGTGTGTGCTGACAGTGTGTTATGCGTTTGCACAGTTTCTGTGCAAAGTGGATTCTAGCTAATGCCTATGAACCCAGTGCCGATTCCACCTAAATACTGTAAATGAACTTCAGGGAAAACAGTGTTTTTCTTTTTGATCAACCATATTTCTGGCAATATAATGAGCACAATTACCCTTGCTTGACTATGCAACATTATCCTGTTGTGCCAGTTAATTGCTGACGATGTTTTCAAGCTGATTAAAACCAGACAATATATTCACATATGTTTAATCAAAAATTTCTGATAAAATTTAGAAGAATATCTTAGGTCTTTCCTATCATTTGTCTAATTCTCTTCATTTTTTTACAATCTACAGACATCAAGATCCAAGAAAGCCTATGTAGAGTCCCAAAGTTTTCCTGCTTTGGTAGATGAATGAACATCCTATATTAGTGCTGTCAAATGACCATGCTTGCTATCTGAAGCCCAAATATGCAAAATTCTGAAGATGCTTTTGGAAATTGATTCTTAATTGAGATATCAAGAAAGGGTCAATTCTTGTTACAGTTGTAGCAGCAGTAGGAGAAATATCATGGAATTACTACAGCCTGGTTGTGGATTACTGTGTTTTTAAATGGAAAAAAAATAATAATAATGAAGACTTTTTCATCCTCAAAGCATTACCAGTCCAAGCAGAAGTTTAGAGCCACCGAATGAATGAACAGAAGAAAATACTGAGACAATATATGTCAATATGAGAGGCAATGGTCTTAACAAGCCTAAAGCCAAATGTATTGCCTTGAATGTGTACAGGAGCTGCTGTTGTAGAATCATAGAATCATTTCATCTGGAAAAGACCTCCAACATCATCCAGTCCAACCTTTAACCTAGCACTGCCAAGTCCACCATTAAACCACGTCACTAAGCTCTGAATCCAAACATTTTTGAAAGCCTCCAGGGATGGTGACTCAACCACTTCCCTGGGCAGCCTGTTCTAATGCCTCACAACCCTTTCAGTGAAGAAATTTTTCCTAATATCCAACGCAAACCTCCCCTGGTGTAACTTGAAGCCATTTCCTCTTGTCTCCTCATTGGCGCTTAGGAGAAGAGACCGATTCCCACCTCGCTACAGCCTCCTTTAAGGTAATTGTATTCAATAATAATTGTATACAGTGATACTCTTCCACATTTCTGCAGTTCATCAGTGTTTGGGACAAGAGGACCTTAAAATATCTTGACTATAAGGACTGCAGAAAATTCAATTTCCCTTTGATTTGTGGTGTGCTGGAATTGCCCATTGCCATTACCCATACAAGCACAGGATGTGTGCATTGCAGGAGAAACTCTTGCAACCCCAAATTATTATATAGGATATAGATAGTGTATATAGGATTATATTTAATATAGGATATATAGGATAGTATTTAGATCATAAAGTCAATAAGGCACGAGCTCTTCTTAGTTACATGTTTGTGCCATGCACAATGACATAGGATGTCTCAAGAAACCTTGGTGGAAATAGAAGGTATGAAAAAAAAAAAAAAAAAAGCAGAGTTTGCTCAGTTCCTGGACTCAGTCTCCTAGATCTAGACTTCTTCTGAAGGCACTTCATTGTCACGTAGAACTGAGACTTGTCTCCATCTCAGCAGCTTCTATGGTAATGCTGGCACTGGCAAACTTCTGTCACGTTCCCCAGCTGCAGACTGGAAGATTCAGAGTGGTGGTGGTCAGCCATCATTCCTCCCGCATCCTGGGAACTCGCTGGCCTCAAAACTGCTCAGACCAACAGCTGCCAGCAGCTCCCAGCCAGTGGTTCTGTGGTGGGACATGGGAACATCTCAGCCATTCTCTTTCTTGTCATGAGAGCGACCAGGAAGCATCTTCACAGCTCTGTGTTTTGGGGATGAATATCTCTGTCTGTGCTCACTCTCTGTGTTCAATCTCTCCTTCCACCCACCTGTCACCCTTCTAGTGGAGGAGTAGCAGAATATTCCTGACTCTCTGGGCATCTGTTGACTGTATTGTGGACTTCAAGTTTTCACAAGATGTATCATTAGCTAAGTGGCTTGAACCTTCCTGAGCTGGAGAGATGTCTAAGATCCTGAGTACTCCCAGATTCTATTGAATTTGGTGGAAGGTGGAGGCATTCATCTATCAGCAGCACAGAGCCTCTAAGCATGGACTTTCTAGAAATAATCATGAAACTGAAGACAGTCTCAATCGCAAGTGTAAGAGGGAGCTAAACACAGTTTCCCCTAATCTCTTGGGATCCAGGCATTTATCTCTCTGCTTAATTGAATGAATGGGAAATTAGATAAAACTTTGCAGAGTAAATCTTTTAGCAAATGTGATACCCAAGTAAAAATTTTTCAGCAGACTCTACATTTTCACAGCTGCTCCTTTGTTTTGTGGAAGCGTATTTTGAATGTAAGTCCTGCTTACATTGCATCCCTATTAATTCTATTGTACATATTAAATGTCCTCTTTGTAGTGTGTAAAACCAGAAGGGAGACTAAAAACAAATAGCATGTGTTTAAAATGTTTTATGGAAGGTGGCACCAATATTTTCTGAAAGCTTCCATGAGTCCAAGCCACTGTTCTCTGATAAGAGTGTTATTGTTCAAGACCAAAACTGGAACCTAAAATTAAGTAGGAAATAATGGAATAGGAGAGAGAACACACTACTTAGCCCTGCAAGAGACAAAAAAAATGTATAGACAAGACAGAAAAAAAGGTGTTGCTTTCTTATCTACCAGTCTACTTACATCTGCGACAATTTAAATCCCCTTTTCTCTAAGTAGATGAGAAGTAAAAGTTATTTCAGCAAATCTTATAAGTCACCAGAAGTGACATCAAGGTCATATTTCATCACTCACAGTAAGATGATATGCCTCACATATGCTGTGCGAGGCACTGAGATGTATCAGTGCTCCCATTTTGTAATGTGGGACAGAGTTCTGGGAATTGGTCTGTGGATAGTTCCAGGTTTGTCTTTTACTTGGTGGACTTGGGAAATAGGGACTTTGCAGGAACCTGTCCATAGCAGCTACCCTGAGGACTTCTTTCTCAAGAGGCTTTCCATGCCTAAGCAACTGGATGTGCTCCCATCCCATGAGAAATCCACATCTCGAGGGTGCTCATGAGCTGCCCTGTGGTGGGACTGCTTGTCAGCAGCCCATCAGCTGACCTGAGGTCGTTTTCGCATTCTCTGTCATGACAGGACATGCGTTTGCACTTCCAGTCTTGTGACAGAGGGCGGACCAAGGTACGTGGACTTCAAGTTACTCCTCCAGTGGCGTGGACCAGACTCACCAGAAGACCCCAACACAGAAAGGATGATGCATCTGGCCATCCTAGAATCAATGTCTAGATATCTGTATGGTATCCAAAACCTTTGGAAGAAGCATGGCCAAAGGAAAGAAGAATAGGCATGGTGTCCTGTATGTTTTAGTCATTCCTGTCTGTCCTAAGGGATCACGAACAGCCGGCAAAATTTGGGGCATCAGTTAGAACATTTAATTCTGTGTTAGAAAGGTGGACTAATAGTTTGGAAAAAATACCCTCCTGTGAGTTGCAGTGTGTTTCCTTTGGTTGCAGCTGTGTCTCTAGATCTTTGCTTACCAAACCAAATGGTAGCATCAGGCCATTGTAGCTGTTACAGCAGGAAAATACCGGGCAACAGAGACAGACCCGGAGAGGAAGAGGATGAACTTAGCGAAGGCATAGGCAACTGGACTGAGGAGGAGAAGAGGCACTTTGCCAGTCAGTGAAGGTGCAGAACTTACCACCTGCTACCACAGAAGTAATTAAATTGCACTCCAGAAATGGATAGTCCATATCCAAGTGAGGCAAAACTGATCTCATACAAATCTATTCCAACCTGGAGAGTTATTACATCTCTCTATTTCTAATTATGCTGTTACCCAGTATGATGCCAACTCCAAAGGCAGAACCTATGTCACTAAAGAACCTTTCCTTTGTGGAAAAAATGATTAGTGGCGGTGATTATTTCTTACGAGAAATTTTGGAAATAGTTCTCTTTTATATCTGAAGATCCTTTTTTTTTTTTTTTTTTTAAATAAAAAAAAAAAAAAGAGGGGGAAAAATTTTAAAAANAGGCAGAACCTATGTCACTAAAGAACCTTTCCTTTGTGGAAAAAATGATTAGTGGCGGTGATTATTTCTTACGAGAAATTTTGGAAATAGTTCTCTTTTATATCTGAAGATCCTTTTTTTTTTTTTTTTTGACCAACAAAAAATAAAAGGAGTGGAAAAACTTTGAAAACTAAAGCTGTGATTATTTCGTTTTTCTGTTTAGAATAAATATTCAGTTTGAGGTAACTCTTTAATAAAACTTTTACCAAAAAATGGCATTTTTTAAAGAAAGGAAATACTGTGGGTTCTTCCCCGCCCCATATGTAACTGTAAAACTTCAAGAGAAACAGAAACCACCAATAAAAATTTCATATAAGTCCCAATTTTTTTTTTTTTAATGGAGATATTTTGATTAAAAAGTTGAAATAGCCATAGTGATCAAACCAATGGCAACTTATTTACATGCTGTCCACCTGCTCCAGGAAAGCTGTCTCTCCAAGATCTGGGACAACATATAACTGCAGACGTGGAATAATGCTGCTTTGACAATGTCATCTGCACCATCGCCATCTGCACCTCACGCCAGTGAGGACGATGTACCCATCAGAGTGCGTTGGTTACAGGCAGAGAGGTGCCACGCGCAGCTGGCCAGGACTATAAATCCCTCTTGGAGTTGTTGCCCAAATGAGGTGGTCCTTTCAGCGAGATACAATGTGAACATACATTGTTGTAGAACTGATTTTAGGCATGCGTGTAAGTATCAGCTTTGTTCTTTTCCTTTCCGATGCCACCTGCCTCCAGAAAAGAAGAGGAGAAGAATTGGGTGAGTTGACACCGTTGTATGTCTCACCTCACCTACCCACCTGTGTTGATCCACAGCCCGGTCTGACCCATTTGTGCTGCTCAGCTCCCGGAGTGATGCTCGCAGGAAATGTTGCCTAATTGCCTTTTCCTCGTAGGCAGAACTGACACTGCCTGATTTCTGATTCAGCAGTGGAGGATGTTTGCCTAAACTGACCCATGCGATGCTGCGTTCTTTCTCATCTTCCTCCTCTCCAGATCTCATCTGCACGTCATTTTAGTGGAGCAAAGCATTGCTGCATTGTCCCTAGGATGGGCAAACTGGGCTCCAGTGCGTATTTTCATTTGGGACGCAGTAAGAAGGGATGCCCTTATGAACAAGCAGAAACATTCTGGGGCTGGAGCTGCAGTAACTGATTCATTGTGTGACCTGTCATGCATGGGGTAGCTGTCATCACAGGCCAGACCTACAGATACGTTCAAGGTGGCTGTTTCTATTGGTGAAGCTTCTGTAGTCTGACCTGCCTTGCCCATGCGGTGACCTGTGTCTGAGGGGAGGAGAGCAAAGTGCAGGTGTTCTTGGGGTGGCTGTTCTAGTCTGAGTGCGCATCAGGGGCATGCTGCGCTGCGTGTCAGGGCAAGGGCTCTGGGTCCTGGTCTTGATTTAAGTCAAATGCCAGCAAGACAGACCCCAATTCCCCTATTTTAAACCTTCACACTTGAAGTGGACCTTCCCAAATATGTTACCACAGAAATGTCTGTTTATTTTACAGAAAGGTTCTGTTCGGCCCTGATTTACACCAAGGGAGCAGGCTGGGACCAGGACGAGGAGACGTGGGGAGAGCCCCTCTGCCGTATCCCTGCGGAAGGACCTGGGCAGGTGTCTCTGGACCGTGGTCTCCAGTGAGAACACCTCTGCAACATACTCCGAGCCCCAGGGAGGAAAGGCAGCCATGGAAGGGCCGATGACGCCTTCCCCGTTCCCCTGTGGGCTCCAGCTCTCCAGCACACCCCTCTGCTCCGTGGCTGGTCCCCATCTCTGCTGGGCAGTGAGTGAGCTCGCCAGACTCCCTTTGGGTAACTCCTACCCCACTCTCCTCTCGCACAGCAGCACCATGCCATGGCCCCAGGTCCCACCACCAGCCTGACGGCCAGCGGGAATGTCCTGCACGGGGACACTCGGAGGGACAGGGCTGCCCCAGCTTCGGGGAGCTGGCAGCACCACTGCCTTGCAGCCCGTCTCCTTCCTCCTCCCGCTGTCCCCACCAGCGTTTCAGGGCATGTTACGCCTGGTGTTGGGCAGTGACGAGGTGGTTTTGCAAAGTGTTTAGCACGGTGATTTCTTGCTCCCTGCCTTGCCACCAAGGGCAGATTTCTGCCCAGCATTGTTCTGCTCTCTAATCTCGGTCATGTGCTCTTTGGCATCCAGATCCGCAGTTGCAACCATCCAGCGCTTTGATATTTATTCAGTGTCATTCGATCAGTTTGGAGGGGGGGCAGCCCTTTCCTCCCCCTTTTCTGCTCAGCAGTATGGTGGCAAATAGGCTGGATACAAGGAGCCAATCACGAAATTGCTGCCGGGAGGAAAGGAGAAAAAAAAAAAGGGAAAAAAAAAAAGAGACAACATATACGGCTATATTTTATTGAATGAACGGGGCGTTCAGCTGTGGACACATCCCTCTCACGACAAAGCCCTAGAAAAGCTCACCTGCTGCCCCTGCTTATCGCGGTGTCCCCTCAGATGCCACCCCACGCTCCCCCAGTGCGCGTGGTCCCCACCAAAGCATGAGGTCAACCCCGGCCCTCGGCCAAAAACTTTTGCTGTCATATCACAGGACATGGTAATCTCCCGCATCCCGTGTCTGTAACCCAGAAGCCACCTCCCCCTAATATTTTACGTATTCCCAAAATTCGTTTGCAAGGGGGCAGGAGAGGAGATAACGGCGGTGAGTTGAGCCGAGTGGGAACTGCTGACTGACAAAGTGTGTAGTGCAGTACGGGTGCTTTCTGGCTCTCTAATTATCCTTTTCCTTCTTGACTCCAGTATCACATGTAGCCATGTGTAGAATCATAAAATAATTATGCAGTGTACAAGCTTTCTGGGAGCATGTACCACTGTTTTCCTGATTCTTTATCGCTCCCATTGATCGTGGCGTGTGTGCATTGATCCAAGTCGGCCATCTGGTTGGGGAAGATAAGCGTGCGAGTGTCTTTGCATTGCACTGTCACTCAGGGAGGGGGGTACATTTTGGCTGTAGGGAATTACAGGGGCAGGATTAGCCCTCTTCCTAGGAGTAAACTGAATTTTAAATGTAGTGTTGCAGCTGCATGGACCATGTTGCTAACTTCTGTTTTTGCCCATAGACTGGGTAGATTTTTATTATTATTATTATTTCCTTCTCTTTCCTGCTCAGACTGTATTTGGAGATAGATATATGGCTTGCATTAAATGGAGGGGAGAAAAGGGAAAAGGAGGAATGTCCTTCTCTGCACATATTAGACTTGTGAGTGGCTGCTGTGTTACAGGATTTTGAAATGGCAAAACCAGCTTTTAAATGCAGGCGAGAACCCACTGGATTGAATGCATTTCACAATAAGAATCATTGGTCCAAAAAAAGAAAAAAAAAAAAAAAAGATGAAGTTATCAGCCTATGACAGGAAATTAAATAGTGGATATTAATCAGCTCTCTTAACTTCTATTAATCAAGACAAATAACCCTCATCACACATTATCGGGATATGTATGTTTAATAATCAGCAACAAAACAATGGAGAATTTTTTTTTGCTTCATTTATTTTTTCTTGCCTGCCAGCTTCCCCCCAACAATGGCCGTATCCTGCAATCACTTCAACTTAGCTGCAATATTTTATTGAAATGGCCGTTGTGTGTGCGTGTGTGCGTGCTCACACCCCTGGTCGTCCTTTTGTAAACTGTGATCGTGGCCATTGTTGTCTCATATTCTGCAAATGTATGGAAGGTGCCTCAAAAGCCTTTCCTCTAAAATTGAACAATTCTGTCAAAAAAGATTAGTTCTATTTTGTCTGCTGCTTGCTGACTATTCATGAATGTAAAGAGAGAGGGCTTGGGTGTCATACTAAGTTGCTAAAGTGGCTGGCTTTCGGCTATTGACTTGAGGATACCAAACCAGAGCCTACAAAAGAGCAGCCAGAAGGAGAGGAGAGAACTGGTCTGCCATGTGTTTCAGCTATACCTTCTTTAGCTGCCCATTTATTTCTTTTGTTGCCACAACTTTTATTGTCATACAGTTGAAAAAAAATGTTAGACACAGGCTTCAGGCTGCACCAAGCAGAAAAAAGGATTAGCATATCACTAGGATCATCTTACACTGAACCAAATTCTTTTCAGGATGTATAATTAGTGAATACAGTCTCCTCCTGCCTTTTTTTTTTTTTTTTTTTTTTTTTTTGAGGGGGTAGGGGGAGCCTATGGATAGGGAAAATTAGCTCATATCTCTGGGTAGGAAATGAGAAGAAAGGAAAAGGAAAAGTTCCCCAGTTTCAGGGAGGATTTTATACTGGCTCTTTGCTCATGTAAGATTCGTACATCATGTTTAAGAAGCATTTTGCACAAATGTGTGGGAGTCACTTGTTAAGAAAAATAATTTTTTTTGTACATGAGTGTGCACAGTCACCTTCCCTCAACGGGACCAGGAGGAGGGCAATTGTTTTCGGAGCTGGCCCCAAATGGGAGCAGCCGGAGGTGGGCAGGGTTTCTGTGCCCATGCTCTGTGACAAGGGCTCAGTATAAGACATGGTGCCGAGGATGTATTACATTTTTCTCCCCGTGTGTGCTCATAGCTCCCTTCTGCCATCTGGGAACCACACTTCTCCATGCACTGCAACAAAAACTGCTGTTTCTCCTAATGCTTGGACCTGTATTGCTCGTAAAGCTGGGGTTGCTACTGAACTGTAACATACAGTGGTATACATATTTTTAAAACAGGAGGGAGCTGGACAGGGGACTCAACAGTCAGTTTATGAAAGGGTATAGCACATTTTCAGTGATGGCAGAAATAGGTGTGAACCACGCAGCAGGACTGTGTGTAGTGTGCTCCTTGTCTGCACAGGAAATGGGAGAGTTCCCAACCGTGGCTGATACCGATGGAAACGGCACAACTTTTGCCTGTTATCTGGACAGTTCATCTCCCAGATGCTTGGCCCCAAAAATCATCTATTCAAATCACATTTGCAGCACCGTGTCCCTGCAAAATGTGCCTCTGGGTTGTTCTGCCAGGGGTAGAAGCGTGGCTCTGTGTGTGGGTTTCGGCTTGCTGCCCCCGTACCAAAGCTCCCCTGCAAGTCCCAGTCCACGCTGCCTCCGAAGCTCACCTACACCTTTGCACTGAGCGATCTGGGGGTGTAGGAGAAGGCCACCTGAGCACAGTGTTTCCTGCTCCGATCAGAGCAAAATTTGAAAGCAGCATTACTCTGGGGAGGGAACAGAGCTTCTCTTTCAGCAAAACGGCTGGTAATTTCACTGTGTTTAATCACGCCGCACGTTTGACATCATTGCCTTTTCAGACTGTTCAAACCAATTGTTCCACCAAAGTAGCAATTGGACGTGAATATTCAGAAGCTGCTCTGGGGTGCTCGGTCATAATTGGTCACATCACTCACATGGTCTCCTTCCCATTCTGCTTAGAAGAGGGTAGAAATTTGCTTCATGCAGATACTTAAACACCCACACATAAAAATCTCATTTAGCACAACTGTTTTTTTTTTTTTTCCTGGGGGTTACTACAGCCACTTGAACGTTTGTAGTTGGAGGGCAGCAAAGGGGAACAAATGAAAGGAGAAGTCAATTAAAATGGTGAATGCAGGAAAAATGGTTTCTTTCTTCACCCAGTTCGGTCTCCACTGTCGGCCCCGCCGACCCGCGGGATCGTGCGCAGGTTTTATGTTGGATGGAGGCAATGGCACTGTAGCCAGGTGAAAGGGAGGAGTTTTAGGTTACAATCCCAACTGCAGCTGTACCGATGTTTCCAGGGGTCCGGAGGTCACCCCAGGAGGTGGTTGTGGCAACCCAGCTGTAGATGTGAAGCTCAAGAGAGCCAGCATGGTGAATACCGAGTACCCCGTGGGGGCTGTGTAACTCAGACACCGTGGAGATAAGAAAAAGTGCTTAAGATCCAAGAAACATTTGAGGAGAAATTATCTGTAGCGTGTTACACCAGCTAGTTTATGACTGGTGGGTCACATAAATAGTGGGTATCTGTTGTCCATGCAGATCTCCCCTTGACTTCAAAGGGAGGATTTTTGGTGAGGGGTGTCTGCAGAGCAGACCGTTGTGTAAAGCAGCCACGTAAGGCACTGTGGCTTATGATCTTCTTTATTATGCTCTGATACACTGAAGAGCATGTGAAATTATGAACAGGAACAACCTAAAAACACCCTTTTATTTACAGCGCAAAATAGAAAGCCTAGCGTGATGTTCCTAAATCAGAAAAAATGATTCCTGGTGGCCACTTTTTATTAGGAAGTGGGAGATAACCTGGGATGGCTGGAGGAATCCAAGTGTTTTGGTTTTGAAGACTGATGAAGGTTTCTGGGCAGCTCCTCACTGAAACGTTAGAAGTGCCTCTTCTTACTCAGCTCAGGTGTGCTCCTTCCTGCTCTTCAGCTTCCAGCAAAACCTGGCTGAAGGAGAAGAAAAAGTAAAGAAAAATCAGACAAAATTAAGGACAGAACAGCAGAAATATTGGGATGATTGCAATCTACTTCCAGTAATTTTGCATTTGTGCTAAAAACGCAGTTAGCTTGCAAATGACCTGATTTAGCAATGCCCAGGCCTAGCTCCCTGGTAGCACCTAACAAAGGCAAGGTTGCACTGCTCACCTTGGAGCGGCTCGGCCGGGGCTCGGAGCTGCGCGTCCCTAAGCACGCCTCGGAGCTGGACCAGCCCGCGGGCTGCCTCTCTGAAGCCTGCAGGATATGTTTTCTGTAAATAAATGCTGTTTAATAAGTATGCTACGCGCATTTTGTCATTAGCCTGGTGCTATAGAGCCGTGCAGGCCCAACCTTGATTTATAAAGCTGTTAAAATGTTTGACCTTGTTTAAATAGAAGCCTCAAGGTTAATTACAACAAGCATTCTATATACACCCTCCCTGTTTCAGTTGCCCTGATGATTTGTAGGAGAAAAGGGTAATAAATTCTGATCTTTTAAAAGCGGCTGCAGCGCAAAAGTGTAAGAGTTTGCTTTTCTGCCATTTTCATGTTTTACCACACTTTGATATGTGATATATTGAGCGATGAGCTGTCTCTTCCTAGACAGCACTAGAAATGTGATATTTTAACCTAAAGTGTAACAAGAAGCATGTGAGAATGGAAAAAAAAATAAATTGTTGGGAATAAAGTGTTGACACTTTGCTCCTGGGTAGGAAGTATCTATAATGAGGTAAACAAAGGAATTTTTTCATTTTGTTTTGTTTTGTTTTGTTTTCCTTATTGCATTGAAAACAAATTTCAGAAAATAAAAACCAATTTAAGTTTCTTTTAAAAGAACTGGGAAATATTGAGGAAAGTTAATTGAAGCACATTCAAATTACAATAAACACATACAGGCACAATTATCTTCTTTTGACTAGTGTGTGGCTTAGAGATGTTTTTATCTTTTGTTTATTGCACTATTAAAAATATGGAGAGGCACCAAGAAAGGGTAGATAGCCACCATATGGAATTACATATTTTCCCTATTTATATTTAAATAACTATCCATGAGAAATTATGCACAAATCATGCAATAATTCCCAACTGAAATGACTGTTTAGAAAATAAAAATTCTGAGACACAATATTCTTTTCATATTAAATTGCCCATTTTCTGTACATCATATATATTTGTACAATACCAAAAAAAATGCTGCATTACAGCCCGATACAATTTGTTCACAATGCTAATGAAGATGGATAGAGGACATTGTAATATACTGTAGTAATTCATAAGCAGTGTGGGAAAACAAGACAAACAGGCTCAGAAAGCTGGAACATAATTTTTTTGTTCCCATTTTCAGAGTGAATAGTGGTAATTTTAATAACCTGCTGGTTTGACGGATTTAATGATGCCTATTAACTTTTATTGCTTGATTCATGCCATGCTCACATTTGGGGTGAATATTTGTACCAGCAAAGTTTGAGTGGCTGGTTTGAGGCAGCTAAAAAGAAGCTCCTAACACCCTGCGGAGAACTTGGCAAGCCTGAAAGCCTTGTGCTTGGGATGCCACCCTCTCCCCGAAGAGGCACATTTCGAGCCCGCGTCTCACTTTGCCGCGGTGCTGTCCCCCCTCGTTTGGGGATGGAGGGGCCATCTGTCCACTGAACGGCTCCTGGACCTCGCAGGGTTATTAACTCTGGCCTCGCTTGCAGGCCGAAATGTGACTTGAACTCTCCGGGCACCAGGTGGGATTAACTGGGGCTAAGCTGTGAATGCTGAGACCACTTTCACTTGTGAAAAAGCCCCCCAGAAGGAAATATTTATCAGCAAAGTATCCAGCTTTAATTTATGCCTCCTTCAAAAAGGAAAACCATGAAATCTCGACTTTCTATAATAGGAGTGAAAACTTCCAAAATAGCTAATGTGTCAAGTTCCTTACACGCTCAACACGCATCAAGTTTTGCTTGTCTGTCTGTCTCTCCAATAATTCTGACACTTTTAAGTTTCATAATTCATTCAACATCTCTTACCCAAGTCCTGAAATTAATAGATTTTAATCAGGCGTCCCTAAGACCTGAAAATCAAAGGGAGAAGGAGGAAAGGCAGCAAGCCCCGCTCTCCGACACAAGCCCTTCCTCGTGCAAAACTGCGCGTGTGCGGCTCTCCCTGGGAGGCACCGCTCCAGGAGGAGGCTGAGGCTGCTGTGCACCCTGAAAGCAGTAACCTGTAAATACCTGCAGTGTCTGCGTCTCTCCACATAGCCGCTGTGCATGCCTGATGATGGCCACGTCCTTACAGGCATGCACCCGATCTGAGGGACAGCAGTGCCCACAGTAAAATGTTTCCTCTACTTTCAGAGGATTTTAGTTTTTCTCTAAAACCTAATATAGTTTCAACAGTACGTTAGGGCCCAAATGGAGCCTTGCGTCAGCTGCAACACACCGACCTGCTTGGCCAGTTGTGTGCCCCATCTTGCTGGGCCAGATGTGCCAGATGTGCCCCCTCATTTTGTCTGGCCAGATGTTGGGTGCTCCCCTCCCTGAACAGATCTGCAGGTACCCTGGGACCCTGACCCATCAGGATGTCCCGATCAGCACCTTGCAGGATCATACCTTGCAAATGGATTTATTGCAAGCGTTTTATTTGTGTGTGTATGTGTGTATATATATACATATAGGTGTGTGTGTTGTTTTTGTTTTGTTTTGTTTGTTTGCTTGCTTGTTTCCTGCTGTGGTGTTGAGGCAGAGGTTTAATTCAGAGTAAACTTTTCCAAGAAATTTTCAGGTCTGCCAGAAATAGGCAAGAAAAGTCGGAGAGTTTGATGTGAGTTTTATTTCTCGTTTCTTTTTAAAATTTAGTTAGATCTCCTCTTTGATGCTGCCTTGTAGATCAAAAGGCTCAGTTGCTGGGAAAACTCTACTTCTTTTCCAAGGGGTGTTTCTGGTTGGTATTTTGGGAATTATAAGAAGTCCTTAGTACACTAGCAGTAAGAAAAAGAGTTGTCAGTCCAGTAAGAAGTGGCTTTCATGGAGTGCTGCTGTCTGTCGGCAATATACACCACTGTGTACCCAGAAGTACTGCTGATAAAGGCTTCTGTTCCATGTTAAACCCTTAGTTTTCTTTCTTTCCTTGTGCTTTGAGCTCTCATTCATTGAATTCATGTTCTGCCTCTCCATCCATTCACATCAGCTCAAATGCAAAGTCAGGGAGAAGCTAGAATCATCATTAAGTGCCCATACGAAGTGCTGCAAGGAGGTCCCCTCTGGGACACAGCGGTGCCCTGGGGTAGTGGCACGAAGCCAGGAGGTGGGACAGGTATTCTTGTGTGGCACCCGCCAGCACCGCTGCAACAGCCACCTCGCCACGTGGCTGTGGGAACAGGGCACAGCGTGGCTGAGCTACATGGAAGGATCCTCAACCAATGAATTTCCTGTCTCACCCAATACCTTGTCTTTGGCATCATCAGAGTTGTTCCCAATGTCCATCTGGAAAAACACCGGAACACCCTCTTTCCTCCCACATTAAATTAGCGATTAGCAGTGTCATTGTAACCATGGTGGTATGAAGATGTAAATAAACAAGGTTGTCACTGAGGAATAACACCAATTAACAGAGCAACTGATAACAGTTTTCAGTTTTTAAAGTTGCCATGAAACACTGTAGGATTTATTTTAAAAGATGGTATCACAAAAGGCAAAAAAGTTTTGCTACAAGTTTTCTACTTCTTTTTTTTTTTTTTTCTATTTCATTTTATTTTATTATCTATATTATTTATTTATATTTCAATAAAATCCTGAATCTTGTCTGCTGCAAAACTACTTTACTGGGGAAAACATGTTTGGGTTGAAAACTTTGAACCAGCCTATACCAAATTTGGGGAAAAGAGCCATCAATCTGTTGCTGAACGAAAAAAATGCTTGTGTTATCATCTGCCCTTAATGTCAATGAGTATCACAGGCGGAGAACTTCAGAGCTGCACGATGACAATCCTTCCACGCAGCTGGATGCAGGCTGGTGCGTAACACTGAATTGCTGGCACAGCCAACGCTGTTCTACTTTTCCTTCCTTCTCCCACATTCCCAGTAATACTGATGATCCCATCATTGGTGGATGCAATGTAGTTTGGATGCAGTCTGAGCAACTCCAAGTAAGGATATCCACATACACAGCCAAAGAACATTTCATTACCTGCTCTGCTCCTTGCTCTTCACTTCACATCTGTGTACTTTCGTTTCTCCTGGGAACAGCCAGTAGAAAAATCTCACAGCACGCCAGAAGCTCAGTGTAGCACCCATGGTTTATCTGGGAATGGGCCTTCAGGAGTAGCACTGATTTGCCTAATGTATTGCTTTTGGTGGTCTTTGGGTCAGGTGTGAAGAGAGCTTGGTTTGAACCTTAGTCCTGACCTTTTGCTTCTGGTTTCTCCACTACCTTCTGGCTAGAGAGCAGGCAAGGACAATTTGAATGGGAGGTGGTGATGCAGAACCTTCTCCTTCCCTCCACCATGGCAAGGACACAACAGCAGCATCTATAACACTGCTCTCAACATCTTTGCTAGGTGCACCCTCTAGCTCAGCTTGGGAAAAGTACATGGGAGACAAATGGCATTGGCATGGCATTGGCACTGGAATGGTGTTGGCATCGTTTTCAGGGTTGTAGTTTCCAAAGAACTCCATTTAAAAAGTGTCCACATCCTCTTTTGGATTGTGGCCATCTGCCAAACGAGACTGGGATGTGTTTGGTGCCACTCAGGCAGCGGGGTGCAAAGGGACCAGAGCCTTCCTTTGGCACTGCCCACCAAACCTCTAACTGGGAAATGGTGGGGCGAGCAGCCCAGCATCCACGCCATCCCCTCTCCATCCCAGCCCTGCAGGCAAGACACAAGCTTCATGGGTTTTATATAGCAGTTTATTTTATTCAGCTTTTACCTTTTATTTCTCTCCCCCATGCTGAATTTTCTGTTTGTCCGTGGCACTGTTAGGGAAGGACCTGGGTGCAGTATTCCCCTAACAAAATTAAATCCAGGAATCTGCCCTGCAGGGCACAGAGCATCTTGTTGTCCTGTGTTTGGGCAGTGCCGAGCACAGGGGGCCCTGGCCTCCAGGCCAGTCAATACAAATAAATAATATGAAGCTCTGGAATGACTCGCTAGTTGGGAGCACACCTGCATAACCGATCCCACAGCTGTAGGGCTGGAAAGGCAAATAAAACAGCTGTAACCCAAGCCTGGAGGGTGCTGGGGACTCAGGGAAGGGAAGCTGGTCTTTCAAAACGCTTGTAACCCAAGGAAGAAAATCATCAGCCTATATGCCTTTCACAGCATTTGATGACAAAATGGTTTGTGGCTTAGCCATTGTTTAAGGGCCATTCCTCAAATTCCTTGTTTACTGTCAGCAGGGTGAGTTGTGGACTCTGTGACTTTAGCTGTTAATGGGTCTAAACACTTCTGCCAACAGATTAAGCTTTGCTGAAACATTAAGAAAATTGGCCCAAACAGAGGTAGGGAGGATTTTTGTTTAGTAGTTGTTTCATTTGCATGAGAATCATTGTCTCCAAACAATAGCATTTCCATATCGCCCAAAGAGTGGGCAATTGGGTGAAACTCACTCAATTTCTGTTAAATGACAGAAATTGTTTGTTTGTTTGTTTGTTTCTACAGAGAAAGAAAAATGCTCATTTTCAGCTGCAAGGATGAGTAGATCAGAAGTGAAATCCAACCCCCAAATACCTCCAGCTCCTGTAGGACTGGGAGCTAACAGGTTGGGATGATGCTGAAAGAAGACATGAATATTAACAGTCGTAAGTGTGCTTAAACCAATTGTTGTCTGTGGGAGAAGAGGAACTAGCAAAATTAGTCCATTTGGGGAAGCGAAGAACAAGTTTCTTTAAAAAGAGAGAGAGATGCGCTTTTGCTCTGACTCATGCTACTGAATTTCCCAGGTGATCCGTTTTCTCCTGTTGTTTCCGTATAATTGCTGCCCTAACAGGTACTGCCACTGCCTGAACTTCTCTGGGTTCACTGTTCAGGAGAGGGTTAGTTTGATGCTCGGGCAACGTATTTTCTTTCTCTCTGTTGTTAAAAATAATAGCCTGGATCCTACAACTATTATTTGAATTATAGCAGCACCTGGAGTCTTCAGCCAAGATTGCAGCCCCCTTGCAGGAGGCAACGGCCACAAAAGAGCAGGGTGGTTCCCCAGCGAGCTCCCCATCCCCGCGGGCACGGCCAGCAGAGAAGGAGCACCACGGGGACAGAGAGGGGTGGCTCGAGGCCACCGCCAAGCCCGCGGCAGAGGGAGGAAAGGCTGGGAGCTGCCCTGAGCCCAGGCACGTCTGTGACCCAGGTGAGTGTGTTTGGTCAGGCGTGACTGCGTGTTCAAGGCCAAGGTCTACTGCATGTTGCTGCGAGGAAGGGTGGATCAGCTGGGTACATTGGACCCTTTTTTTATCACTGACTAGTGCCATGAGATTTGCTAACAGCACTACTCGACATTTCCTCGCTTTGGGAGATCCTGCTGTTTTCTTTATTTTCTTTTTCTTGTAGACCTAATACTTTGGGCCATCGCTGCTGTAATTGGCAGTTACCTGTGGCTGCCTTAAATGCCACCAGTTATGAGCGGATGTTTACATTTCCCCAGTTACATTGTCTTTGAACGGTTCTAAACTTGACTTTGATTAAGCAGGCTAATAACAAGAGAGGTTCCTTTTTTTTTTTTTTTATGAATGTCACTTGCTTGAGTTGAAAAGACATGCTCTTAATACTTGCTTTTCATCTAAATCAAGAAAGCAACACTAAGCAAAAAAGTATTTAACTGTAGCATATAGGATTGTAAAGATGGTAATCAGGGACACTGGTAATTGAAGCTTTTGGGGGAGAACCTTTCTTCTGAATCCTTCAGTCTGTTTAATAGGATAAAATTAGCTTGAGTGGCTTGGTGTTTGAAGAGGTTATGATATAATTGGAGCTGCCTCCTGGGTTTGCTGCTGGACAAGGCGATCAGGTGGAGACATGGGAGGGCATGGGAACCTCTGAAGTACAAGACTCAGCTTCTGCCATACTAATTAGCCTAAATTAGCTATGCCAGTTTTCTGCTTGCTTTTGAATTTCCCTGATAATGCTTTTATCAGGAGTGTAAGAAAAGGAATATGAAAACGTGCACAAAGTTCGCTGCAGAATGGCAAAAGCGGTGGTGACTGCCAACGTATGTTGCAAGCTTATTGCTGCAAGCTTCAAAAAAACAGGGGAAAAACGATTGAATAGCATTAGGAAATAACAAATGGATATCAAGTACAACCCCTAGGGATTTAGAAAGTACCATGGCTTGAGCTCTTGAACACGAAAGTTTACAAAGCATCTGTAAGAAATTGATTATCTTGAGGATTATATACATATTACTTTGAGGCCAACCCCTCTCCCTCAACACCCAGCTTTGCTCTTGAGTGTCTAACCCAAGGTGAAGGAGGCGGGTCCTCCTCGAGGCACAGCCAGCTGAGGCATCCTGTTTTGTGCTCCATCATCCACAAGGCCCAGGAGAAGCTATTTGTATTTTGTTAGCTGTTGCCATTTTTTAATTTTCACTTCTGACCCCAATTAATCAACTTTAACCATGCAGAGAGATTTGCAGCACATTCAGTATAGCTTGTGCAAATCTATTTTAATTGAAAATGTGTGAGGGGGAAAGAAGATAGGAAGGATTTGTTGGTTTTCTTTCTATCTTGGAAGGGGTGGTTCTGTTGCCAGTGGACAAAGCAAGTCAGGAGAGTACTTAACCTTTGAAAGGCATGTCAGGATGCACTTTCACAGCCGAAGAGATCTCCATCCCAAGGGAAGACTTGAGGCTATGGGAAGATACAGATTTTTCCGTCACAAAAAAACACCAGCCTCGGTTTGGAAACAGTTATTTGGGGCCAGCACTGCCCCTGCCTCTAATTGCATATGAAGACATTAGACACACATAAAGCTCAACCAGCTGCTGAGCCACATCAACAACTCGTTGCAGGAACAAGCCTCATAACAGCAATCTGCTCTGCTAATAACCTTTGGCGTCCGTTGGCTCTCAGAGGCCTCCAGCCAGTGGATGAGAGGGTGGAGAGAGGTCTCAGGAGGTCTTCTGGACAAGCTCGGAGGGCGTTGTGGTTCAAGAGCTCTCAGGTAGGAGTTTTCTTATGTTTCCTATCAGCCCTTCTTCCACCCAGTGCATTTGACTTCGCCCATCAGGCTGTCCCAGGAATGTTTTACAAAGAGCTGTGCGAATTTAGAAGTGGATTCAGACCTTGTCTGAAGAACAGAATTTACAGGGCTCACCCAACCCTTGGCTTGGTCATGGCTTTCCATTGTGTCTCCTGGATTATGTCAGAGGCCATTAAACAGATTTGCAACAACTTCATACTTCGAGATACATTGGAAAGGGTAACAGAGTAGTGAGCTGGTCTGAGGGACTGTTTTGGATAGGGGTGACATGCTCCAGAGTACAATTTCTAGCAAAACTAAGTTTATTTAGGTACATTCTTCATCTTGGTACAAGAAAACTGTCCTGAGGGCATTGCAATGTTACTCTTCGTCACTGTCTGCTTTCCATGGAAAATCAATAGGGATATCAGGGTTTATAAAGTCTGCTAAGCCATTTTATTGTATTTTATCTTTTTCTTTCTGGAGAAGGAAGTGGTTGAGCTTACTTTTCTAGCCTCTGCTTGAGAGCAAGTTTGAAGGACCTAAGAAAATGAAGTTGTTTCGCTATCTCCTTCATTCCCATATATAGGATACCTGCAAGTGCTCGCAGGCTCCTCTCTTACCTGGGGGATCTGGTCCTCAGTGGGAAATACAGTTCAGATTCTGTTCTTTTGGAGGGCAATGAGTCATTCAGGGAAAGAGATCAAATCTTGTCTTCTCTGCTCCAGACTCCCACACTCTCACAGCACTTGTCCTGGCTTTTTATCAGGTGTAAACACCTGGGTCCTGTAAGCCCTTCAGCTCTGGCACACACACTTTGTATATTCATTCGAGTGCCTGCACATAGACAAGTGTTCAAAGAGCTTCTTCTCCATCCCCGCAGGCCCCAAGGCACAACGCTGGGTATTGCCTGTTCAGCTCCTCCACGTGCTATACAGAGGTCTGGATCCTGCAATTGCTTCTTCGCAGGAATAGCATTTACTCCTGTGACCAAGTTGCCTCAACACAGGTCTTGCAGTAGTGGATTTATATCAGTCCCCTCAATATCTTTACATTCACAAGGTTTTCTTGACTCATTGGCTCCTCCTACTTCAGAATAAATACAGTAAAAGTGCTTTAAAAATCACCTCAGTCCAAAATACATGTTTTTAAGCTTGCTGTTCTAAACTCTGCAAGGAAAGTATTCTGTTCTTGAAAAGTATTATGCTCAGATTAGAGCTTTGAGAGTTGAGAGGACTTGTTTTTAATTAGAGAAATCAGAACTGGGAACTCTTCTGCCAGACTCTCCTCTTTGGAGCACTATCCTGGTTTGATAGAAATATTTAATAAGTAGGAAGCATGAGGCAAACTCATGAACGACAGCTGTTGTCCTTGAAACAGGTGACAAATTTCCCCTTGACTTAATGGGGCACGGTACTGAGCGTAGCCCAAGTCCAGACACTGTTATGCTGCAGCCAGCCACAGTTCCTGTTCACAAAGAACATCCTGTCCCACAGAGGAAATGTGCAGCATGGAAAAAGCCTTGTACTGATTAAGGGCTGGACCAAACGCCCATCAGAGCCAGCACGGAGCCTTTCAGTGGTCCCAGTGAAGTAGATGCCAGTCATCAGTGCCCAGACCCCTGACCACACTAATGTCTGCTGCAGATCTAGGAAAAACGTAGTTGAGCACAATGTGGATCTGACCCAGTCTCACACCTATTTGAACACGGGAGGCTTTTGCTCCATCCATGGCACAAGGGGGTTTGGCGCTTTGGTACTTCTTTACTCTTGCTCTTGCCCAAGAGAGACAAGAGCTACAGAGCATGAACCAGCTTTTCAGGTGAGATCCCCTTGTGTGTTGGCAGTGCCTCCTGCTCCTCTGACAAGAGACATCCATTTTTGCTGTGCTTTTCAGGACCTCTTCTTCCTTGTCCTTGCAATGAATTCTGCAAGGCACGTATGTTTCTGTTTAGGCAGCATGACACACACTAAGGTAGTCACTTCAGCATTTTTTATCTACCCATAACCCGAAAGCAAATCACTCCCCAGACCTGGCAAATGGGTCACCTGCCTGATGTCTGATTTGCAAACGACATACCTTTGCCTGGGATGTCCCAGGAGCATGATGATGTCAAGTTAGGATTTTTCTGGAAAACAGGAAAAAAGAAAAAAAGAAAAAAGTCAAGACATTTCTGGCTAAAGACACCTGCACCCCTTGGAACCAGTCCTGAAGACTGGACTACAGCTGCAGAAGGGCAGGAGGCAGGGCTCTGCCTGGCAGCCACAGTGGCTTTCCCTCCTCCTGGAGGAGATGTCCCAGACCTCACCGTCTCTTCTCTCAACCACCCACAAGACAAAGCCAGGTGAAGCTGGCCTCCATCTTACACAAGGTGTCTGCTGGCTCACACCCCTGGTTGCTCAATATTGTTCCACCCAAGGCCTTTGAGAGACAGAGGTGACACATCACCCTGCTGCATATTGCTCCCTGCTACCTTCCAGGAGCAAGAGATTTCATGCAGTGTGCCGAACCTGTTGGGGCGGGAGGGGTGGTGGTGGTGGTGGTGGAAATCCCCTCTGCTTAAACCAATTCCCCTAAGTCTTTGAGAAGTAAGCCACAGCAGTCCCAAAGTATCTGCTGTATCCAAGAAGCTTTAAGCTCAGCATGGCGTGAGGTGAGGCTGTCTCGGAGAGCGCCAGCGATGAGAGTCTCTCTTTGGCTCCATCAGGCAATACTGCAAACAAGTCATGTCTCGTAGAAGAGGAAAAAATCTATTTTAGAGCTCTCTCTTTTTCTGTGTGGGTGCTTATCTCTGGTCACTGCTGTTCACCATGTAGAGAAGTCTCTGTGGCATGCATTTCTAAGAGGGCAAACTGTCTAAAATTAGCTGTTAGTTTAAAATAAGAGACTGTACAGTTCTCCAGGGAGGGGCATTCATCCTCCAAGGGAAACTGTCAAGGATTGTTCAGGATTACTCTCCAGCTGTTCAGAACTGGTGCATCCTTTTAAATTATAATGTCAACATGTCGCAAATAATATGGAATGACAATGTCTGATTTCTGTCCTGCAAGGAATGAAAAGGAAGAAAAATTGCTAACATACTAGATACACACCAGATTTAAGAGACCAGGTAACCTTTCTAGGTGGCTGTAGGAGAATAATTAGTCAAAATATTAATGAAAATGTACTTTTCCAGCTAGCCTCCGAAATCTAGCAGCTTTACATTACGAATTCCAGGCTAATGCTCTCCAGAATGGATTGTGTCATCTCTAGGACAAAGGGATGTAGCAACTTCTCCACTGATTGGACTGTTTATGTCAAGTAGCTTTGTTTTTTTCTCCCAGAAATGTTTGTTCTGGTTCCACCAGCACCGATGGCTGTGAGGAAGGAATTTCAATGCCAAATTGCATTGGTATGTAAGGGGCCAGACCAACATCACAATTATTGCAGATCTTAACACCCAAGAGCAGCCCACAGTGAATTTGTTCCACAAAAAAAAAAAAAAAAACAACCATAATTGAAATAGCCAAATTATTGAAATGGCCAACCTGGCTACATGGGTGTACAACTGAAAGCCATGAGGTTAGAGCAGTTCTTGGGCAACTTGCACTGTGTGCATGCACATAACCTATTCAAATTTTAAAGTAGATCACCAAAACAAAAGAGATTTTTTAACAGACACATTTTTAACCTGTTATTTGAGGTAGTTTTAGCTTTGACAACTGAAGCAGGCATCTACTTTGGGTTTTGAGGTAGCAGTGAGTTTCTAGTGAGTGGTAACTCATGAAGTTGTGGTAATGTGATTGCTTCAATCAGATGCCTACATCCAGAACTTAAATATTCTCATAAGCTCTCAGGGTGGCTGACTGTAAAATACAAACTATGCAACATAAACAAGAAGTGTCCCAAGGTATACATTTTAATGCTCAGATTCCACATAGCACTGTATATTTTTCATGTTAAGTTAAAGAAGTAAATGAGACAGAAAGAATCCAGCACATTTTGCATTCCCTTGCAACAGGAAGCTATTCTGATAAAACCTACAAATGATCCATATTGATATTAACGGTTTTTTTGTTGTCTTTGTTGTTGTTTGTAATCTTAATTTGAATTTAGAAAGTCTCTAACTGATAATTGAATCACAAGTCTGGATTAGGATTCTAGCAGCAACACTTGACTTGGTCAAAATCACTGTTATGAAGAGATGCAATTTTTACACAGTACTTCACATTGATTAAGTAATGTGTGAAAATGGAAAAAAAGTGTTCGAATCTTAATCATAGTAATTTGCATGAAATAAAAGTCTCTGTCAAGGGAATGCACATTATAATAACTCTTGGGTGTTTTGGTTGCATCAGTGAGCAAAGAAGTTGTATGCATTTTTTTTTTGTACTAATATACAAGTATTTCCTCTATTTTTAGTGTACCTTTGATTATTCTAGAATTTAGCAATAAAGCATTGCAGTTAGTGGGAGACTGTGAGAGAAACAGGTGTTTTAAGAAAAAGAGTTCACAGATGACTGATAATGTATATATAGCTGAATTAATACAGAAAGATAAAGCAGTATGTTGTAAACACGGGAACTCAGTTTGAAGCTAATTAAGGCTCATTTGGTTTTGACCTGCATCAAACAATAGCACTAAATCAGAAAAGCAGATGCATTTTGGAAGCTACTGAACTGAAGAACCTTATCTGGAGCCCGGTGGAGTCAGCAGAAACCTTCTCACTGACTTCAGTCAATCAAACCTTAGAAATGTTTGTGTCCATTTACACTAATTGGTCTGAAGTAGAAAGGGGTTTTAGGTGTGGTCCCCGGCCCTCTGTATGCATTAGTCAATGCTGCTAAACGCCGTGCCGTCCGTGGTGGTGTCACTGTTATCTGTTATTGAAGCAGACCCGAGATCTCAGGAGCATTTCTCTGGGCCAATGTGACCATTGTGCAATCAGTTCTTATTTTAAAGAGCTGCTATTTCAAAAATCAATGAGCATCAGCTACTAATTACAGAAAATCTATGTCTTGTCCCTTCAGTGGGGTTTGCATTTTTCCCATTTGCCATACGAGCTTTGCTATGGATTGACAGCATGGCTTCATAGCAATAACCGATAGCGACCCCCCAGGCTCCTTTGGTGTTCACTCCAGGGCACACTTTGCCACGTGAAGTTTCTGGTGAATGATCTTTACCGTATCAGATTTCAATCCTCCCACTGACCTTGCAATGAAATTGATGCTGTATGTTCTGAGAATGTAAATAAATAGAGGCAAGCTTTCTATAATTATTGAAGATGCCTCTCATGTAGAAGCTCATTTTCCCCAGAATTGTGGTTTTGGGTATGGGATACATCTGTTCTGAATGAATTTCTGAGATCTGAGACTCCTTCTCCACCTCACAGAGTGGGACAGGAATTCCTAGTCATTTATGAACAGTCAGGATAACATCTTCCTTACAGCTTACAAAGAGCATATCAACTGGTCCAGGTGTTCCTGGCCAAGGAATTGAGTTTTATAGGCATGACTTTTTGCTGTTTCCTCTCTCTTTCCTTTTGTCAAGGTTTGCTTACAGTGGGGGACAGACTCAGACCCCTTTGGATGAGGGCCTTTTTTTTTTTGAGGCACACTGTATGAAATCCATTGAGACCCACAGAAGTTGCTGTGATATCTCTGCATCATATCAGGAGGGATATTCAATTATCCCCAGCCACAATATCATTTGGATAATTGCTTCTTGAAGGGGGTTGAGTCAGGTGTGGGGGAAGAAAGTGCTGAACAAGCGTGGAGAGGAAACATAGGCTGAAGTTTATCTCTCATTGCTGAAGCTGCCAGTAAAGCTAGGCCCAGGAGGGGGGTATGTTTAGGATTTATTCTGGGGGAGAAAGGCCCTGCTGTCTTCAGAGTGAGATGAGATAAAGTTCTGTTTTCAGTACCTCTTACATGTTGTAGATGCCAGCCAGGAGATTTCTTACATCAAAATAAAGACATGGATGGGCCTGCACTTACAAGAGAGTTGGCATTCCTACAGCAAGCATGTAGGTTGATAAGGATTTTCTTTATTCTTTTCAAAAATAACCTTTCCTGTGAAACGCAAGCTCAAGAACATTATCGGTTACATAGAGAAATCACATGAAAGGCTGTATTTCAATAATGAACAAAAAAGATTCTGAGACCAGAGAAACAGCAAAGGTACTCAGTGCCTCCTTAGCTTGAGCTCCTACTTCTCAGCACAACTGATGTTTTCAGATGTTGTTTTTTGGCAAAATCCTATTTGCAGGGAAACTTTGTGCACACAAACCACCCTCCAGGTGCAATACTGGGATCACTTCCTGCTTTTGCCAGGAATATCCAGTGCTTGGGGACCTTCTCGATGTGTGGGAGATGTGTTGTAGTGATGAGGCTATCTCCATTTATGAGCTAAGGGGAATGGTAACACACCATTCTCTGTCTCTCCAAATTTGAGAATATGCCCCATATTGGACACTATTAATGGGGAGGCAATAGCTATTGTCATATCCCTAGCCCCACAAGCACACCACTGGTGTTTTACCAAAGGGAAGCCAAACCTACCGCTCTCGTAAAACATCCTACGGAAAGAGGAAGAAGGAATTCATAAGAAATAATGCCATTAATTAAGGTCCAAATCCTAGTCCCTGTGCACAGCCTGAGGAAATGCTGTGAGCGCGAGGGAGCAGAGGCAGCGGACGGGAAGGGAACATAACCCCCTCCTTGGCTGTAGCAGCGCTCCTGCTTCCCCAGCTCTGCTCTGCCCAGCGTATTCACGGCAGCTCCCACCAAGTGCCACCCACCCTCACAGCCAGCCCCAGGTTGTCCACGTGGGAGCGTGGCCAGGAGCAAGTGAGAAATCATGATGACAAAATAGTGCTTTCTCTTCCCAAGGCAGTGATGAACACATTTTGCATGTCTTTACAGAGAAGGGCAGATACAGTCTGTGCTTTCCTACTCTTATACTCCACATTTTGTCAAGAACAATGCTGCATTAACAGGAGCCCTGAACAGAGTCCAAGGACCTTGCAGGTGGATTTTGAGAGCAGGTTGGAAAAATATCTATCAGGAATGGTTAGCTAGCACTCACCCTGACCTATGGCAGGGGATGGATGAGATGGCCTCATGAAATCCTCCTAGCCCTACATCTTGGTCTTGGCTGGCTTTGAGCATTGAGATACTTCCACTATAAACAGAGGGAGATACCGCAAAGAAGAGCCTGTGATTATTGTCGTAATGACCTCAGGGCTTGCTGCCACCTTGGAGTTACAGCTTTCTTTGCTTCTTCCTATTAATTGTCAGGAACTATGGACCATAAAATATTTGTACACAAGACATGCTCTTTGATGACATAGGTTCAGGAGAAATGTTCTAAAATTGGCCAGAACTTACTCTGCAACTGCCCCCCAAAGCCTGAAGAGCGGGAAGGGCTTTCTCAGCAGAGTCCTCTGCTCTGGAAATGATATCTCCTGGTGGCCCATCGTAACTCACCTGTGACCCCAGTTACAAGATGCCTCATTTTAATTACATTTGCAAAAACAATGCTGATCTATGCCTTCTCCACCCAAGACCCACTGTTTTTAAATCTGTGGTCCAGTTATAACCAAATTGATGGAGGGGCACAAGATCTTGGACATACTCAATTCCTACACAGATTGCGAAATTTGCCAGTTGGGAATGTCCATGCTGAATACATGGGGAATGCAAAAGGGAGCCTCAGTGCAAAAGGGAGCAAATGGGAAAGGGACCACCAATCTGCAGGAATCCCAGCTTCTTTCCCTGGTTCCCAGGCTGGGGGAAGAGCTTCTTTTAATGGCTTTCCTTTAATTGCACGGGATTTCCACAAGTCCTGATTTGTTGGCAGCTGGATTTAGATTAGAGTGTGATGTTTAACCATTGTGAGCCATTTCTGTGCAAAGAAATTGTGGTCTGTAGATTCCCAGGTCTGCAATGCTGCCCTGCTATGATCATGTGTACATGTAGGATGAGCACAAGAGCAGTCCCTGTAATAAATAAATTACCCAGAGAATTTAAATTCAGAGTGGCTATGAAAAACGAGAAATACAGCTTCCCCATGCATAAATGCAGACATGCTGTGAGAGCAGCCACCCTTGCGTGGACATATGTATGAGCAGCAATACCTGCCCATGGCATAAAGAGCAGCAAACAGAGAGTGCTGGGTGATATTTGGCTTCTCGGCATATATTTAGGAGGGCCGCATGTCTCATTCATAGCATCCATCTTTCTTTTCATACTCCATTTTCTCTTCTTACTAATCCACAGATTCCTGCCTTTGCTAAACCAGGAATCCGAGGCAGATCCCTGGAGAATTGCTTGAGTCTTGGATCCTTGAGCAAATTCAAGCTCTAGTTTGCCACAAGGGCAATGTTATCCCTACAGAGCTTTTAGCAGCATGCCTTCTAACCCTATTTAAGCAGCTTCGTTTTTAAGTGATGCAGCTAGTGGTATTAAGATATTCTGAACCATCATTAGTTCTATTTACTGAGCCTTTAGATGTGTGAATCACTGCAAACATCTGGAATGAACAGGTGGAATTCAACCACACTTACTGTACATTGCTGTTTTAATGGTGTTTGGCTTCTCTTTTAATTGAACACCGATTCTTCCCAGAGACCCAAATGTTACTACAGGCATATATGAATTTAATTTAATTGGCAATGAGTTAAAAAATATTATTTCAGAGGAATTTTTGATGTTAACTAATGAGGCATCATATTCAATACATATTCTTGCCATTTTAGCCTGCCTCCCAGAGGAAGCAGAGGCTGTGCAAATGCATTGTCCGTCTGTCAGGTTGCCCTAGAAACTTTTGACCTTTTCGTTGAGCAGGCTGGGGCCAGGGTGCAGCGGAGCCTCTCCTTGCACAGGGGTGCAGGGTGCCTGCAGCTGAGCTGAGGTGCAAGCTGAGCACCCCGTTTGGTGCCTGGCATTCCAGGTCAGCCTTCCCTCCAACCAGCCCCACTCTCTCCCAGGCAGCTCCCCTAAAAATCTCTCTGCCTCCTGTGTGCCCTCCCCAGTCTCCTCCTTTCAGCTGCCCGCAGGACAGTCTCTAAAGAGATGTTTTAACATATTGATGCTGCCTTTGTGCTGCAGACACCATGCTGCTGAGCACCACTGAGGCGGCTGAGGCTCTGACCAAGTCCATGCCACCCCCCAGGCAGCCCATGCCCCCAGGGCACCAAGTGTGGGTTTTTGCAGAAGACTACAGAGGTTGGGAAACCCAGTTCCTGACTTACACGTCTCAGCTGAGTGGCTAAAACCAGCAGGGCTGGCCCCATCCTAATCCACAACAGCATTTAGTGGTCTTAGGACACGTCTGCTTCCATAACTGTTTCACCTGTTTTAAGCCCCTCACCCTTTGGCAGTGACCTGAGCCTGATTCTTCTTTCAAGGTGAAAGCCCTGATCCTGTGTCCATTGGTCCCCAGGCCCTTCTTTGCTTAGCTTCCTCTTGGTGAGGAGGACAACCCTCCAGCTGGGACCAGTTTTGGGCTCCATGCTGCAGCAGGCATGCCCAAGCTTTCATCTCCTTCATTGCCACACCATAACTGGTGTGCAGCATTTCTAGACCCTACCACAGTCCGGAGAGTAAGCAATGAGAAGCAGGGAAATACTATTTTTAACTTGAAAATGAAGACAGAAGTGATGCTCAGTCTCTGTGAGTGGAATGATGTGGGCTGCCTCCTGCCCTTCAAGGCACCTTCTCCAGGCACCTACAGCAATGCAGTGGGAGCAGGAGCTGTCTTAGTTACACCAGTAACCTCACCACTCACCTTTGCTGATTTTTGGAGATATGCCAGTCTTCAAAATATAATCTCAGATTCATAGAATCAGAGAATCATAGAAACACGAGGTTGGAAAGGACCTACAAGATCATCTAGTCCAACCGTCATCCTATCACCAATACTACCCACTAAGCTACTAAATCATATCTTTCATTCATTTTTACTAGTTGTAATCATTTTGCTTCCTAAAAGTGAACTGTTTCTGTTATAGATATAATAACTCGCAAGTTATGATAGGGACTTCAGGCTCCAGTTCCTGACAAAGTCCCTCCACTGCCTCTTCCCCTGCACAATAGCAATGTTGAGCTACCTAGCATGATCTGATAAATGTGTACGATGGTCAAAAGCCTACTTTTAAAGGCAGGATTTGGAGTCTTTCTGCTGCCTGAATCAGGCTGAATATTTGAGCCTGGCCCTTCCATCGCTGTAAGCTTGAGGGACACCCGCTGCAGGTCTCATGAGCAACTTCTGAAGGTAAAATCAAGAAAATCATTACATTGCCAAAACTGGCTGCCAAGCAGATCCGAGCAGTCCCCCCTTTCCCACTGGGGCCCCCAGCACCCACACCTGCTCCCACACACATCGGTGCTTCCCAAACAGCCTGGCCTGGGAGGTATTTTTGTGTTTGCAAAAAAAAAGGCGAGCAATTATCAGGCCACACCTCCACACACAACTTCTCATGCCTCTAAAGTTTCTAAAACTCCCGAGTATCAGGTTCCTGAAATCCTTGCTGCCCAGGAGGGAGTCGTTGCACAGGCTGCAGGGATTTTGCTCCCAGGTCAGCAGAGCTGGGCTGCTGTAGGCTATAGGCTACTTTTGGACGATCGTGATATTCATGCTTCTCGTTTTGCCCTCTTGCCCAGCTTTACAAGACCATCTCTATTTTTTAGTTTATTAACTATGGTGCTTTTTTCCTGCATTTTCACTGCAATGTCACTCGGGGCTTTAATAATATATCTATATATTTATTTATCCATTTTTTTTACCCATATTTTAACACAAATGGTGTCCTTTCCTAGTAACAGCAATTGGCATCTGGTTTTCCATCTCCCTGAACCCAGTAGTGTTTCTGCTCCAAGATTCATCTGGTTGGAAACGTATAGATGGCAAACATTTACATTCAGCATGTCTAACACCATCTGGGACTTAAACCCACAACACTGGCGATGCAGAGAGATAGATATTTAGTCACATCAAAGCTTTTTGCTAATTGCAGACACTTCATTCTTGTTTAATGTTTCGTGTGCAAGATTAGTCGGTTGATTTAATTGGTTCAGCAAAACTTATGTTTTAAGGCAAAACATTAGTTAAGACATAATGTATTCCCTTATGGAAAATTCCCATAAAACTGAATACATCAGAAGTCACTTAGTGCTTCGTAATTCTGTATGCAGTTCTGTAGTCAGTCTGTCTACAGAATTGAATAGAAAACTACACTTACCTACTAAAATGTTTACTATTTAATAGCAATCCAGCAAGGTATTAGATCTTGCAGGATTGTTACAGATGCAAAATCATAGGATAGGGTTATAATTGTCTTTTACAGTCTGTTTTAGTTGGGTTTGTAACATACAAGTGGGGTAGTAGAAGAGGAACAAAAGGAATAAAAAGTAATTCTGGGTGGAAATTTTTATAGTTCTTTTCCATATATGTCCAGACCTCCATATCTACATGAATGCATTGAATTTATGTGCCAACGTTCACGTGTGTCTGTGTGATATGTGTGACATAAACACTTACACGTGTGCGTACACATCTATTCATATATTTGTGTTCACTCACAACCTAAAGCCTGTTAGTGCAATACAGACTGAGCATGGAGTTAATTCAGAGTTGTGCAGACACCTCTCAGTGAGTCACTATCTCACCAGAAAATACCCCAAATCTTTCCCCAAACTTTGGGCAGCAGCCGAGCAGGGCTGCCCAACCTGCCACCAATTCAAGGATCTGAATTTCAGACCCTGGTCCCACACAAGAGGGAGTGAGCAACTCCAGCACAGGACTGGCCACAAGCACTGAAACCCACAGCACAGCTGCCCCAAAATGCTTCAGGATCTCCGATATGATTATTTTTACTGAAAAGCTTCAAGAGATTTTGAACTCAGTTTGCTGCTAAAGGAACATTTTTGAAGCCCAAACCCTCTGTATGTTTGCATGTATATATGTGAATATTAAAATGTTACGCACATGGACCACCAAAAGTTTGTTTAGCTTGAAATTAGAGATTTGTTTTGCTTAGAATTTAGTCTCTTGATACTTGGCTGATCTCTTTGTACTGGCTTTTATCTTAATTGCTTTTTAAACTATAATTATGGTGCCACATCCGCACTGCTATAACACCACTGTAGTATAAGTTGAGTGTGTTCCTATTATAACTTCGATTTTTAAATAGTTTTTGTTTTCCTTTTCAGTGCAGATGTAAAATTTATGTACTGCAGCCATGAAACTTAGCAAAAAAAGTGTAAGTCAGGAAGAAAATCCTTTTTTACAATATTTGTGAAAATAAAATAGTTTGCTGAATATTAAATTAGAGGCAAAAAAAAATTAATTTAGTTCTCTCAAACACTGCAATTGTAAAAGAGGAGAAATGTACCATTTAAACACCCAGTTGAAATTTTTTATGGCATTACCCCATAAATAGAGACTCATGCATAGGAGTATTTTAATGTGTATATACCAAAACCATATTGACACTGCAAACTATCATTACTCCTTAAGGAAATGTCACGGGCTTTCCTTTCTTATTTGAACGATGGAGAATGTATAATTCTTTCAACCGGTTGGTTTTAATAATGTATCGCTCAGTTATTCGCGCTTTATCCTTTCTCTAAATACCTATTTGAAGACTAAACCATATCAATCCATTAGGCCAGTAACACAGCCCAGCTTTTAAAAAGTCCACGTAGGGCTGCTAACACGGTGTCCTATCAGCACTAATCCCCCTCTCTGCGGAAACATTTGTTCTTTTTCTTTCATTTGAGGCTAACGTTTGAGGGAAAGAAAAACACGAGCTGTTGTTTTGTAGCATCCCTTTCTCCATGCAAACGCACAAATAACATTAGGACTGTGACCGACGTGGATGAAAGCAGGAGGCAGCACATTTCACCTGCCCGCTTCATCCTCGGTTATTAATCCCACTGGTGCATACGCCATACGATTGCTGCAGAAGTCTCGGGGTAAACTGAGGTTTATCCAGCTATGGGGCTGGGCAGGGGGCTTCTGGCCACCCTAGCACGGTCTGAAGAGCTGTGCATAATGTTATACGCAAAACTGTGTGCAGCGTGGGATCTGGCGTTGAGCAGATCCTCTACGTACAAGCACACTTAATATTGCATTTCCACAGTGAGTGTGTTCCTGCTATGATTTTACTGAAAAAGGAAGATCTGTCAGGCTCGTGTCATCTCAGGGGCCAGATCAGTTTTGAGTGAACAAAAGCTATTATTATTATTTTTATTATTCTTATCGCATTAATTTAAGGTTGTTCTATGAGGTCCAAAGGTTATAGACAGGTTCCATGGTAGAGCATTTTTTGCTTAAACCATGTAAAAAAGGAATGACAATAAATATTACAGACCGCACAAGTGAATAGGAAAACTCTTGTTGCACATGGTCCGTTCAGAGTGAAATGAGAACAAATATATATATCACCCCTGTGTTTTCCTTCCATCAGAAAATTACTCTGAGCAGCTTCTCCCAGCCATTATTTTCTATTCCTTATATAAATAATTTGATTTTCTGAAAAAAGAGAAAGGTGCCTTTCCTGCAAACACAGGTCTCTGCGGAGCGAAAACAAAACCCTGGCCCCCATGGGCTGGAGCCACTTGCCCCAGCTCTTTGCAGTGCCGCACTGGCAGATGATGGAGATCTGAAACCTTTACAACAACATATTTTTTTGAAAGCGCCGTTGCTCCATAACTCTCCCAGCCATTTCCAGCCCCGCGATATTTCCCCCCGCCACCACCTCCTTTGTGCTCCATTCAAGGTTTTCTGAAGTGAGACAATCTTTCCCATTTTTTTGTCTTCTGTCTGCATCAAAGTTAGGACTTTGTTAGGGATTCTTGCTATCGGCATCTGTTACCTCTTTTTCTCAGGGGCTAAGGAGGAGGCTGCTGTATGGCTGAAAAAGGCTCTCATTCAGCCTGCAATTGCTTCTCTTTGCTTCCCTGTCACACTGTCAACCTCAATCAGAACGCAATGAAAGTGATACAGAAGCAAAGCTTTGCTGCCTCCTCCTAGAACAAAGAGCGTCCCATAGCCTAGTACAGATTTCACATCCAATTTAACTCTTTGGAAAAGGATTTCAGGAAATACATAGTCAAGAGTTGAAAAAATGGAGTTGGGTCTACTATAAAGGCTAAAAGTATTATCCTGGCTTAGATAAGCTACAAAGATAGGTTGATACTATTTTCTAGCATAAACCACATTAGCTGGCATTACACATTGAGCTTTCTTTACTCGTTAAGTTGCAAGGAGATTTGAGAGGAATTTAGCAGCTACATAAAATGACTCTTTCATGATTCTAGCTTTAACAGTCATTTTAGTTGTACAAGGTGCATGAATAGCAAGGACCTAAATCATGTTGTTTAACAAATCTGGTATTAGAGGGTTAGTCTCAGTTTACTTATTAAGAATTTAGTTGAGTAAAGGATTTTAGGACTCAGTTCTTTGTGTGGATGACAATGAAACAGGCCAGGACTTGTATTTTTGGGAACATAAATCAGCTACACATGTTTGAAGTATGCTTTTGGGCCTATAGTTGCTGTTTTGCATTGATAGTATTTTTCTGTTTGGATTCACACTGCTGAAAATAAGGCTCATTGGGCAGGTTGGAGAGTAATGAGGTATTTCACTGGGTTATCTCAAGGCACTATTTCTCAAACTTACAATAAGCTTGGGGTCGGAATATCGACTCCCCTTTGCCTGCAAACACAGTCTCACATGCAATGATAATTTTTTTTTTTTTTTTTTGGTACTGGTTCTACTGGGAAAAAAAAAAGATGAATTATTATTTCAATGCATTTTTTCATCCTTAAAAGCAGTCTTTCTTTACAGAGGTAAGGTCCATGCTAAACATGTATTACCGCTTTCTTCTAGGCAGTTCTTTCTAGCGGACAACCTTGATCAGCATGTCTCAGCACAAAAACCTAGCTGCTAATAACACAGTCCAGAGCAACTTTTAATGAACTCAGATGGAAAAAAAAAAAAAAAANAAAAAAAAAAAAAAAAAAAAAAAACTTTCGTAGCTAATGAAACATTTTACTGCAAAAAGGCAGAAAGGCAGGAAGGGGAAGCTGCCTTTTGAGATTTCAATATGCAAACAGCCCAGCGTGTCCTCTGATTCAGCAGCTCTGCAATCAGTAAAATGTTTAAGGAATGCTGACAGCTCTTCTCTGAATAACTGAGACAGGTTTCATACATTATGATATTGATGGAAATGCCTCTCAAACAGCTTCTAAAAGTCATCTTGCTAGGAGAGAACACATCTCTTTAGAAATTCCCCATGAACAAGAGATGATTACAAGGAAGCAGTATGACAGACACCAACATTTCATCTCTGCATACAATTATGGTACAAATTAGAAATGCTATTATGTTAGTGCTCCATAATTAAGTAAGCAATTAAAAACAAAAACAGTTCATTAACAAATTGTCATAGCTATGCAGACAAGTGCCCAGCAAGGTCATGATAGGCAATTGCCTGAGACAACTAAACGCAGGGAATGAGCGACAGAAATCTGAACACAATGACATTTGTGGGGTAGGACTCACATATTTTGCAAATTACTTTCACTTGGGAAGCATGAGATATGACAGTATTTGTCGTTATTCCTTGAGAGAGAGCAGTAAAAAATCCAGATATTGTTTCAGAAAGTCAGAAGAGCAACTGGTAACAAACCTTTTTCCCTACTAATTATACACTATCTGGGGAGAGGGACCCTCAGGAAGCTAAAATGAATATGAGCCTGTTTTTCATAATACCTCATTGTTATCTTACAGTTATCTGACAATTTAATAGATTTATCTGCTTTGCTGTATTCAAATAAATGTTCCTTTGGACATTAGATTCAGCGCTGGTTGAATAAAGGTAGTGGATTGGGTTGTAGGGTTTGATTTTTTAACCTTCTGCAACATCAGCCAAATATTTTCTCTCATCTGTATCAGATTTATTCTCCAATTCCTTTTAAAAATATTTTTAGCTATGTCAACAAAGGGACTTAAAAAAAGACCTATCACTGCTAAGTAGATTTGGTAAAGAAGGACAATAAAACAGTGAAACAGTTAATCGCTGTGCTAATTATTTGTCCTATTTTTCTTAATACAAATTAAATGTTTCACTTGGTTAATGACAAGTTTGATCAAACAGTTTCATAAACTGATGGATTGACTTTGAAATGAATTCAGGGGGAAAAAAATGACATGATGCAGATTTGGCAGAGGGCCGTCTCTAGTGGGAACAGATGCCCAACAAATTTGGCGACTAGTTTTGTTCTCTTCTATCTGTTGCAGTTCACAATCCTAATGAATGTTATGTTTAAATAACATGAATAAAGATAAAGTGAAAATGAATTCAACTCCAGTTTGAGCAGCAGAATAGAAATGAGCAAACTGTATTATCTTCTGCCACCTAATCTGGGTTGAATTTCCTCTGTATCTTTTTTTGTTTGTTGAAGAATCCTTTTCTTGAGTCTCCTTGGCCATTGACAAGGTCTTTTGAGATGAATATGAAAAGATAGATTTAAAGGTTAAGGCCAGGGTCAGATGGTTGCAGATGTTTTGTGAGAGATTGTTCGGTTCAGTTGTGGTACTTCTCCTGACTAAGGTATTTCAAACAGGCAGAGTCATGGCCAGCAACTGTCAGTGAATTTTGTTTGTTTCACAAATGATCCATGCAAACACAAACACAGATGAGATGAAGTGTTCGGAGGTTTGGGGCTGTGGTTTTTTTTTTTTTTTTCAAAAAGCAGGCAATGGTTTGGGTGGTTTTTTTTCCTCAAAGAGTCGCCTGCGTCCAGGGCTCTCGCTCTTGTTTTGTTTCTCAGAAGAAAGGGAGGGGCGATGCCCTGCTACCCATCCGCACATCTGTGAAGATGCATTTAGAAATGTGATGCCTGCCTTTGAAACAAATTCAGCAGAGATGCTGGGCCGCCCCAGCAGAGGTAGGAAGAGGAGGTACAGAAAAGATGCACACCCTCCCCAACTTCACTCAGGTGAGAAAATACCATTTGTATCAATATCTGCCTCTGTGCAGGAGTAAAAATCTGCAGGGTCAAGCTGGATGTTTGCTCCCATAGGATCCGGGTCTGTAATTCCCACCCAGAGGCACCAGATCTCCTGCACTGCTGCTTCCCTTTGCAGCACACGAGCCGGTGGGTTCTTTGACCCCAGAGGACCAGGCTGAAATTTAGGTCTTGCTGATGGCCCGCAATTGCACCATCTGAGAAAAAATACTACACTGAGGGATGCTGATTTGTAACTGTTGCAAAGGAAAAAAATGCTCTATAATGATTTATTTTGATTAACAGTGCTGAGCTCTATTCCTATGAGACCACGGTTCCTACTCAGCAGAGCTCCCAGTGAAGCTGGGGGGACCTGTGCTAGGATCCTGAGCCACCCATCCGACATTTATATTCTATAGAAAGAGCTGGATTTTGCCTGCCCTGAAAATGTGCGGCCTACCTGCTTACTGCAGGGTTTTAAGTGAATTCTTCAGGAAAGCATAAAATCTTCTGCAATACCCAAGGTCTAAAATTCTCCCCCGTACCATCTTCCAGAGTTCGTGCCTTGTTCATCCCTTCAACAGCAGTCAAGTAATAGTAAAGATTATTTTAAAACAAAAGCAATTGATTACTCCCTTGAATTTCTTTTAGAGACTGATCTTTCCTGCCTGTAAAAACAAAATTTAGTTTTCTATTTCAGCTATCTGATGCAGAAGAGAAAATGAAGTTTTGGTATCAAAGGGTTCTGCTTTCTCAACACCTTCTTGTAGTATATCCTATATTGCAACAGGTTTTAACCCCAGCACTGCCAGTCCTGCTTGCCTCCACGGCACAGGCAGTGGTTCCTGGGACAAATCTCTGCCACACCAGGCAGCTGGTCTCATTTTCTCCAAAATGCTAAGAAGGTTTGAATGGGCAGAAAGATGTTCAAATGGTTTCAATATACTTTCCTAGCATGTCCATGGCCACTGCATATTTCCAGTAAACTAAATATATTGAGGATATGCCTCCCTTTAACAGGGTATCTCCTGGCTTTCCAGGTTGGAAATTAAAATTCTGCCTGTCTTATATAACATTCCCCTTTTCCTTCGGACATAACCCCGCTTGTGATGTGAAATACAAGTTTTTCAGCTTTTACTTGATTAAATACTGTCACACAGCCTCTGTGTAGAAGTGGAACGTCATTTGAAGTAGTTTTAGGAGGTTTTTTTTTTTTTTTTTTTTGTGCTGTGCTAGATGCATAAAACGTATGGGTTTTAATCTGCAGCTCAAGTAGTCAACTGCTTGAAAAAAACGTCACTGACAGTTGTGGGTTTTATGCAAGTGCCAACATTAAATAGCATTATTTAAATTTGCTTCTAAATACTTGTTTGATAAGTAGGGATATGGATGATTTCTTCCTATCACAATTTACTAAAGCATGTTAGCTGGTTTTTTTTTTTTCTAATTTCTACCCTACTGTCACTCTGTTTTTATGTATGTTAGTTTAAAAAGATTTGCCCAACGTAAATAAGAACAATTATAGAATTACAGAGCAGGATTACTTCTGAGGAGGGAAAAAAAAAAACATGACTTGTATTCTCAGTGGCTATTCTATTTGACTTCATCATTAAGAAAAGTATTCAGAGTGTCTAAGGGGTGAAGAGTGGAGGAGTGTGTTTTCTTTTCGATATGATAGCTGCATTCAAGTTATTCTTTCCTTTACAATAGATTTTACCTAGCTTTATCTTCATAGGAAGCTGCTTTCAGTTGAAAAGCAGAAGTGAATAGGAGTGTCATGACATAGGATTAACAGTACAACCGGATAGTAAATCAAATGTTTGAGATGAAAAAATGTAGAATGTGACATGCATCAGGAGAATGAACCGGCAGCGTTTTCGGAGACAAGTGAAAAGATAATATATAATTATCTGAGGAGGTTCTTGAGACCTGTACTTTAATTCAGCTTCCAGAAACACACAGCCCATTTTAACCAGTCAATCTCTGTAATGAATCTAATCACAATGTAAAACATTCCCAGGAACTGTGGGCCTTACAGAGTGCTAATTACAGATGAAACTAGTCTAAGCCTTAAAAAAAAAAAAAAAAAAGGACATAAAGAAGGAAATCCACAGTGTTTAACTGGACCTGCAATTCCAGTTCAGGGTGAGCAATGCAAATAAAAGAGAGACCCAACAAGTGCCGGAATTAAAAAATTAACAAAATTAAGATTTCAAGTTTTATATATTTTATTATTAGACAGATGCTTAATACCCTTGGTGCAACCAGAAATGGTGACCTCTTGCTTTGATCAACAATATCTACTAGAAAATATGTAGTGCCAACAGATCCCTCTGCTACATGGTGCAGTTCTCACAGTAATGAACCTCCAGCAAAGATAAATGCATTTGGACGTGCATTTGATCTTGCTATATGATTTGAATGCATTCGCAATTCTGTACTTACGGTTTAAATTCACTGTAGAGAGCAACTTGCAATACTTTTAACAGGCTCTAATCTCTCTGGTTTCAGTTTGAGACCAAGAGGCATTTCACATCATCAGCAGTGGATTTATATTGTATGCTTAGAAAATAGAAATGGATTTCCAGGGGGTTTAATTTATCAATATCTAGTCTTTATAGGAAACATTAGTTTGCATAGGAAAAGGGGTTAAAAGGAGGTTTAAAATTATGTCTCTAATATTTCCTGAAAACTTTGTACAAAAATATTCTATGCCACAAAAGCCCATTAAATATTCAAACTTTAATATACATTCCTCAGTAACAAATGTACAGTTAGATAACACATAAAGAATTGTGAATGACTAATTATATTTTGCATATTTACAGCAAAGACAATTAGCAAATAGCTTTTATATGCAAAATAAATGAAAAAGTAATTAAGATGCACTAACTAGAGCAGCAATATCAAGTCTGTTGTCTTGTGATTCATTCCTAACAAACATAATAATTATGCATTCATTGTCATATAATTAAAACAGCTCTGTCCTTTAGAAAACTGGTTATTTACTGTATAATAACCTGAAGAGTGGCAGAAGTTCCTCATAATGGTGAGAAGGATAATTAAATATTTCTTCCTGGTGTCTGCTCACTCAGTTGAGTTTATTATCTTAAACTTGTGCGAGAAATCATTTCCTCAGTGGTTCCAAGCCCTCTCCTGAGCTCTCCTACTCACCGCTGGGAAAGTTGTGCCTTTGCCATTTCCTGCTCCCAAGCCAACTGGCCAAAACCTGCCCAAGCGCTGCCGAAAAAGGCACAGCATTAAAATCCACCCCAGGCTGAGGAAGCTCAGGCATCCAACCTGGGGAGGATGGGGATGCTCTGGTTGGCATCTCCTCCATGCTATGACCTTGGTTGAACTTTGGTGTCACTGCTGGAGGTGGCCAAGTGTTTCATTTAGTGTGTGGAGAATATCCTCTGACCTGGACGTGCTGTGGTTCATGTCTGGAGGCACCAGCAGACCTCCGTCCTTGTAGGACCAGGGCCATTTTCACCCCCCTCAGCTCCCAGCTGTAACCCAGCCATTGGCACACCTCTGCTCTCTCCGTCTCCTCCTACTCCTTTCATTTCCTAGCTCCTGTTATATCTCAGTAAAACATAACAAACTGTCCAGTCTCAACTGGAACCGTTAATCACTACACAGCGGAACAGTAATATCCAGCACTGTAAGCTGTCTTTGTAATACTAAAATCATCAACCACTCTTTTTTTTTTTTTTTTTTCTTAAAACTCTGTTTTCCTGTAAACCTCAACTGCAGAACCCACCGAGCTGCAATGGAGGAAAAGCAAAATAATTGCTTGACTGCACGTACAGCTGGCCTGGGTCAGTAATCGGATTTCGAGGGACTCAGAAGGTAAGGAGCAGGGCACAGGGAGCCAGTCACCGACACGAGCTGGGACAGACGGACTTGCTCCATGCTGCCGGACGGACCCACCCTCCGCTCAAGCCCTTGATGCCGGGCTCTCGCTCTTGTCCCAGCCACTTTCCTCCATGGCCTGCAATGCTTCTCTACCAGACAGCCTTTCTCTTTTCACTTGGGCAAAACCAGGTGTTTCGCTGCTCCAGGGGGATCCCTGAGGGGGCACAGTAGGAACAGGAGGGTGCCCCGGGCAGAGCGGGGCTCTGGACCAGCCTCGTGTGGCCCCGTGTGGAGGGAGCCGGGGTGGGCTTCGTTGCCTGCAGTCCCTGCTCACCTCAGCCATTGCTAGGCGTACCCGGGGTAACCTGATATTCGCCCTGAAGGGAAGAGTGAGATGCAAAACGCACAGAAAGAAAGAAAGAAAAGGACCGCAGCTCCTGCACATGGACTGGAGATAACACCGTGCTTTTCACCTCTGCCAGAGGGTGATTTTTGCACATATTTCTCAATCCTCCGGGGGAAAAAAATTAAAGTCCCTGTGGGCTTTGTTACTCAATTCATTTACTGACTTCCCCACCTGCTCGTTTCCATGCTGGGAAGCAGTGGGACTTCACATGGCCTGAACGGAGGGACCCCACGCGGTGCCCTGCAGCGCAAGGGATTTCTCTTAAGGGAACTCCAGTCACAAAGGGGTCCCCATCCCACCCCATTTCTAATCAGCACTTAGCGCTTAGAACACAGAAGCAGGATGGGTCGTGTTCTCCCTTAAGTCCTACAGAGCATATCTTTGCTGGGCAGAGATTTCAGCGCGTTTGGGCCGCACTTACACTTCCTAAGGCTGACCTAGTGCTTAGGTGCATTTCCCAGCAGCTCTTTCTCCTTTACCCCCTTCATGCTGATGCTGAGCAACCAAGGTTTACTCTCCTCTTGCATAGCCAATGCCTAGCTTATTGCTTGAGTCAGAGCAAGGATGGAGGGGAAATATGTGTTAGTATGGGCAATGCAGCTGAGGCCCATTGGAGATCTGATTCATTTTTCCCCCTTGCCCCTTGCCATAGACAGTGTTGCAAACCATCTTTACCACACATGGAGGAACGGGGACCATTAACCATCCTATAGGGAGCGTTAGCCACCTACAGGGAGCATTAGCCACCCTACAGGGAGCGTGAGCTCCGAGAGCCTGCAAGGTGTAAGGATGTAGCATTCTGTGCCCAGCTCTCTGCAGAGCTGTTAGGAAGACAGACTTAACCTCCCTCTGTCCCTGTTTACCCAAAGTAAGAAGATTGTAAGGCTTAGTTAATGTTTGTAAGTGCCTCAGGGTTCTTATATGATAGGCGTTATGTACATGCAAGTGTATTTTAATGCATGTCATAAAAAGAATTAATAAGCCACAACGTATTAATTTGAAGGTAGTGCGCACCCCTGCATGATGGCCTTTCTAGCTGCTTCTTTACAGGCATCCAGAAAATGACTTTTAAGTTAAAATCAATTTAAGAAAAAAGAACATAGTCAATCACTACTGGATAGTGAGTCAGAAAATATCATTTATATAAAACGAGTCACCAGTAAGAACTTTGATAAAAAGAGGTGAAGAGGTGTTAGGGAAAGGATGCTTGGAAAAGCAGAGGTGACACGTGCATTCATTTCAGAAGTTATAGTGCTCTTTTTGGAAATCTGGCTTTGATTTGGGGTGCTATATTTTCTGCATGCCCATTTAGAATACTGGGGATCCCAGCAGCAGCTGGACACAAAACCAGAAGGGAGGGCCTTTTACCTCAGAACTTTGATGAAGGGCAATCTGAGCCACCAGGAAAGAGCCAGGAGGTCCTCTGTGACCTTATGTGAAGTCAGGGTGCAGATCGGAAGCCCTTTAAGCATTCCAGAACATAGAGGCATCGATGTGTTTTAAATCCCCGGAGAAGGTGAAATATAGGCAAAGCAGGCCTGCAATGTAATAGTGGCTGCACTGGGCCCCTGAAGGGAGGGGTGGAGCGACACTGGCTTCAAGAAGCAGGACGGATGCCTAGAATTTGCCTGTGGCCCGGCTTCAGGAAGGTGGCGATGTCCAAGCACAACTTTAAGTGCTGGAGGAGCCCGTGGAGAGCTTGGGGACCTCACTGGTGCTTGCAGAGACATGTGCATGTGCCTAAAGACCTTCTCCGAGCAGAGCCAAGAGGCCAAGCCATCAGTAAGACATGAGTGCTCGCATTTGCACTGATAATGTGTTTTGCACGTGCAATCCGCACCCACTGATGAGCTCTCCCAAAAGCAGAGCTACTGAGGCTAAAATGCTACCTCTACCTCGGCAGCGAGCTGTTGCATCTTAAGCAAAGGGGATGCAGCAAGGCTAGCTCTGCGTTCTAGCTTTTTCTTTAATCTTGGATTGAAAGCAGGAAAGGAGAACGGTTTCTTTTACCTTTCCAAGGTGCCGCACTTTGTGCATCTCTCCTGCTGCAGAAGTCACCCCCGGATATGTCCCCCCCAGGCACAAGCTCAGCACGGCGACAGGAGAGCAGCTGGGCTTTGTACAGAGCAGCCTCGCAAGGAGAGAGGAAAGGTGTGCTTACGTGAAAGGGAATGGATGGCTTTGGGCAGGGATAAGAGGAAGAGGAATAAAATGATCTCTTTCTCTCGCTCTGCGTAAAAGAAAGAGAGTAAATAAAATTCCAGCAGCTACAAGCTGGCTACATTATACTGTCTTAATCCAGAAATGAACATCGATTCTGAAGAAGTCGCTTCTTCAAACTTTAACGCAACAATTAAGTATTCCATTGTCATGGCTCAATTAAATGGTATGGCCTGAGAAAATTGGGGATTGTAAAGTGAGGATGGAATGTGCTTTGATCCTCTTTCCAGGGTTATTGTTTCATTAATAAATGAACATGTCATTTGTCTCACCAGAGGGAGCTCCTGCCCTCCAGGCTTTTTCCCTTTTTTGTTCAGGTTTTATAAAGATGAATTTCCAGTGCTCTGAAATACCATGGATTAGTAGTTAAGCCTGACAGCACTTCGGGGAGTAGTGGGCTTAAAGTGCCTCACACAGGTCTCCAAAGCACTTGTTTACTAATAGAGGAAATCAGCGACCGTCTGCAGCTGCTGATATCGCATTACCATTTGGAAAGACAGTAGCTGAGATAACAAATCACACAGTTTTAATAATTACTCCTGCATTCCAGTTTTTTGTTTCCTGCATAACTGCAAAGGCTGGATTTCTTCCAAATAAACAGATAAAAACAGTATGGAACTTTTATCTTTTAATGATAATGACAACACATCATGTTTCACTAAAAGTTTCCTGCTGAATTTTTTTCTGATTTCTAGAGTTTCAATAAAATGTAATTATACTTTATAATTCCACTCTTTTAATCTTCACTTCAAAAACTATTCACGGTTAGCAAGTTTCCTAGGCATGGAGAGTGGGTGAGAAGCAGGAACGGACGTCCCCCACATCGGGCTGTTCAGAAATACTGTCTTGGGGTAAACCTGTCTTGAAACAGCTCAAACCAGGCTGCTTTGCGTTCAGATTAATACCTAGTTTAATTTGAATACAAAATAGCTCCATTTATGTGGTTATTGAGAAAAAATAACAAAACCATTTGGCAAAAAATGGATGCTTAGGCTAGGATACACTTGCAAGCTATGTCTTTTCCATTCTTGTTTCTTTTTTCTTCTTTTTTAATGCTGAATGGAATATACTTTGGTATCAGGATACTTTCATATTAATAGATAAGGCATTAGAACAAAGCAATACCTATAAGATCCAAATGGTGAATGTGTACTCTGGGAGTCCAAAAGTTCCCATTACCGCAATACCAAATTAGATTTCAGGGGTTTTGTTCAAGTAAATCTTCACATCTTGTCCTTTGCCATGTTCAGAGAAATGCCAGCAATTTCATTAAGAACTTCTGTTGCCAAATGATTTCATGAAGTTATTTAGGACAGCAGAGAAGAGGAGGAGGAGAGGAATGCCACAATTATACCTCCCTCTTCCACCTCAGAATGTCCAGACTTAAAGGTAAGGTAAACTTTTCTCACAGCTTTTAGTTTGCTTACCATCAGCCCATGTTCCACTGAGTGATTAAAGAAAGCTTTTTTAAAGCATTACTTCAGAATGATCTTAATTGGTGCAAGGTTGAGCCCTTTCTAGGAGGGGAGGGAAAAGGTTGAATAGCCTTTTCAAGTCACATGAAAGTTTCTAGGATGAATGTACGATAATTAGATTAATAAGTAGCTTAATTTATCACAGCTAAGGATTTCAACAGCCACACATTAGAGCAAGAAAAAAAAGATTAGTGTGGTTCCAGTTTGTAAAAAATTGTACTGAAACTTGATTAACCTTAAATACAAAGTGCCTTTCTTTTTGTGTGTAAATTCAGTAGTTAAGGGGAAAAAAAAAAACACTAAAATAATCAGAAAAGTCCTGTTTCATTCCTTTGTGTTCTCTGGCTAATGAGAGATATCGAGGCTATACAAAACAACTTTTTCCTGTGAGGTTATTCTTCCCGGAACATGGATTTAAATGAAATCTGCAATCCCTGCGCCTGTTGTGGACTCTGAAGATCTGCGTGAGCTGTGAGACAACATGTACAAGGGTTGAAAACACCTCTAACATCGGCCTTCTTAATTTTAAAATAAAAGAAAATGAAGCAGCAAGGAAACAGGCAAAATATGTATTCTATCAGAATGCAAAGTTATATTCACCCTCCTGCTGGCAATGAAAAGGCAATAGCAAGGAGCCAGGCAGAGGTGCGGAAAACAGCTGTAGCCAAAGCTAACGCCAAGTGTGCAATTACCAATGCCAATTAGCCGTGCAACGTTTGCCCATGCCTCCAAAATAAGGCATCAGCTCGGTAGTGCTCTCTGTGGCCGTTACCAGTTCAAAATCAAACGTGGCAACCGTGGGAGCAGACCAACAGCTCCGTGCACGACACCTCGCTCACTAACAGGAGACGCGTGCGAAATATTGCGAGACCGTCCAGCTCACCCCTGCCACCTCCTCGGCTTCCTCAGGGGCCATCGCCTAACAGAACGCGAATTCTGCTGTGCTTTTTGCTGTTGCCATCTGCGCCGATGTTGCTTTCGGCGGGGTCGTTATTTATCAGCGCTCACGTCAGGTTTCATTAATCCACCTCCTGAACGCCGGTACCCCGGCGGAGAAAACTCCCCGCGCGTTTTAGGAAGGCGCTGGCAGCACGGCCAGCATCACCCGCTGACGGGCCTGGCGGACGGCGGTGTGGCTCCTGCCACCGCTCAACAGCCATCGTCATTTTGCAGAGGCCCTAATGCAAGCCCAGCAGTAGCGAGCCGCCTTGCTGCTGTGCTTGTGACTCCCTGCACTGAATCCCTCTTTGAAACAGGATGATAAGGGGAAGGTTTGTTCCTCCTCTAGGAAACCGCAAATGAAATGACTCACAGCCTAAAAAAATAATAAGGTTGAAATGAAATGAGAAAGGAGGACAGTTTCTTTTAATTTTATCTCGCACTTAAGAGATGCCTACAAGTGCTAATGAAAGGGAGGGAGCGGCGAGTGTAATTACAGCCCAGATACCGAGTATTGCACGCGCTGTAGTGTCTGAAAGGTTAGCTCCGGCAAAGAGAGATCATCCAAATCAAAGTGGCTGAGGGCACTCGTGCATCGGCCTGTTTGATAAGATTGATAACTGCAACCAGTAGCTTAGGAGAATCGATTTCCACCGCCGGAGATCTCCCCGGATGCTCTCATCCTTTCTTCTGTTTATATGAAAGTGAAGCTTTAAAGATGTTTTATCATCTAATGGCTAATATGACACAAAGTTACAAACGTTTTTTTAATCTCAGAATGGAAAATTTAAGCGGGGCAATGATTTGCTTTAATTATGTATATTGAACAAATTTGAAGAGATGAGAAGAAACTTGTTTTTCAGCCCACTGAACCCAAGTGCTTGCCTGTAATCTAAAATGGATATCTAATTATTGTTTAACATTATTTATTTAGGAGGAGTTACGACCTCTAATTTGCCTTTAAATGATTAATTTAGTGTTTAAATAAAGCTCCTTTTATTTAATAATGTTTTCTTTAACCAATCTTCACTAATGTCAATAAACTCTTTGTTTAACCTTCTTAAAGGAAACATTTTCTCAGCTCTGAGACAATTACGAATTGCCAAAGCCCGTATAGAAGAATGAGCTAAGTAATTATCTAATATTACTGCAGTGTGCTTAAGAAGAGAATATTCCACACCAGAAACACAAAGCAGGAGAGAGGAAACAAGCTTTTCTAAACACTGAGCCCCAGCCCTCAGCAGGGCACCCTCACCCACGGGAGCACCCTGCTGCTCCCTCCGTGTCCAGGACCACAGGGGATGAGCTCAGACCAGCGGTAAGCTCACTGCCCCAAAACTCAGCTCCAGACCTTTGGATCTTTTCTGAAACTGACCTTCATGCATGTGTATATATCATGGCACATGTATGTTACATTACAATGTGTACTGGCCACTGATTTTGAAGGTGAGCACTTTTTGGGAGTCTGAGCATGGCTGCTGTGTACTAAATATCAAGCACCATTTCTATATCATAAAAAGTGTTTTGTGACAACGTATATGCTTTCTTGGTCTTGCTCAGATCTTTTGAGCTTTGCTCTGAAGTACAATGTGTCACTGGAGCTGGGAAGATCACATGTAGCACAAACAAAGGAAAATGGATATCCAGGAGGCCAGAAAGTGGCGGGAGGAGAGTAATGGAGGAGAGAAAGGAGAGACATGGCTTCCAGCAGGAGCCAGATGAAACAAAAATAAAAACAAGAGTGGGAGAAAGCAGTGAGAAGCCACAAGGAGCAAGAGGGTGCAGAGATTGGAATGAGAGACGAAAATCCAGGAGGTGAGGTTCACAGGATCGCAGAAGCATTGAGGTTGGTAGGGGCATCCAAAAGCAGCCTGTCCAACCTCCTGCTCAGGCAGGCTGGCTACAGCAGGCTGCCCAGGACAGTGGCCAGTCTGGCTTTGAAGATCTCTGGGGATGGAAACTCCACAACCTCTCTGGGCAGCATGATCCAGTGGTCAACCACACCACAGCAAATAAGTGTTTTCTTATGTTCAGACTGAATTTCCTGTGCTTATGGACGGGACGAGTTCCCAGTCTTGGATTGTTTGATTACTGACCCAAAAGCTCACCGTGGGACCAAGGAATGTCCCCTGTAAGTGAATGCATGGCAGGTTCACAGTTATAGCAGGGGCTATGCCTGAAGCTGCTCAGGAGCTGTGGGACAACACTGAGATGGAAACATATGTCTCCTCAAGCTGCAGTCTGGAGAAATGTCCCACGTGGGACAAGAAAGGATGGACAGACGGGCCACAGACTGAGCAGTGGAAAAAAAAATGCAAAAAACTCTCACAAGAGAGCAAAAAAATATTAAGAGAAGGTGTGAGTCCCAACCAAGCACTAGCAGTAGAGCTACAGGAGAGGCTGTGTAAGAAATATAGGGCCTTCCCTTAACCATGCTGGTTATTGTCTGGAGCTGCAATAATTTCTAACTTGGGAAATGTGTTGTCTAAGTTACAGGCAGAGTTGAAAGAGTCCCCCCATTCAAAGCTGTACTCTTCCTACAGCAAAAGCAGCAGCAAAGCAGGGATTTTTCTGTGCAATTACTCCTTCCAGGTCCTCTGAAGATCCTAGGTGAAAGAGAGGGAGGAAGTGCCCAGATCTGAATAATAAGGGCTGAGGAACAGAGTGGAGGGCAGCATGAAAGCCCCAGCATTGCAGATGTACTCTGCAAAAAAAGGGAAAGGGAAAGAAGGAAAACAGATGTGTAATAAGCACTGATAAGAGCTCCTGGGATAGAGAGAGGAGAAGAAAAGGCTGGGGAGGGAGTCTGGTGATCCAAAGGTGGTATCTAAATGGACCCATGAACACAGAGGGGGAATTAAAAACAAGCTCGTCTGTGCAATTCTTACTCTAGGTCTTTTGCAAGGAGTGGTGGGTCAGTCGGGGGAGGCTAGCACCTGGCCCCAGGGGTGAGATCATGGCTCCAAGCTGGTGGTAAGGTGCACAGAGTTGTGTGCTGGCACTACTCTGGGGTCCAGGAAGAACAAAGCTACCTTGGTGCAGCTCAAAGCTCAGTGAGCTTTAGGTGTCCATGGCATCTTGCTCTTTCTCTGCTTCAGGAGCGGGTGGGAGCCTGGGAGCGATGCGGTGGGGCTGGCTCCCTGCCTGCCAGAGACCAAGGTGTCACCCAGGGGTGCCAGCACCGCTGCTCCTCAACACCTGAACACACACAGCAGGTCCCCACTCTGCTCTCAGTTTCTCCCTTCTCTGCCATAAAAGATTCCCTTTTGGTTTCTTTCTTTTTCAACATTGGCAAAGATCTTTTGACTATTTATTTTCTGAAGTTTTGATATGAGAGTTTCAAATTGTTTCCCAACAATACGAGCCAAGACCTCATCCAAGCTGCAGGTGGCTAAAATACATGAAATCTCTAATCCCGGATCCTTAGCTTGTTACAGTACAAACCTAGGTTGATGCACTGGGATGGCCAATTTGTGAGGGATTTGATAGGAGGAATATCCATGCTCAGCTTCTTCCTTTTCTTGTCCTGGCACTTGTTGTACCCCATCCCCTGGAAACTCAGAATATCTAAGGCCACACATCAACAGAGTCCAGCTGATGCCATCAACACAACCAGGAGTCTCTTTTAGCACTCACCCACAAGCTGACCTCCATGTAAGTGATGAGACTGGGGCCAAAAACATGAACAAGAAGGACCTGGGGGACCCCAAGCTCCCTTCCAAAGCCAGCAGAGTTGGATGAGCTGCTGCCTTAGCATCCCTTCGATGCTGGGTCAGCACATCTGGAGTGAAGAAGAGTTGAGTCTTGCCTTCAGCTTTGCCCCTGGATTTCCATGTGGGCTTCTCTTCCCAGTGAATGCAGCTGCACACCAGTCCAGGTGTTCAAAGATGGACAAGTCTCCCACAGCCCCTGTGTGAAACGTGAACAAAAGGACAGTGAGCAACTACGTGTCTTAAAATCTTCAGACTACAACCCACCATGAACTGCTGGCCCTGCCACACAACAGGAAGCAAAGCGTAACCTCAGCTGGGTTATAGGTAAATGAGCAGATGTGGTTGCTCTCAGGCAGCTTGAGGACTCACCATCCCCTTCTGGACACAGCGTGTTAAAGACAGACCTTCTTTAAAATAGCTAGTTACCTTCAGGCTGCTAACTCCATACAGCCAGCTGCTCATCAGGGGTCAAGAAGTGCCTGGTTAAAAGGTCCTGCCCCACCTTCCATGCAGCACGGGCAAGTCCCTCGGGACTTGCTTGGCAGCACAACAACATTCAGAGCTGACCTGCAGTACTCATCCCTCCGCTGGAGTCCCTAATGTTAGGAGAGGACATGGCTTGCCCTGATGGACATGGGAGGAATTTTCCCAAGAAACACCCAAAAACCTCTGTTGTGAAGTAGGGGAAGCAAGCCCTCTCTGCCAGCCTACGTGCAGTCCTCAGATAGGGATAGGATACACCCAGCCTTTTATTATTATTATTTAAAAAACAAAGTATTGTGACTTTTTTTTCTTTTTTCTTTTTTTTTTTTTAGTTCTAAACAGTTAAGAATAAAATAAAGGATTCCTTTCACCCACCACCTCTTTAGACAGGACTTGCACAGCACTTTCAGCTGCTGGAGAGCCTCACTAACCCAAACTAAGTGAAAATTTACAAATCAAGTGAAATTATAAACTGCAAGTTAGCAAATAACTTAGTTTGCTTTTTCACTTCTGCTTGCTTTTCATCAACCCTGCAAAATTACCCCTGCCTGCGTGGACAGGAATGGGTAATATTGTTTGATGAATGAATAAAATATCAGGTAGGAAGTGTCTTGTTTGTCTGCGTCTTCATTATCTCCTTCCCCATCCTCCTGAGCTAGTGTGTAGGCTGTGTCTGGGCGGGTGTGTTTTTTCTTACTAGTTATGCGCAGTTTGGCTTGTACAAGCAGCCACTACCTGGGAGCCCTGGTCATAACTTAAGGTCAAAGTTGTTCAACTCTGTACAAACAACAGCTCCAGAATGAGTTCACAGTTTTGCCAGATTTTTTTTTTTCCTTGAACATCTTTCCTTGCTAGACCCTTCATACAAGTTTTAAATCTGAAGCAGGGAATGGTTCAGTTGAGAAAACATCATTTTTCTCTTTTTCCCTTTCATCTTACCTCATTATTTAAAGTGCAACATTATGGATTTTGCTGTGGGGCTGCAAATTCATGTAGATTATGGTAGTCGATTTCTACAGCAAAGTGCAGAATTTGTAGCTTTTCTGGGGGAAAAAAAAAAAAAAAAAAGCCAGTTCTAGCAATGGGAGAGGAAAAGTTGGCACAATATTTTAAAATAGATGGCTTTTTTGAAAGACAAGCAAGATGCCTTCAGACTTGTAACCACTGTCACTGGAAGAGGTGTACAAATATCCTTTGTTCCAAACCCCAATTTATTCTCTCTTTTTGCACTGAAGGCAGGTGATCTCAGATTATTCACCAGCATCTCATTTCTACCACACAAAAACAACCCTCAAAGCCAGAAAAAAATACTCTCCTTGATCCTGTTTTTGTTTTGCTCTTGTGTTTATTTTCATCTTAACATTAATTGCCCCATAACGTCTGCTTGGTTTTATCAATTAGCTTTTGCAGTGGGAAAATATTTTAGCGCCTAATACAGCGTAATGATTTTTTTCCCTATTTGCCGAGGGGGTTATTAATAAATGTCCCCACTGGGGTTAGAACTCTGGTGCTCTGGTGTTTGCTTTAGGGGAAATGAGGGATTGGAGGAAAATCCTAACCAAACGGAGCTGTAATTAGAGGGAAAGCAGCTGCAATTAGAACTATATGTTAGACTACACCCACTGCACGCGGGGACAAACCTCCCCTTGACTCGGGCAGGGGTGGCAGCAGAAGCTCTGCCATGGCAGAAAGGGGAAAGCTGTGGGTTTTCCTTCATTTCCAGATGTTGTACCAAAGACTTGCACCGCGCACTCAGCATATTTTCTCCAAGAAATAGTTTTTCGGTAGAGAAAAGCTGGCCCAGCCAAGCCAACAGCAGACTCCTCCGGGCTGGGATTTCACCCTGATCTCTCGCTCCTCACTATTTATTTAGCCTGAACCACTGCCACCAGTGCTGCTGGGCTCTCTGGTTTGCTGCCAGTGGAGCAGGTCCTTCAAATGCCACATCTCAGTGCACATCGGACAGCCACGCTGTTTTCCTCTCCCGCGGCTGCAGGTACTCCAGGGCTGGATGGTGAAGCCTGGAAGACCTTGTTCTCCTCCCTGCTGCCACAACAGGCTTTGTTCACTGAGCAAAGAACCAGACACCATCCCTTTGGCTTTTCTGCCTGTTACGAATCTAAATTCACCATTGCCAGGAAATGAAGCAGCTAATAGGCTGTCCTAGCAAACTAGAAAACTTCCATAATTTACGGGTTTCTGGAAAGCCAAACTGGAAGAAGTTTTGCAGCATGAAGGTAATTCAGGCTGAGTTAAAATGTCTGTGCTTGATTTTATCAATTAGCTGAACAACACGTTTAACATTAAATACTTTCATATAGCAAGGACACACGCAGAATTAAAAAAACGCAACAGATGTGCAATGCTGCTTAATATGGCTTTTAGCTTAATTCATCTAATTGCAGAAATCTGTAATTCTCGTGGTTTGGTTTCTGAACACCAGCTATTGATGTAACCTGTTGTCCTTCTCTGTTTTTTTTGGTTTTTTTTGACCAAAAAAACCCCCCACCAAAACAATTACTACTATAGCCCTATTAGCTTTAAGGATTTACAGCTTTACTTCTTTCACCACAGAGTTCAGAAGTAATGTAATTTGCTGTGGGAAAACCTGGCCATGTCCTTGCAAGCCTCTATAGGGCATCTCATGTTGGGTTTCTCTATAGGCACCCCCCATAGCCCTGTGTAGGAGACAAATTATTGCCAGCATCAGCTGGCTCGCTACAGAGACCCATGTTTGAGTGAAACCTCCGCCCCAGCACACCTGCAGAAAGCAGATAGAAAGCAGCAGTAAGGTGCTAGGACTTGCCACACTCCCTTCTTCCACCACCTACATATGATAGAGGAGGGTTTTAGTCTATCAATGAGCTGGATCCACAAGAAAACAGATCTTACCAAGCCCCCAGAAGATGCAAGCTCATTTCTGCAGCTGTGCGAGCACCAGAAACGTCACCCAAGAGAGGTTGGGGCTAGTTCCCAACAGGAACAGCAGCTCCTCCTGATCCTGGATCTCTGTGTTTTGACCAGAAGAGCTCTGGTGGACCTTGGGACTACTGGTTTTCCAGCAAGAATGAACAGAATCAGTAATCTAGAGATTCTTTGAATTGCTAAACTACCCGAGAACCATGCACAACTGTCACTGTGACTCCTCAAGAGACAGCCCCGCCTGGCTGAACATCTGCTCTGGATAGACTCTTCCTAGCAAAAGCATCCAGGCTTTGCATAGAGGAGGTGGGAACTGAACCTGCAGAACAGCTCAGCACCTTTTGCTATAAAACAAAGCTTTCTGTCCTGGCAAAAACAAAGACGACTTTTCCACCGACTTCATGTGGGCTCGGGCTCTGCTGGTACCTACTCTGATTCTTGGCCAGGCATTCACCACAACTAAATATTTGTTCAAAAGCAGAACTTTTCTGAGTCTCTGTAAAACTGCTCGTTCTTGGGACATCTGCCCAGTTGGTTTCTTTCATTTCCTTCTTAAGCTTTATGTGCGTGTGTAATCATCTGTCTCTCCATGTACACCTCTAATCACATACACATGTGCACACTGTGTATGTGTATTACAGATCTTTAACACTCAAAGAAGCTTATTATTTATTTGAAATGTTGTTTTAAAGGAATATGCATTATACTAGGGAAGTAATAGTGTATGTCTACCATCCTCATGCACCGCCAGACACGTGTGTATTAGCATGCCCGTCTATAGTACATATATATGTGCACACAACAAACCTGTGAGATGCTCGTTAGCTAAACGCAGAGTTCGGTGCTGTACCCTTTCCTCCCTGTGCTTAAGGATGTAAAACGCAGCCCAGGCTTTTAGAGCCACTTTTATTACCTTAACAGCACCAGAAACAGCACAGCCTTGTGTGCCGCTGCTTTGACACAGACGTTAATTTTCACTTGCAGCTGTGGCAATTAGAAAGTGTACTTAATAGAGTGTCATGTTAATTGTTGCAGAGTTAACCAATTTCTCCATTTAATTGTCAATTGATTAACCTATTGAAATGGTAAGTGACTCAGTTTCCTTCCAGAACAAACAGCAGCCACATATTGTAGCTTCATCCAGCTGGAGGGGGTACTCCGTGATTTGCTCAGACTCAATGTGCTGGTATTTTTCTACACCTCCCTGAGCTTTTAATTAGATGAGCCAATTTTACATGTATTTGTCTGCTGGAAAGGTTATCTGTGCTGGAGCTGACCTGCAGAGGCAAGGTTGAGCCTAGCGGTCTTAATAGAAAAGGTTTTCAGCTATGACTGCTGTACTTGATTGCATTGTAATGGTAATTAACTTGAGACTTTGCCTCCCTCAATGTTTTTTTGAAGCTTTAACTATGCAATGAGATGTTTCCTCTGTCATATATATGCACTTATTAAGCTCTCATTGAATTCTAATATGCATGCAAATAGTCAAGAGTTTCTTAAGGCTAATACTACACTATGTAGATTGTAGTGCCATTAAGTCACTACAAAGATGTAGCCTGCAGCAAACTTACAAGGCTTTTTTTTTTTCCTGTGAGTATATACGAGGGCTTGATTTTTCTTTTTTTTGCTTTTCTTGAACCTAAAGGAGGAAGAATTCCTTCTACACACTTTTGCTCCTTTTTATCTGGAGGATACTCCATGCAACTGCACATTTTAAAGCTTTTTTCTTACAGAACGAGCCTAAAAATGTGCTTGTGCTCTAAAAGGAAGATTGCGAGGTTCTTAATTCAGTTTTTCAAGTCAGTTTGTAATCCATCCCCACCCCTACTCCTTTCTCCACGCGGCTCGTTTGAAAGCCCTCGGTATCTCCTGTGTTTCTGCATGTTCTTTTACAGTACGGCACTGTCATTTAATTACGAGACAATCCACCACAACTGAGCAAGCATTTTCATCATTGATAATGTTGGTAGCAGGCAACTGAGACAAAATGATTACAAACCTATGTTGCGCTCAATAGTCCTTTAGAGGATTTCTCTCTTAATAGCGCTGGCTCATTCATGTTTGGTTCAGTACATTTGTTCTTTAAAAAAGGCATAGATTAGAAGAGTTTCAGGGTAGGTTAATAACTCAACTGAAAATGGCTGCTTGCATTGTCAAAGTCTGTTCCTGCAGTTGCCTGGTGCTTTCTTCAGTTCTTCCACACTGCAGCTTTGGCCCAGTTGGTAAACAGCTTAAGTCCAGACATCTTTTCATTCTCTGCGCAGAGGATTGAAATAAAAATGCATATAAGTGGCGACTGACTGGCGCTGGCCTGACAATAGCCTGTAACATTATGCAAGGGTATTTACATAGGAATAAGGCCTTGGTAAAGAAGACAGGGGCAATTAATGACTAGGGCCACACATATAAGGAAAGTTTGTCCAATCCTTTCTTCAATAAAGATCTTTTGTAAAGTGCTATGGAAACTCATGGAGGCCCCCAAACAGATTAGGAGAGGGACTTCTGTGGTGTGGGGTTTTTTTTCTTTTTTTAAACTTCAAGTTAAAAGGGCCAAATTTTGTAAAGGTAAAATGTAATTCTTCTGCAGTTTAGAATTTTTTCCTGTTGTGATTCCCTCCTCCCCACACTTTTTATTTTTTCACGGGAATCTGTTTCGTGCAGCTACATTCATAGGAGAAAGCGTGGAAAAAAGGAAGAAAGGGAACGGTGTGCCTCAGCCGAGGAGCGTGGTGGAGGCAAACGGCCTGGAGGAGACCTGTTGCAGCGCTTGACTGCTGCTCGTACAGGTTTGGCATTTAAGCTAATTTGTAGGCATTTAGGGCCTGACTCTGACCTCCCTCTCGCTGCAGCCGCTCCGCTGTGGCTGCTGAAGCTCTTCCCAGTAGAAGTGAGTTGGGGAACCCCGCCGGCTGGGTTCGGCCCTTCCTCTGCTGTTTTGTTCTGGAGGATTTGGCTGTAAGTAATACTGCCAAAGCGAGGAGCCACGTGCTCTGGCTTGGGTTGCGGTGCCGAAGCTGGAGCATCTTCAGCAGCAGCACTGCGTGGACGTAGAGTTTAACCCCAAGGCCTCATCCTTGCCAGATGGGATGCTCTCCCCGGGGCTGACAGGCAGGGGAGGGTTTCCAGTGCTTTCCTGCTCCTCCTCTAGGGCTCAGCTCAAGGCTTGCAGACACTGACAAGGAGCCCGTTTCCCAGGGGAACACCAGCCCATGTCCCCCCAGGGCAAAGACAGCACAACAGTCACAGCCGAAGGTGCCCCCTCCACTGCCAGAGACATGAGCGGCTGTGTCGGCACATTTCTACGCATCGCAGACACCCAGCTTTGGATGCAAAGCCGTCGTGGTAGGCGAACTGATGGGGCAGGGCTCCTGGGAACCTCTGCAACAACGCTGTGCTGTGTCATTTGGGGTCCTTCCTTCTCAAGAACTTTAAGCTGCTGTCCTCTACATCTTGCCTGCCCGCACTGAGAACCTTATTTTCCTTGGGTGGTCATGGCACGTCTGTTGAGGGCAGCTTGAATATGCCCACACCAGTTGAGTGGTTTCACTTTCAGGCTCACACATTGATGTTCAGAGGCTTTGCTTGTATTCTGATGACTGGTGGAGGACCCCCTGGTTGGGTTGATGCTGTAACTTTTTAAACATGCTCTCCAGAAAGCCACAGGTCTCTATCTTGAAAGCAGATCTGGGATCCTACTGCTAAACCCATCACATACATTCAAGAAGTCACACCTTTAGCGGGCATCAGTGAGGAAAGCCCCATTGATTTCTCTGCAGCTCTGCCAAGTTTTAAGCCATTTGATGATCTACTCACTGAATCCTTTTCTTCTTAGAGATTTTTTTAGCAGAATATAACTCAAATAAGAGAGAAGTGCATTTCCTAGGAACCCCAGGCGTGCCACTTTCTTTATTCAAAATAACTTAAAAGATCAACTCTTCCATGGAAATTAATTCCTAAAATGCTTGCTGGACGTTGAAGAGGGGGAAGCAAATGTTAAAAACATTGATGTGTGGTTCCTAGAGAAGTGTACATGGAACAGAGGATGTGATTCTGAGTCAGCCACAGAAAGCTGCAGAAATCAATGCTTCATTCAAGGCTATTGATCAGTACTAAATTAATTAGACTTCAAGGCTTATGGCAGTTGATAAGACAACTTGTTAATTTAGTCAATGATAGTGTTTTCCCTAAAGCAGCAAATACCCTCTTTCTCAGAAAAGACATTTCTAGCACTTGCTACCCTACTTTTCCCCCCGCCTCTTTAATTTAAAATAAAAAAAAAATTCACTTTACATTTAAATTAAGATAAGACTTGGACGGGGAGATACTTCCATTTACCCCTATTTGCCTTCTTTTGCTGTGACGTTGGAGCGGGGTGTTGATAACATCTGATGTAATTTAATAGGACGGCAGCATAACATTTAGCTTCTTCGACCCCGGCCCATTGACTGCGACGTTCATTTGGGAAAGCTGCTGGGGGGAGGAGGAGGAGGAGAGAGCAGACCCACTTTCTAACTGTGTTTTTAAAATGGCAAGCCCGGGGCTTCTGCTTCCCAGGCAAGAAGGATGCTTGCCGCCGCTGACAAAGGCACGAGCGCTGCCGGTGCTGCAAGCCGTGAATGAGACGAAGGTATCCCAGAATACCCTGGACATCGGGCCGTACTTCCTGCTGGCTGGGAAGGACAAAAGGACAAAGCCGAAGGAGTGCCGGGGTCCCACCACCAGCTCTTGGAGGCACCAGTCTGCTACCAGCAGCACTCCAACCCTCGGAGAATGCTAATAAGCCACTGAAGAGCTCGGCTTTCCTGCCATAATTCTATAGCGCCGTCGAGGACCCCATAGTGTTCACTAAATAAAGACAACTAATTGAGAATTTTTTGCACATTTTGCTCAGTGGACTTGTTGTTCAGGCGGTTCGTTGGGGAGAATGTCCCCCTACTGACAACAGGGGCCGATTGTTTTGGCAGACGCCGGGTTAGCGCGAGTTCCCGGCTCTGAGGCTGACTTTCCAAGTATGACAAAAATGTTTAATTTTGGATTTTTTTTTTTTTTAATTATGTGACTGGGAATTATTTTGGCTTCATGGAGAATAGGCCGTCTGGTGTTTGTGTTTAAAAAAAAAAAAAAGAAAGAAAAAAAAAGAAAAAATTGCTGGCAGAGTTTCTCAGAATGAAACCTTTGGTCTCTCTATTTTTCCCCCTCCCTTTCTCTTTTTCACCCTCACTCTCTTCCCCCCCTTCTTCTTTTTTTTTTTTTTACTGTATTTTCTGTGGCGAGGCCTACATTTTTGTGTCTGCAGGTGACACTTTGATTGAAACTAAAATTAATAAATCAGCTGAAAAGCTCACACCTACAGCTCACAGCAGGGCCTTGAAAACACGGTTATAAAGGGAGCTTTATGCCCTTGTGTAAAGAAGGAATAAATTACAGAAGCACTTGTTGCCCTTGGACTCAATTTTGCTTTGCAGCCTGGTATCTTATTTTTGGAGCTTATTGTTAATCAACAGGTTCCTTGTAGGTTTAGCAGGTGACTTTGCTATTAATCTCCTATTTGACCACTATAGCATATTAATGAGGTAGGCTTCTGGATGTGGCTATGTCTCCAGCACGAGGAATTAGTTTAAAAGGTGCACTCTTTACTCAATTGCCCACAGTTAACGATGCTGCAGCCCAAATGCAAAGTAGCATTTTCTACAGCTTGTGTAGCATTAAGAGTGTTTTACTAACATTATGTTCCTCACTGTGCTTTTCTTCTGTTGTATACTTATTTCTTCTCCATGGAGGGCTATTATCAGGCTTACTGGTCCTTCCTTCTCTTTATGTTTTTGGGGGCTTTCTTCATTTTGTATTCCCCTAACAAAATAAAGAAATTATATATAAATGACAAAATGATATCCTTTCTTATTAATGTGCCCCTTGGTTTTAATTAAACAATTTCGGAGCACTTTGGAGGTACCGTTGGATTTAAATGAAATGCTCGGCTCAACATTTCTCTTCAAAACTAGCTTAATAAATATCATTATAAAGTGCAGGAATTCAACCAGCCCCATTTCACCTTGTATTTTGGGTCTGATTTAAGCTTGGAGTGAGGATACCTATAGGGGTAGTTTAAGAACATAAAGAAAAGCCGAGGATTTAAGTCTTAAATTTGTAATTACAAGGATCTGCCGAAATACATAATATTATGAGCCGGGCTACAAAACACCCCGGTGGAAACAACAGCTTTGTTGTAATACAGTAATTTCCACATTCCAAGGAACGTGCTCTGCCATAGATGGTCATTATCGGTGTTCCCTTTCATAACTTTCAGACGTGTGGTCTACCTCCCAAACAGATACATTTTCCTATTTAAATCAGCGCTGCCAGGCTTATGCATGCAGATTCCCAGCATTTTTTTAACATGGACTCTTACACGCCACTGCATATTTGTGTCAGGTTAGATGTCAGCTTGGAGTTTTATCCTGAAACGTAAAATATCTGTCTTTTATGGATTAAGGTCAAAGTTATCCAGTTACTTTAGCTTGGTATTCCTTTTCTTTCGTCTCTTTTAATTGGGGTATGTATGTTAAAAAAAAAAAGCAGGAGAAACAAAATCCACCAGTGAGTATGTTTAAGAGGAAGCAGTGCAGGTACTGCTAACACCCGTACCGCAGCAGCAAGGCGGGGTTGCCTCTCACACAAACACCTGTGGAAGGAGATGTGCAGCCCACACTCAAAGTCACGTTAAAAGTTATATCTAGATTTTCAGAAATTAATGTCATTAATTGCAGGGTGCTCTGACAAGGGCTGGGGTCTCCACTGCCCCAAAACTCTGCACTGGAGTGAAGCATCCCAGCGGGCAGCCAGACATCACCAGCGGCTTTGGGAAAAAGCATGCGGGGAAACAAATTATGGGGGGAACACGAAGCTCATCTGCAGACCTCGCAGAACCCTGGCCTTGGAGTGGGTAGGATGAATTGTCGGGGTGAAATAGCCAGAAACAGGCTCACAAGCCTGGATGGGCCCCGGAGGCGCTCCCAAGGCAGGGTGCGTCCAGCTCCCGCCGTCCTTCCGCGTGTCCCCAGGCTGAGCGACATCATGGGACATCCATAGCCCAACCGCTTCATTCGTTAAAGCCAACATGAGATCTTCCCTGTTGCAGGCCAACAATTTAACAAACCTCACTTGGAAGGAAAAAAAAAAAAGAAATAAAATATTTTACACAGTAATAGCCACTGACTTTATTTTTCTTTACTTTTTTTTTTTTTAAAGGAACCCCCCCTTAAACTTTTTTTTTGGGGGTTTTTTTTTTTTTTTTTTTCCCAGAGATTTTGCATTGCAGTCCTATTTGTCAGGGTTCAAGGAAGAGTGAATTTTTACTGCTCAGGCACAGACCTGTAAATCAGGATTTTTCATTAAAACACCAGTGAGCCCTTCACTGAAGTGGTGTGAGCAGGGGCTGCTCTAATGCCTATTTCTAAGCAGGAGCAGTTAATGTAACACAGTTTGGGAGCCCTTCCCCTCCCCAGCCCCCATCTCCCCCAACTACTTACAGCACAAGGAGGTTTGAGCTTATTTTGTCTTTTCACAACTTAGCAAGATCAGACACATTTCTGCAATGCATATGCAGATTTTACCTCTTGTTACTTTCTCTAATGAGCTTTCACTTAATCAATTTGACAGTAGCCTTTCTTCCTTTTTGCTTCATATCCACTAGGAAAGTATTCAGGAAAAAGTGTTAACAGTTTCAAGGGGTATTAGCAAAATGAAATGGTGGCACAGCCAAATTTAGGAAGATCGCAAGAGCGCTTTACGGAAGGAAAAAAAAAAAAAAAGGTAAAACCAGGGATGTGGATTTAACAAGAATGTTTGTCTAGGAAATGAGCAGGACTGCAGACATCACTCTTATTTCCCTGCAAATAATTTTAAAAGATGCTAATAACGAGTAGAGAAATCCTGATTTTATGTAGTTATGTGGATGATGGAAACAAGCACTTTCACTGATAATATGTAACCCTGATGAAAATAAAAACTTCCCCTGTAACGAGCAGTTGAGTGGTGGCCCCAGCTACAACCACCCTTCAGGACAGGGATGCTGGGGATCCCAGTGACCTGCAGAGCCATGGGAAGGGATCCACAGAGCCCCGTCAATCCTACACACCTGGGTCATCAAAGCCAGTAGAGTATTCGTTCCTCTGTGGGCTGGGCCAGAGGGGAATTTGCGGCAGAAACCCCTCTGAGGGGTGTCAGGGTGGGATGGGAGGGAGGCAGGGGGGTGCCCGGGGACCGGTGCTGCCCGGGCTCGCGGGGGGATGCTGCACCCCGCTGCCAGCCCCTGGAATGTGCTTGCCCAAACAGGAGCAGCTGCTCGGCATGGTATGAGAAGCAAAGCCGAGCCAGGGAATCGCCCCCACTGCGGAGATGCTGCATCTGGGTGAGTCAGCGCTTACGCACTGAAGGTCACCACTAAGCTGTGCCATCGCTGAGGACATCTCTTAGGCATTAAATTCATAAAAGCGGAGTGACCAAGGACTGCTGACACATCCTTACGCATCCTCTCTAACAAGGAACGCGAAGCTTTAGCTGGGGCTTTCAGAGAGTCACAGCCTGCATGGGCAGAAGGAAAGGTTCGTGAGCAAATGATTTGGGGCTCCCCCCAGTTAACGAGCCTCCTGGAGCCTCCTGGCCATTTCTGGTTGTCCAAGAAAAGTTCAGAGCCCAATTCCTGCTGACCAGTCCCTTCACATGAAGCCACCAAGAGTCACTGGAGAAATGCCAGACCACGGGATTGCAGCCCAGCTCACAGGATCAGACCACACACGGGGAGTGGGACTGCACCTAAGGAAAAGGTTTTCCTTTGTTTTCATGGGAGATTTGTGTCCTGATGCAATGGAAGATGCTGCCTTCCTTCATTGGCTTCCATCCCTGGGTGCTGACAACACCGGTGCTTCTTGGCTGAAAAAACTCACCCCATATCATCAGTGAGATGGACAAAGGAATAGAAAATAGTGGAAAGTCTCCTTTGAACCAAAAATAAAACCTACACTAGCTTTGAATTAATCTTACCAGGGAATTGAGCCTCATGGGAAGTCCCTTGCTGAACAGAGCCATGGTTATGTGATATGACTTTCCAGGTGTGAGCTATGGCCGTGGTTAGGGGACACGCCTAAGGACCTGGGGGACCTGGGTCCTGCCCCTCATGGTGGCGCAGGTCTCCTGCATGACCTCAGGTGAGTCTCTTAGCATCCCTTCCTCATCTGAAAATAAATACAATAGGGTTTTCCTGCCCTGCTGAGATGCAAAAGCAAATGTGGAACCAGTGATATGGTCTGGTTCTACAGAACTGGGAACTGCCGAGGGGTCTGAGGCGTATCACCTGAAAATACCAAAAGGGAGCTTGTGTGGGCTGTGATTATCTACATGTCCAAAAACAGTGACATTTGACAGGACAGTGCCTACATTTGCTCTCTGCAGGCAGTCCTCTCCCTCTAGCTGATGTTCCGGTTCTTTTCTCAAATGCCCTCCAAAGTCACAAAAGACCGCCTTTCCACCCAACACCAAGCAGCTCCACCAGGAGGCACATAACTACCAAATCCCACAAAATGTGAGTTCTCCCACTGTCAGACAGAGCTGCTATCACCCTTTAGAGAGAAAACAGGTAAGAAAATGTGGCTGTCATCAGCTGACACTGGATCTAGTTTTCAGTATCACTGCATGCAGACTGAAGAATTATGTCCCAATAATGCTCCAAGTGCCTGCTTCAGTAAGCAGGGTGCTAATGGCACTGCTTTTCCATATTTTGACGTTATTTTGCCCAGTTATAAGTTAAGGGTGGTGTTCAGACATGTCCTCATCGGGAGAAACAACACAGCCTTGTGGAGCTTAACCTTGTGGGTCTGCAGAGCTGAGGGAGACACACGGAGTCCAGAGAGGCTTTAGCTGGGCTTTGCTTTCCTGGCACCATTTCCATCCCGAAACAGGGGACCTCACCGCTGTGGAGTCAGAGTATGTGCTCCAACATGACTTTTTCAAAATCACCCTTTTCACATGTTTTATTATTATCTTATTTTTAAGCCGGGGTCCAAAACCTTTAAATCAGAGGCAATTTTGTTTTCCTAGCTGTCAGCAATATTTTGGCTATTTTAAGAATGTAGGACAGGGTTAAGGATTAGTACCAGCGTTTCTTTTCTGTGTATCAGAGCTGCTTAGCAGTAATTAATTAGGACATTGGGTTTTGTACTCTTGGTTCAGGTCATTTGCCTATGAGCAGCTCAAGCCTTTTACAAAGGCACGCTGCATATGTTTCTGGGTACCTTTTTGAGAGAAGATTTAAATTGGCCAGATGAATAATACTTTGCTACAAGTGTTTTGCCCTAGGCAAAAAAGGGTTTTCTTCATATTATCATTGCCCGGAGCTGGAATCCTCAAGCTTGATGTGACTGGTGTTATACTGTCACATGGCAATGATGTAAGAACAGGAGCTCTCTGTGTCAGACAAATCTGGATTTAGGGGAATTATAGCAGATGTTGCAAAATGGCAACAGTTTAGCAAGTTCCTTTCATCCCGCAGTTGGGAGGCAGGTCCACAAAGTACCCCCAGACAGAGAAGAATGTTATCTTTGATCCCTTTCACTCCAGGGCAAGGAGGCTCCACCCTTCGAGGGATGCAGAGGGGCTGGAAATGAAAATAAATTTACAGTAGCTGTTTGTTTTGCAATATGGAAATCGGCCATTATTTATTCATGCTGTTTGCCCAGACTTGTACAAAAGATTTTATCGGAGGTAGTGTGTATTGTGTGCTATAAACAGATTAGGGCGTTCAATATTAAGATTAATGGCATGGAAAAACACTCAGAAATTTGTGCATGGTTAGATTATGAGACTTCTTCCACCACATGTAATGCACAGTGGCATGGTCATAGCTTCACGCCGAGGAAACGAGGAAAGAAGGAATATTATATAAAAGCAAAAAGTTATATATTATGTTATCCAACATTTAGGATTTTTTAATGTAGATTAATGGAAGAAACTGGAGATGTCTCTATTCATCTGCTCCTCCTTCGTTGTGTAAACATCTCACACCTATGCACAAACCGAACACATGACGATGGTGTGACAGACCCAGTTTATGACAAGTAAGCACCACCTGCAGTGAACAAAACATGCCAGTGAAGGACGAATGGTAATTCTTTTCATGAGTTTAAATCTGATTGGAATTTGGTCTGAATTTGCAGGATTTTTCTTAAATTGGGTGGTTCATTAAAAAAAATAAATCCATTTGGTGAAAAGTACAAAACCACCCCAGCTTTTGATTAGATTTTAAATTAAAAAAAGCCTTCCTACCACCTGACAGCAGCATGGGCTCAGCCATGTACGGCACTGACGCTGCTCCCACTGCTCTGACGGAGCACAGCCTCTCGCCCAACACCCTCTTGGCCACAGCCATGCTACCCAAAACCACCTTGCCCCGCGCATCCTCGGGCAGTCATTTCCCATTCCCACCCTCATTCAGGAGCGGAAATGGCGGATTTCCAGCACACGCTTGGTAGCAACCATGCTTTGTATTGTGGTCCCCCTTGCCTAAACATGCAACATTCATTTTTAAGAGTAGGATTCCAGGCAGACTCGGTTCAGGGGTGTATTTGAGGGCATGCTTTAAATATTAGTCATGTCACTGCGCTTCAGGTCACACACAAGCTTAAAATCTGCCTGTACTTTCATTTCTGCCTGAATTCTTGTGTAGCCCTGCATGTGGAGCACCCTGCCTCATCCGTACAGGAGGATCAGTGGAGAAGATGGTGTCAGCCTTCTGATGAAACATTTCCATGAGCACCCAGAGTGCGGTGGGTCCCCCATGCGTGAAGTGTGAGTAGGACCAAGCTGACGGACAGCCATGGTGTCCACTGACCACATTGGCCTTTTGGTACCATCTCAGGGAAAGCATCCCCAAGCAGTTCAGCCCACAGGAGAACAAAAAGGCTACTCTCCATTTCCAGCCCATTTTGGATGCCCCAAACAGAGGAGACCTGTGGCAGCCATGCCAGGGTGATCCCAGCACCTCTTGTCTCTCTCTCTCCCTATTGGCCTGCACCCAGGAGTGTCTCCTACCCTGGTTCTCCAAGCCAAAGTGGTGTTTGCAAGGACAAGTCCTAGCTTTTGTCACTCCAGAGGAAACACCTGCCCTTGTCTGCCCACCAGACTGCTTGCGTAGGCGCATCTTCCCATGGGGAGCACTAAAGGCCGTTCCTGCAGCTCCTGGTCCATGCAAGCAGCAAGCTCCCTTTGGCAGGAGGCGCTCAGGGTGACCTTGCAACAACTTATTGCCCCCCACCCCGTATCTTTTACATCCCCCAAACCTTCCTCCTGTAGAACCAAAACCCTATGAGAGAAAGGCTGCAATGAACACTTTGCCAAGCACAACAGAGCCCGGCTTAGCTGAAGCCTGTAATTGCTGCTGCCACGCAAATATCATTCCCAGCAGCTCAGTGCCACAATCACGGCACGGCCAAAACTCGCTACCACGTGCTACGGTCATACTGTCACACCACTTATGGCCCAGGTCCCGTGTGCTGGGAACCAGGGGTGTATAAGGAGAACACGGGATCAGCAGACATTCCCATTCAGGGTGCCTAATCTTGTCTACACTCAAAATGGTACCGGCTAAAATTGGTTTTCAATTGATTTAAGTTCACTGGCACAAAGCCCTGTGTAGACATTCTTAAATGGGTTTAAAAATGGCTTATCAATTTAGCTTAAGACACTTAGTAGCTAAACTAAGCTAAATCAGCATAAGCCAGGTTTAAATTGATTTATGATGTCCACAAAGAGTTTTGCACTGGTTTAACTAAATTGCTTTAAAAACACACCACCACTTTAGCCATCAAAAGTGAGTGCCTATGAGTGTAAGGATTTAGGGTAAATGTCTTTAAAAGTGAGGAGCTTATGTCCCTTTTTGCTAGACAGACTTAGTCTTTTCGAAATCAGAAACAGTCCTTTGTCATTGCTACTCCCAAGTGCCAAAAAAAGGGAAAGGGTCAGATCCTCCGTGGAGTAAATTAGGGAGATATCCCATTTTGCATCTGCTGGAGGAAAGCCAAGCCATGCCTTAAATTTTTAAAGGGAAAGCAAAATTGTCTGAAATCTAGGTTCAATCTGGGGCTTGTGCTATTCTTTTCTGCTATTTTTTTCTTTACCTCCTCAGGTATAGCAGTTACCTATGATGCAGATACATTTGCATAATCACATCGCCGTTAGCAGCATCCTGCAGTGACTCCCCCTCTTATGCTGATGTGTATAGACAGAGTTTGGAAGATATTTCAGTGCTAGTAGCCACATCTGTTGTTTTCTTGCTTAATGATTTGTTGTTAGCCAAAATAATAGAAAGCAGACAGACCTTTTTATTGTTGGCTTGCTTGACATGAGCCTATCTGAGTCAAAATGTTTATTCTGCGGTGCTCCTGCTAGCTCTGGAAATTCATGTATCTATATGTATTTGCGTGTTTTGCTTGACTAGGCACAAATTATGCTCTCAACTGGAAATATCACAAGTGTAAATAATTTGGAGATGTAAGTGTCTGAGCGAAACTCATGTAAAAGCTATTTGTTTTATGGATTTTGATCGCCAAAGTTTAAAATTTGAGCAAACTTTTCATTAAGGGTTTTGCCATTTGTTTGAACACTCCTGTAGTAATTGGAAATGCAACAATTGTTTAAAAGTGGCATTGTCCATGAAAAGATTTAGTGAGGGATGAAGAAATTTCTTGAACCTAAAGACATAATCTGGTGATCCAATTCTCCCCACTGTGTCCATTCCCGTGAAACTCCATTTACTTTCTCCTCTCCGTCACCAGCTCCCCGCATCCCACCTAGCCAATCCTCTAGGTTTCCCACATTGTTTCCCCTTTTGTCTTTTCAGTCCAAACAGAAGAACAACAGACAAGGTTTCGAAGGGCAGGGAGCATCAGGGGCTGGAAGAGAATGGCTAAGATGAGGGTCAGAGTCCTAGCCCTACTGCCAACAGTTACCAGGGTTTGTGCTGCCTGGCTGGGCAGTGTTCAAAGACTTTGCTGGGCTTTGTTCCACTGTGTAGGGATTAGGCCTGGCGGTCTGAGAATTTGCCTTCTAATTAAAAAGGATAAAAGATAGAAGTAGCATTAGACTAAAACATAGCAGTGATACTTCACAGGCTTTTTTTTTTTTTGCATTTTTTTTTTTTAGTCACAAGACAATGCACGAAGTTGTCAGGTTGTTTTATTTCTTTTGTTTTCTTTGCGTATTAAAAACAAATCATAATAAAGAGAAGGGAGGGGAGGAGGAAAAGTTTTGAAACTCTTCCCAGCTGTTCCATATGGTGAGTGAAGGCTGAATTTTGTGCATGACTTCTGTGTGCTGCAGCAATTTTCCTAGCTGACTATTGCATATTTATTGACGAGGATTACCCCAGCTCCCGATCATGTTCTTTAATGCTGTACCAAAAGGTGAGGGAATTCCCCACGTCATTCTTCCTGGCCAAAGGGGTCTACAGGAAACCTGAATTTCTTCTTGCACAGCCTCTCCTTTTATTCCTTGCTCTTAGCCTTTGTTAGGCACACTCAAAAGCAGGTACAAACCCTTCCCCAAATTAACTGGGACATATTATTTTACCCGTGCAATGTGAAAAAACGCCAGGGGCTGCATCCAGATAGCCACTGCTTATAAAACCTGTTTAATCACACTTAAAAATCATGCATTTTGGGAAGGAACTTGAGACCAAATCCCCGCAAGCTGCTAGTCGTGTGAGTAATCCTGCCTCCTGCAAAAGCCCTATTCAAGGCAGCCGCCAGCATCCAGCCCCACGCAGGACGCCGAGGACGGGCGTAAATTCAGGGTCTGCCAGCGCGACAAGGGCTGCTGGAAGAAATCCTGGCTGGGTACAACTCCATCTGCCTCCAAACATCATCCCTGGCTGTACGGATGCACCCTCGGCACCGGCTGGTGCACAGGGCGGCTGCGAGGACACCGCTCTCACCCTGCGAGAGGAGCCGAGGTGAGCGGTTGCGTAAGGGCCGCTGATGGGATTATATAAATTGGTTTTCAGAAGGGGGAAAAAAAAAAAAGACGCAGTGGGAGTTTCGTGGAAGACTTCAGAAGCTTTCAAAGCTGCAGAGCTCGGATTGCACACGAGGATAAAGGAATGCCCTTTTGTTCCCACACATCTCCTGTTACGTCACGAGGAGCTGAGTTTCTTCTGAATTTGGGCTGGATTTGCATGTAGTAAATAATATGGAAGAGACAACAGACCAAGTGAAAATTATTCACAGCAGAGAGTTGTTGCACTTCATAATACAGGATCCTGATGGGAAAGCATTTCTAACAGGAAAGCATTTTCATTCATTACATTTTTGCACAAGTTTTCTTTCCTCCAGGCTAGTAAAGATCATATTTATCTTATGCAATAATGTGAGAAGCAGGGAGAAGACTTATAGGCATTGCTTGGGCAAACGTTGTTGTCTTCAACAAAAATAAGCACTGTTAGACTGCTGTGAGTTAGCTCAAAAGCAGTACTAATGTGGCAAATTATCCCATTGATTTTAGGCAGGGTTCTTCATTGATTTTTGCTTAAAAAACTGGTAGCATGATACAGCCCAGTGTGGCTAACTTCTTAATACCAGTGCCTTTGTAAAAGGTTACGAATAGGCCTGTGCTCCTGCAATTCTTCTCAGTTTTAAGGACATCGAAATTTAATAAAATCTGCGTGCCACCTTCCAGGTATCAGCATTTGAAACAAGACCAGATCTTCTTCGGTGGATTTGGAAGTCCTCCCAGGATGACATTCCTGGCTCCCCCCAGGCCTGAGACCAGCTCCTCGCAGCCACTGCCTCCTCCCCAGCAAGGCGGACGCAGGATCAGGCCACGCTTCGGTGCCGCGAGCCCTCTGGTATCGATTTACTTGCTTAACGCTGCTGTACACAGACCGGAGTAAAGGCGAAGGTCCGCTCCCATCTCGTATCCCAGAAGATGGGTGATAACTGGGAGAGGGTTCCCAGCTCGCCCCATCCTTGGGGTCAGTTGGGGGAGCTCAGCTGGTTTTTTCGGCTGGTTTTGCTGTGAGCAGCAGGGATGAGAACCCCTCGGAGGTTTTAGGCTCCGCGCACTCCCCTAAACAAACTCGTGAAAGGATTTAATGATTCTTCTTCCATGGGGCAGGGGAAAAGATGTGGGGCATAAAGAGGGATCTTGTATTATTTAAATAGGGAAACAGGAAAAAAATTTTATTTCCAAAGTGTGCTAAAAGCACTCAGCACACTCTGGGTCTGCTTGAAGTCCCAAGAGACGTGTGTGCACGAGGGCTGCTTCCCCACCCTCGTCACTTATTCACTGAAGGAAGGAGATGATCCAAGGGGGCTTTATGTTTGAAAGAACGCTCCTAATATTTGCATTATTGTCAATGAAAATATTTTTTAAAGGCCAAACGAATATTCATTTATATTTATTTGCTTAATCTAATGATCTATTGTGATTCTCCCTTTCATCTATTCTTCCCTTGATGAGTGTGTGGCACTCCCATTAAGATTAATAGCGGTTTCACATGCACAGTCAGGGGAGATTAGACCCCTGCCCCGGCCTCCTGCCAGCCCCATGTATGTCTTTGGATTCAAGCTCCGAACCCTCACTGATGTCAGTGAAAGCACCATGTGTAGAAAAAGGCCCAATCCTGCCAGGGGCTGAGCATCCCCCCGGCCAGCCGAGGCATTCAGAAACGGCAGGGCACAGCGTCTCCCAAAAAGCATTTATTATGCTCTAAGTCCAGGCTGCCTGGGGAGCATACATTTATGTGGGGTTACTGTTTATGTGAGCACGAGGGTGATTTTAGGGCAGACCAGTCTAGAAGAGCATATGGGGACCAGTGTGGGGTGCACTGGAGGTGTTTTCTAGCAAAAAAAAAAAGACATAAAAATTGCCTCTGAATGCGCATATTAGCATCCTACTCGAAGTTATCTCTATGCACAGAAATTAATTATGGGGACCAATTCTCTTCTTTCTGGCCATGCAATGTGAAATACCTCTGACATCGCACAGATTGGCCAAGAGATATATGTGAGCCACCTGGTTTTTAAAATGAGGTATAATAAATCGTGCCCCTCTGCCACACAGGGTCTGCTCCAAAGCCCTGGCATGGGAAACCTCCTGTCGACTTCAGTGGGATTCGGAGCAAGGCTTTTCTTCCAGTGGCACGAGAAATGCTTTTGTTGCAAGCTGGGATCCCAGTCTTGCCAGCGTTTGTGCCTGTAAGAGGCAAAAAGCTTTTGAACAGTCCTGGTGCAAAAAGCTGCTCCCAGGTGAGGGGGTTTGCAGCGCCTGAGCAGACGAGGTTTGTGCTGTGCATAGGGCCCAATTTAAGAAAACACATGTTGTTTTCTGTTGCTGCCTGCCGAATCTGCAACATCTTTCCATTTGCAGGAGCTTACCAACATACCCTATCACATCCTGACCTCGTTAGAATCCGTGCGCCAGCTGCCGCAGCACTCGTACCATGGGAGACGTCCTCCTCCCATTTCCGTGGTGCATGGTAATTCCGGGAAGAGGAAATGAAGGAATTACCAATTGCTAGCAAAGTGGGCTGTGGCTTTGTGAAAGTTGCTGACGTGGCCTCGTGCCTCAGTTTCCCCAGGCACAGCATGTGCATGGTGAGACCTTAGGCGTTCCAGCACTGCCTGATAGAATGAGGAAACATGCATAAAGCTTTTTGAGGAGAAAAGGCGTAAAGGGCATTCATAAAGCTGTTTGTCAGACTACTTCCAACATTCATCTGAACTCTCTAACAGTAATGCTTACAATTACTAATTTCACTACTAATTATTTTTGCAGTCTTTAATGGAAACATCTTCATGATGATTCTGCAAGATTAGGGCTTTTTGCCTCAACTCATAAGCAGCCCCTCAGGACCGGATAACACCAAGATCCAACCTAAGTAACGTGACCAAAGTCAAGTCAGACGTACAGAGTACAGAGGAGCCAGAAAGTGAGCAGAAGTCAGAGGCTAGCATGGAAACTGCTACACCATCTGTCCTCTCTGCTTGCTCAAAAGACACTTCACAATTAGGGTATAACTGAGTATATGACATTGTTTTCCCGCATTGCATTCAGGCTCCGTTCTCGCTTGTTATATTGAGCTCATCATTGATTTGTGGGGCTTCCCCTTCGAGCTTCTGTATCTTTCGTAACACATAGCCTATATTCGGGCTACAACATGGATATTCTTGTCATGCTATCTATATCACAATATCTGTCATAAGTTATGATACACTGGATAACCATCTTCTGCCAATATTTACAGGTAGGTTTCAAAGTAAACATTTCAATACCTCCTATTTAAGTATGACCATAACTATTTACAGTATCAGGCATTAAATCTATTTGATCAATTGGATAGATATGAGTAAATGATGAATATGTGCTTTTATCCTATGCCTTCTTGAACATTTGTATGTCAGCATTTCTTATTTTGGATTTTTTAATAAGTAATAGTAATAATAAAATGCATTTAATTGCTGCAATTTATGGTCATGGCTCATGAGATGTTTTAATAAGAGAAAATAACCCGTAGAATTTCAGTTATTTCAGTAAACACTTAGAACATGTACTGTAATCTCTCCAAGATCATCGTCCTTGTTTTAAGTATGAGTTCCTAAAAAGCCTATGTAGTGATTTGCTTTTATTTTCATTTTTGGCTTAAGCAATAGGCTTGAAAGTGGCAGCTCTGAAAACAGATTTCTTTATCCAGAAGCCAGTTTGGAGAGCGTCCACACAGGCTGCTATTCTAAGGCACCATTTCGAAGACTGCCATCTCTACGATGGCATATGAGATGTAATTTAGTCTCTGTGTTAATTTAGCCTAGGGTCTCTCCTGAACAGAGAAGACCGACCATGCCAGATTGTGTTCAACTAGGGATGGTGCTTTTGTGATACGGACAACTGTCTACCAGGGATTGAGCTGAGACCACCAAACTACTTTCATTTAGATTCTCAATTTAGTCTTGAACCAAGGTCAGAAGGTAAATAGCCAGGGCTTTATCTTCCCAGCCAAGCTCCTGGTAGAGAGTCTCTTTGAAGTGGAGTGTGATCACTGGCAGTTTCAGAACTAAAGTCCAAGACAGTGATGTATAATACATTTGCTTCCATTTTACATCTGCTGGTATGATGGCACGTTAATTTAAGTACGGTTTCCCGACAAAGGAATGTTTCTGCCCAGTTGCAGTCTTAAAAAAAAAATCTGAAATTAACTCAGGATGCCCCTTTTTGACCCTCCAATGCATACATGTTTGTTTGTTTGTTTGTTTTTTCCCTACTGCTTTGAATGCCAGTTGCTTTGGGTCTGATCCTGCTCTTATTGAAGTCAATGGCACCATTCGCATTGCTTCAATGAGTAAGGTTTCTTTGAAGATGTTCCCTACGTTGGCTGGTGTTTGTGGCTGCACACCACCAGGTGGTCAGAGAGAAGGAGATTTCTGTTTGCAGGAGGCAAATTTTCTGCCATGCCGCAAAGATAGCGGTGTTTGATGGACCCACTGCTCATGCAGACTCTACACTCATCACTTAAGCCAGTCAAGCCACAAACCTTGTGCAAAGAAACACATTTATGGGTATCTGGTGAAGTTAGTTTTAGAAGTTCATGACCTTTCTGTGTTGGCCCATTCACTTGTACCAATGCACTTTTATTTCTTTAAGGATCTGGGTTCAAAAAACTGAATGTTCCTGCAAGGTTTATTCCCAGATCAGCTCCCTAATCCAGGTCACATTGTTGCCTCCCAGAAATCATTGCCAGCACAGATACGTCTGTGTGGGACACAACGAAGAACTGGATGGAAGGAGAGGATGGCCTCCAAATACCCTGTCTCTTCCAACTGTGTTGCAAAACTCCCACAGACTGATTCCCCTTCCCAGCCGCGTGCCATGAGGACTACACTTCATGTAGTTCCCCACCACAGCAATGTAGCCATCATCCTGCTTGATGGCCCCTTGCACCAGATGTTGCTGCATCTGGTCCTGGAGGCCCCTGAGCACGAGCAGACCATGTCGCTGGGCTGCATCTCAGGCTGGGGCAGTGGGGGGGCTTTGTGCACTTCCCTGGCACTGACAAAATCTGTAGGGTTATCTCCCACACTTACAGAAGGCATCTTGGAGATATCTACCCTGTGTTGGGGTGCCATAGCAAGGGGAACAGCCCGTGCCCAGCCAAGCAATGACTCCAGCGACATGGAGAATGGAGGAAAGGAAAAGAGAGCAGGAGACGCCTTCAGGAAAGGGCATCACCCGTGTGCAGTGAGGACACCGGATGGCTGCAACCCATGTTTTTTCTATAAAGGGACATGGCAGAGCGTAGCTGCTCAGTGCCACTGTCTCAGAGCAAGTTGCTGCTAATCCAGTGCAAGCATTGTAGTGTCTGCTTCCACGTGCCTGTGCAGCTCCCACCGCAGGCTGGTTCTCTACATCAGCATCCCAAGGTGTAGGATCAGGGTCTGCGTGAAAGGGAATGGGAATCACTACTGTTTTGCTTTTAGCATTAGTGTTTTGCCAAGAAGAGCTGCTGCAGAAGTGGATTTCTATCAAAATATCCCTTTTCACCAAAGATTTAATAGAGTACACCTGAAAAGTGGTTTGTTTTGTGCCTCAATTTCTTTATTAAAATAGTGCCAGATTTCACCTCACTGGTCTGAAGTTTTATGACTAGCCAAGAAACGGACTAGAAAGGAAAAAAAGCCCTGCCAGCTCCAACTAGTGTGCCTAGGCACAGGCATCTGCCATGCAGCACCCTCGCTCCCTGGCACCCGAATACTGATGGGCAATTCCCGACACCACCTATCAGGATGTTTTGCAACATTTAAGCTTTAACACAAGCTGAAGTTTTACTTTCCCTTGGTAATACTGTTGAACGCATTGTAAGGGATGGATAAAACGTGTTTCTGTTCAGATGTATCAAAAAAAAATGGACAGCTCTGCAATAGACAATGAAACCACAGAAAAACAAGGCTGAGAAGGACATCATGAAACCATCTAGTCCATTCCTCTGCCCCAGGGCAGAGTCACCTGTATTTTTCAGGCTGATGTTTGTCTAACATAAGGTTAAAAGCCCTCACAACCCCTTCAGGCAGTCTGTCCCAGCACTGAACTGTCTCTACACATGGAAAGTGCTTCTTAATGTCTAAGCTCCACCTCAGGGCTGCACCTGATGCCTTGACCTCCTTGCCTTAACCCCTTGGACATGGACAACAGACTCACCCCCCTCGCAACAGCTCTGGACATGTCTGACAACTACTGTCATCTCATCTCTCCTTTCGTGACTCTCTGCTCCAAGCTAAACTTGCCAAGACTTTTCCCATTTTGATCCTCCACTCCAGTGTAGCTGTGGTCCCTCGCCCATAACCACACTCTCTTCCATCCCCACCCATGAAGGCAACCACCACACAGAACAAGGGCAGATCCCTGAAGCTCTCTGTGCAAGACAATCTTCCTTTTTTGCCAGTGGTTATTGATAACCTGTTTCTGGTGAGGTTATCTCACCATACCATACTCAAATTACAGAATTTTCCTTTAAAGATTATTCCACTGTTTCGAACTTCTTACTTCTTGGCAAATCTGCTTTGACTACCAGGATGGTGTAAGAACTGTGTTGCATATTATTTATATCGCAGTATGATCAGTTCCACCTCATGACTTAGACGTTTAGGAGAAGACATCCCTGCTAAAAAAATATGCATGATCCCAGTCTTAGGAAAATTCCTGACAGTAGCAGAAATTAAATACAAACGAAGGACTGATCCATGATTATAAAATGCCAACATTTCAGTCTCATCAATGCTAGGACTTTTCAATGTGGTCTTAGAAAAATCAGCTACCTCTGGGGAAGATTTACATCTCTTACTTTGGGATCCCCAGGACAGTAGTATACAATGCTGCTTGGCAACTGGGAAAAGTTCTCCCTCCCCCAGGTGCTCTGAAAGTCTCTGCTTCTATCTGGTAACAATACAAGGGGCTTAAGTTAGGTGCCTAAAATAGGTGGTGTGCATACAGCCTGCAACATCCCTGGTGGGAATTCCCCATCTGCAACAAAGAAGGCAATTTCTGCCTAACAGTTGGCTGTGAGGGAAGAATTAATAAGCTGAAGAAGATGAGGCACTCCAGTAAACAACCGGACACCGTGAAGGGCTGTGCAGGGTCACTGCTCTCCAGCTGGGGGTAGCAATCCTGCAGACCCCCCAGTGCACTGGGAGCACGTGTTTGACCAGACGCCTGACCACCCAGCCACCCCCCTTCTCGGGGTGTCAAGGCTTGTCACATCTCGTAGCTGTCATCAGCAGAAAGACAGATGTTGAAGTCATGGCATGTCTATGCTGTGGTGCAGAACCACCCAAGCTGGCTTCATGCTTGCTAACTGCAGCAGTGGAAGGCTATGACAGCCTTCTCCTACAGCTTATTAACAAGGCTAAACCACTTCCACAGTCCAATTAATCTGCTTGCATAAATTCAGCATAAGCAGATTTTACATCTCCCATCAACAGAAGCTCCTTGGCTAGGTGGTATTGGAGATGACAGGGAGAAGCAGGCCCTTCAGGCCCTTGAATGGAAGATAGATAATGGGATCCAGTACCTAAAAACTGAAGTTAGACTCATTGAGCCTTATTTTGTCTGTCTGAATTTCCTCCTGGATGGCTCTTGGCTCTCAGAAGCACCAGGCCAACAAGCACTTCCAGAGTCCAGATCTGGGGTGAGAATGGCCCGTTGACATATAGAGGAAATTGGGAAGTATTTAGTGACCAGAACAAATGGCCAAGCATTGCAGTGGAATCTCCACTGCTGGAGATTTTCAGCTCAAGAATGGGTATTTATCCAAGTGAGATTCTCCAATCCAAACGTGCATTAATCCACAGACATCTCCTGAACTGCATGATAGAGCAAGGCAGATTAGACCAGCACAGTTTTCCCTCTGGCTTTTAAATGTGTGACTCCCCATCTACCCAGACCCCACAGAGCTTCTTTCTCCACAATGAATAACACCAGCCTAGTGCAGATGTACTGATTCTCTTCTGCAAGAACCATAAAAAGGTGCAGATCTTCCAAAAAGGCATGTATCTGTGCCCACCCTTTCAAAACACAGCCATCTGATGGCATCCGCAGACCAGATTAGGCATTTTGGCTGCCTGTAGCAAAAGAAAAGTGAAATGAGATCCAAAATAGCCATGCTGCTCCATGGAGAGTTGTCAGTGCCAGCCAGGAGGGAATATCTGCCGGTAAGGAGAGGCTCAAGACCCTCCTCTGGGCTCCAGGAGACATGGACTCACAAGCCTTATCTCCCACCTGGGCTCAGAGAACCACATGCCCTTTTTCTAGCCAAGAAAAAGTGGGTATGGGTTCATAAATTTCAGTTCAAAAGATGGTAGCATGATGATTGCACAAACCGCACAGCTTGGTGTTTATGAAGCACAAAGACCTGGCTTTGCTTTCCTTCTCAGCTGAACCTCTCCTATGTCCTTAGAGTGTCCTAGTCACAGGCTACAGCAAGGCTGTGTTGGGAACGCTCACCATCCTCCCATGGACACTGGGCCACTGCGTGGATGGGACTGCAGAAACTTTCGGGTAAGAGGGAAAGCCACCGTCTGATCATAGCTGAGCAGAAACACTTGAGAAGAAAGCTCTGAAAACCTAGTGATGGACCCTGCCACCTCTTTTTACTTTAGACCCTGCCAGTTTTGAATGTAGCCATGCCTGAGGGTGGTGGGCACTGGTGATGATAGCAGCGGCCTGAGTAAGGAGGCCTCCCACTGAGACACGTGAATCCACCCCACCATGTGGTGCAAGTAGGGCTGATGGGAGAGCAGGTGTGAACTGGTGTAAGGGCTTTGCGTCAGGCAGGAGCATCAGCCCGCACCAAATGAAGATCTGCCCTTAAATTTTACTACAGATGAACATGTATCAAGTCAGAGCCAAGCAAGCTTGAATCTTCCAGTTCAGATCCCACACAAACCTGAACAGTGGCATGGCTCTTACTGAGGAACAGACTGACCCAAACCCCTGCAAGTTGCACGACTCTCAAAAAGACTGCTGCTAAATCCAAACTGTGAAATTGAGGCTTGGCCCTGGACCAAGCCAAAGTCTTGGTTGGAGTGGAAAAAAAAAAAGTAGACATTGAGAAACGAGTAGCCCGCTCCCTTTCTGCAGAAATATTTTCCAAGGTCTCAGTCAAGTTCCCCAGCTTTTCAAACCTTTATCACTTGGTATAAAATAATAANAAAAAGGGAAGAGTAGTGCTTTAAAAATATAACGGACTTTTACAGACGGTACACATGAATTTTTCTTTGGTGGAAATGGCTGATTTATAGTGAAGCACTTGGACCCAATATTGTGCACCGTCTCTCTCTAAAATTCAGCCTTCACATATTTCTTCTCCTCCCTGCCCCAGCCTGCCTCCCTATTCCCCCCACCCACCAAGAAAATTCGGAAATCCCATGAAAGTTAACTCTCTGAAGTTGCAGTATGAGTCCTGTTACACAGCCGGTTCCCTTTCAACAGACACACACACACAAAGGAAGCCATGGGAATTTCTTCCGAAATTCAGCGACGCCGGTGCCGCATGTTCGCTGGGATGCGAAGATACAGCAGAACTAAGGTACACTTTTTTAAACGTGCCTGGAAGAGATGGCAGGGATTTCTCTAAACAGTGTTGAATTTAAATCTGAGACACAAGGTTTGGTGAAAAGGATTGCTATTTTTAATACCCACAGTTTTCTTGTGTGATTCCAATTCTCTAAGACCCTAAGACCTTTAAATTCCATCTAGTGTCTATCACATGCCATTGAATTGGCATGTTTGCAAATTGCATGCAGTGAGATCCTTCCATACCAGCAGCTCTGTCTCAGATTCCCCACCATCCCTGCCAAACTAGTATTGCCTGCACATTTTTTTCATCTTTTCATTGAGTTCTGTGTGTCAGCCAACACATTCTTTAGAATAGGCTTCAGTAGGCATGGTAACTGGTTCCTGGTTGCAAGCTGCCTTATGCATTTGCTCCTGTTTCTTTCTGGATAATTTCCCCCCCTCCTTCTTCTTAGGTGAGGACTTAGACGTGTTTAGCGTTATCCATTCCATCTGTTGTGTTTGCGATAAATAACCTAGATATAATAAAAAGTCCTAATTGAGGTAGTGATGCGGTGAATAAGCAAAGCTTGTTCATCGGGACTGTGAATCTGGGCTGTTGATAGCTGCAGGTACCTCGGGGCTGCTCAGCCTGACTGCTATGTTGACTTTGTCTAATTGCAGGGGAGGAGCTAGAAAAGCAGTGAAGGGCAGTGGCACACACAGCAGGATAGCTGAAAAATACTGGCATAACCACGCAGAGCTAAACAAACTGACTGACAAAGCTCTTGGCGTATTATTAAAAAATCTGGCAAAATGCTCATCTCTTGACAAAAATGTAGAAAGACTAGTAATGCATAACTTTATCCCATGTTGGATTTTAAAGTGGCTAATGCCAAGTTGTCTGTCAAAATTAATAGGGCATTGCTTCTTCTTATAGAATACGAAAAGAGAGAGATCACACATACATTTTATTCATTTATTCATCTCTAACAAAAATGATGTATCTGCTAAAAATTTATTTAGGGAGGGCTTTGGTAGATGCTAATGTTAATTCTGAAAAAGCAATACTCGAGCAGCGACACTAGCTTATACTTACTGGAGTTAACGGATAAAACCTCCCAGTAATATCAGAAAAAGCCTGCTATCATCTCAAGCTGCGGCGTGAGGAAGTTCCAGCCCAGAGACACCGTTACTGATATACATCTCTGCCCAGATGCACATTTTTTTGCTTCTCTGATGGTTTTCATTAAATCCAACAATTTCATTTTAAAATGTGCTGCTTTGGTAGAACTGCATTGATACTCAGGGTCTTCATAGACACTAATCCATAAACAGATTTGCTTACCATCCGCCCTAGTTAAACTTGCAATGCTTTAGTGATTGCATGAGATTTTGACTCTGTTGTTTAAACTCTTGATACCTGACACCTGGGCTTTGTGACTACACCTCCCGGAATCTTCCATGCTGTTCTTTTTTTTTTTATTTTCTTCAGGTGAAGTTGCACAGACTTTCTCCGAGCATCAGATCCATTGTACAAACATTCCCACCCAGCTAAAAAATATGAAGAATTTTGCCTAAGTTGCTTTGCTTTGCTAACTTTCAATTGGCTGATTACAAGTTCTGAAAATTTCTGAAGACTCTCCCTTCCTGTACAAAACTCATGAGTGCCAGTACTGTCCTTCCTGCTCTGCATAAATGGCCACATGAGCCTGCGCTTCTGCCCACGGTTCAGAGCACCAGAGCTCCATCCAGAGCACAGAGCACCACAAAACCAAGAAGATAACAGGTTCCTTGTGATTTAAAATGGAGACACAGCTGGCTTCCATTCTGATTCAAGGGATTTCTGCATAGCCTGAGTACAATATTATAAGATGCTACTGAAAACTAGCCTGGTGTATTTGGGTAATTCTGGGAAGGACAAAAGTCAGGAAGCTATTTTGTTAGCACACCCAAATAAAGAAAAGGCATTCCCTGGCTCAAGAAGGTAATAGTCCAAGTGATTGTGAATTTTTCTTTTATTTCCTTTTTTTTTATTTTTTTTATTTTTATTTTATAGTAGGCTCGGACCATCATGCACATTTATTGCAAAATTACAAGGCACTCGCTGGTCAGTCCTGATAAGCTGATGCACCCATGGGGTGCAGCCACTTTGTACCCACTGTCCAAATACTGGCAAACATGGCACATTTCGTTGTGTTAGCAAGGTCTGGGCTTAGACTTTTCCCAAGGTGTTCAGCAAGTGTTTTTGGACTGTCCTCACAGCAGGGATAAAGAACACATTGAAAGCACAAGTGTTTTCAACAGGTAAGGAAAAAAGTCCTGCACCCACAGCACCCCCGAGAGCCAGCAGCAATGCAACCCCCGGTGCATGACAAAGCATCCGTGTGGGCACGCTCACGCCTGGCAGATGTTAGGAGGCACCGTACGCAATTCAGCATTTTAAACATCCCCCCCAGACAGGGCACGCTGAGGCTGGGTGTCTGCATGTGAGCCACAGCCTCTCGTTGCGGGCGAGTCACCCCCGGAGGAGTGTGAGTAAACGTTGACACTCGACGGGGAAAAAAAGGGGATCGTGCAAACGTTCTTCAAAGGCTGATGGAATAAACATGTAAATACAAGATGGGCTGATTTCCTACTGTTCATGTTTGCTCACTGTGAACATTTGGTTCACTTGGCTTTCCTCATTATTTCAGCTGGGGAAAGTCACTATATGAATTAATAGCAGATTTCCCTGCTGAAAATAAATGTTTACCAGGTTTTTTTTGGTTTTTTTTTTTTTTTTCCGTTTTGGCAGATACCAGGCTTTTTTGTCTGACTGCCTCCTTTTTGGCCTGCACATCCCTGAGGTGTGTAATTAAAGTGAGGGAATTTGCGCATAGTGCTTTAGGGGCTTAATGAATAGAAAACACAGGATATTTCATTGATTTGGTGCACACGATATTGTCAGAGTGCACAATTCCTTTGTAAATGGCAAAAAAGAGAGCCGTAATAATATATGTGCACTCAACCCTGTGTGCAAAAAATGAATAAACAAATAAAAATAGAAGAACTATATCCGTTTCCAAATTCTAATATAAAATACATTCAAAAGAGCAGTTCAGATTAAAACAGAAAAGGCAGGAACTTCAACATGGTTCAGAATTAACAATCAAGCCATACTTTCCCCAAGATACAATTTCACTTAGAGTAGGTGCAGAAATCTTTGAAAAATTCATTATACAGAGCCACATGTGCAAATAAGATTTGTGTTCATAAAAGATTCTTCAGCTGCTCTTAAAAACATAAAAAGTATGTTAAATAGCATGTGTGTATAACTTAAAAATAGCATGCAATGTGTGCGGTGAGTAGGCACCGGTGTTATGTCTCACCTGTTCTGCGGACTGTGTGTTGAAATAATGCTCTGTGAGTTGGGACAGGAGGGAATATGCGAAAATAATTTCCTCTTTTCTGGAGAGGACCTCTAAACAATTCAATGTGGATCTGTCATGATGGTCAGGTTGGTGCAAATACATTTTCTCCCTACAAAAAATAAACCATTTATCTATGCCTTTCAGCCGAGGTGTGGACCCTTTGGACCTGATGAAGAGGTACAGCCAGAGAACAAGAAGCACAGACCACAGCTACAGCCTTCCGTGTGGCCCAGCTCCACCCAACCCAACCCAGCCTCTGCCTCACCGGATGATGAAGCATGTGGAATGTATTTCCAGCTGTCTGCCCTGTCTCCAAGGACAGCACCATCTCAAACGTGAAGGAAGAAGACAACTGAAGAAGCCCATCTGCATCTCCTGAGCACCACTGAGAGCACCCTACAGTTCCTGTACGCTATTTATGTAGGTTGTGAATACCAGGAGTCTGGCCAAGAGTCTCTGTGCTGCACAAGTGCCAAAATACAAATAATCTGAGTGCAAGGAGCAAGAGAGGTTCACCAATCCCCCATTCAGCAGAGCGCACTGCTAGCCTGCCTAGGGCTGAAGGCCCAAGGCAAAAGCTGATGCTGTGATCCTCTGCTTAACAGATGGATGGTGACATGCTGGAACAGATTATCTGGTGAGACAGTGCAATCTCCAGCACTGGAGGTCTCTGAGGTACCTTCCAGCCCTATTGCTCAATGAATCTATAATTCAGCATTTCGTGAGTGAGTCAAGACACTCCCTCAGCTCTCAAAACAGCATGCAAAGGACAAATTGCTCTTTTTGCATCTCTTCCCACTAAGCAGAAGGGAAAATAAGACACAGGGTGGGAATGCAGAGAGGAAGGAGGAGAGTTCAGCATCTCCTCACAGCCCTGTCCATGCTATAAATCTTTGTACGTGCTTATTCATACCCAAAAATGCACATGAGAAAATAATTTTTCTCTTCTTTCCTTTGACCCTTCTGGTATCTTCTTCACAGCAGAAGATTAAGTTCAATTTCAAGAACCCGTTGGAGAAGAAATGCATGTAGAACTGAAAAAGAAGCATTTTATCATTAAAAGAAGACATCCCAGGGCATGTTAGGGGATACCAGCAGAGAGAGGCTGTTTTCTTGGGACCTCAGACTTCATCTTCCTTGATTTTCCAGCTCTGCCTGGTGCACTTGGAAAAAGCAGCTAATTCAAACAATTTATTTCAGATCAGTATGACTATTACTATACATTTCTATAAAAGGCAGGATTGTGGGACTGGGACTGTGAATTATCTTAACCTCAGGCTATTTATTCTGACTGTAAGTGACCTTCCTGACCTTCTCTCATTCTCACTCCACCAATATGCTGGCTTCATCAGCACGAAGCCACCAAAATGGCTTCATCGTTTAAAGCCAGACCTAGCATTACTTAGAGTCGAAAGCAGCAGCAGGATCCACTTGGAACAATGCTGTTGGGAAACTGTTAGATATATTAAACTGTTAATTAATGCATTGACATCTCATCCTATTGTTTCCCTGATCTGGAAGGACAGAAGCAAAACTCAAGTACGTCATCCTAGCTTTCTGTGGACATTTACCTCTGTCTCACAACCGCATCCCAGCACCTTCTGAGTCAGTCATTTCTGTCTGCTCAGCAGATCCTCAAAGTCCAGCCAGAGTCAAGGCAAGGTCAGTCATGTTGGGTTCTCTGTATTGCCCAGTCACTGGTCAGCCACTTGCCAAAGAGCGCAGCATTTCCAGAACAAGACCTTATGTTGTAAGCTCAGTATACTCGATATCAGTTTGGGGGTTGCCTTTTTAATTTAAAGAGAATAAAAAAAGAGAACAGGACAAGAACACTTAGAGAACAGCAGGGTGAGGAGCACAATATTGCATGTGTAGAGCTGGGAGGGAGAAGTGCATTTAGCCACATTCACACTCTCCAGCTGCAAGTGTTTCTTTGCCTGTTGGCCGTACAGCAGTATTTGTAGGACGTGGGGACTGCTTAAGGAAGGTGGATTCGTCTGGCACCCCAAGGATGGAGTTAGCAATGCTCTTCAACAGTCAGCGCACACAGAAACTTTGCCATTTATATATAATGGTTATGTGACATTCCCTGATCTTAAAATAACAAAGCATTTTAATCACAGAGACTTTGACCTTTTGGTCAAGTGGAACGCTTGCTATTTAATTTCTTCACTTTTCATACAACACATTAGATCCTCCCTGTAAAGCAGCTCGGGAGACTGCTCAGCAGAGAAAGGCTGGTTTTGTGGTAAAGCAGCCGCACAAGGTACGGTTCAGCTCACATCCACATACAGCCTTGCTGGCTGAATTCACCCAATTTGCTCAGGCTTTGACCCATCCCACCCAGCATTGGTTGTCCAAGGGGGACACGGAAGTGTCTCTCTGCACCCTCTGGGAAGCCAGCAGAAAGGAAGGTGCATGTCCACAGGATAACTCAGCCTATCTAGGACCTGAAATGCATTTTAGAGACATCTCTTTCTCTTGATTTGAAGCAGACTACTGGGCACCTACATGCAGAAGTTTGCCTAAAGATTCATTTACGTATTTTTTGCTTCTTCTAGATCCAAATGGCATCAAGAGTAAGATTTTGAGGACCAAAAGCAGAAGTGAGACCAAGAAAAATCATCCTATGTTCGCACAACAGGTAGTTCGCATGGATGTATGATCTCAGTTGATCCAGGAAGACAGGACAGACCAGCCCTAATTGCACATTCTTCACATATGGTCATCAAATGTTGTCAAGCACCATCGGAGTGGCAGTACTGAAATGGAGTTTTACAGCAAATCCACACAACACCAGCAGCAGCCACAAAGACTGGAGGAACTACCTCCCACTCTGCCTTCAGAAGAACCATACCTTAGCCTGCTGCATCCCAAATCAGAGATCCATTCTTTGAGCTAGAGAAGTTCCTCTAAAGGGGTCTAAGGAGATGACCATCACAGCTACATGGACACATCTATGTGCAAATGGCCACAGCAGCTCTGGTGGCAGCATGGTGACAGTTCTGGTGGCCATGCAGCTCTGGTGACAGTGGAGGGAAGGAAACACGTGGTGGCACGGTGAGTCCCCTTCAGAGTCTTCCTACCTCCCACCCAAAGTGCACACATCTATCCACACCACACTTAGAGCCCCTCTTGCAAATCTACCCCACGCCATCCCCATATGATCATCAGGAAGAAATTGCTCACTCACTGAAAGCAGTACTGAAATTCTCATTCAAAGGGTAGTCCTTTCCAAATGAACCTCTCTAGCTGCTGGCCCATGATGGAATTAAAGGTCTTTTGTACTCTACTGCCAGGATATCTGACCAGAGGGGAGAGGAGAAAAGGGACATTCACTCTGGTGGTCACTAAAAAATCAAATTAGGGGTGAATAGATAGCACCTCTTTTCTAACACCACCAAAATTGTGCGGTGTTGTATTTATGTCCTCATACACAACTTAGAAATAAGTTACTGCTGGCCTGCCCTGGTGCCCACAAAGAAATGCCAATACCAGGTGTCTTCAGAAGGTTGTCAAGAAAAAAAAAGCCTTTGTGCCAGTCATTCACCCATAGTTGCCACCATGCTGATGGGGTTGAAAACTGATCGGGCAGCAGGGTGACCAGACACGTCCTCCCTTCCAGCCCCGTCTTCCGTGATCTCTTAAGAGGCACCCAGGCAGATTACAGGGAGGCTGGGCTCCCCAGCGTGCAGATGTGAACACTCACTGCTTCCAGCGGAGCCTGAATCCTTCTGTGCAAGGGGCTGACTCTCTTCATTTTAAACCAGCGACAGCCTGGCCAGCTATACAGACATTAAAAACCCCGGAGAGAGAGGTTTGCCCTCCTCTCCTCTCTCTTTTCCAGCAGGTTTATGCTGTTTAACTTGCTGCAAACTTCTGCCCCCTCCCTGCTCCCCACTGCTCCCCACTGCTGAGGCCTCCTCAGCCACTGCTGGTAGGAAGCCTTGACACCTCGCTTGCAGCCAAGAAGTCGGAATTTAAAGACTGCGTGACTCAGGACTTACAGAAAACACTGTCTGTCCCTCAACTTTCAGCCTTTTCCTCTTCCCCCCCCTTTTCCCGGGGCTCTCATTGCAAGCTGATCATGTTCCTGGGTACCACAGGTCATTGTCTTCCCACAGCCCCAGGAGCTGCAACCTGCTGCGGCCCGCGGTGCCAGGAGGCAGCTAGTTCCCCCCGAGTGAGAGCTCTTTGTGGTTTGCAGTTTATTTTCTAACATTTTCCTGAAGGGACCAGGCTATGCACGTTTTCCTTTTGCCGTGCGGGCAGAGGCTGCCAGTCATGTAGGCACCAAACAAATTCACCAAGCTTCGGCTCTTCCCCTTCTGCTCTTTTCGAGATGGCTTGTGAGGAACTGGGAAGCGTTTGCAGCTATGTTTTAAAATCGAACTACCGAGCAGAGACTGCCAAAATTCAGCCCACAGCAAATTCTTACAACCGAGCTGTAACCCCTCAAAACGGAGACTGCTAACATATGGTTGTGTCAGTGGGAGCTTCTGTAATGCAATTTATTGTTGTGTAGGCTCTTTCAAGCTACTACACATGAAAGGTAAAGGGAACATTTACTCTTCGATGGGAGTTTAATCTTAGATTTACCTCATTTGAAACAAAACAATCATTTGCATCTCTAATACATAAGCAATCACCTGTAAAGAGTGCCTGTGAATAGAGACATTTCGGTTCTGTCATCACGTCCTTTGTTCCTGACCGGGGGTTTTGCCTAAGAAAAGGCAGCAGAATTCAGTCCTCCGGTAGACAGCATGCACAAAACCCACTGATATCACTAGAAAACAGTGATAAATAAAGGAAAGGGCTCTCGTGAAGTGGAACAGATATTCACAGCTAACATGGGGCTTGCGCTAGGTTCATTCTGTTGCATGCATATGTAATATATAATTTAATTCCTGCATGCTTTGCCTTCCGTGCCCTTTTTATATCTAAGCGTTACAGTGTATGGTTAAGGCTTCAAACAGAAGTAATCTCCTGTTGAAGTGAAAGTGCTTGATCCTGCACAAGCAATAAAAGATAAAGCCATTCCACACGAAGGTGAAGTGTGCTCACAGCTCAGCCTCCTCTCCGGAGCTGAAGCAAAGGGATGCCCAGCGGTGCGTGATCCCTTTGTGTGGCCCACTCCAGCCCAATCAAGTTGGCAGGATGAGCTCTTTGACACCACAAAGCACCTCTTCTAAAGGAGGATGCCTACAGAGTTTTGGAGCTGAGGGTGTTTCAAGACAAGTCGCTTTACTTGGTTTGGGCTGGGTCTAGCAAGATGACAAGTGCTGTGTCCCAGCCAACTACCTGTGCAACACCCACCTTCACGCCTGGCCGCAGAGCTAGGAGTTTGCCTATGTGAGAAGGACAGAGAGCTCAGCANCCCCCCCCCTATGTAATTTCCAATTACAAAGGTTGGAATCACTGCAGTTACTGACCAGACCATAATTCAAGAACATGATCTCAGGCTCTGACCTACTGCTGTCTCCAGCTAAATTTCTTGGTCTAAACCCAGGACACCGGTATCTAAAATACATCAATTTGTGTATCAGCTTGCCATAAAGTCTGGTGCTCCTCTTGAGGGGTTCTGAGTTAAGACACAGATTGCATAAAGCATTATGGATATGTCTTTTTTCCCTCAGGGCAACTAATTTGACTTAAAATTTCAGTCGGGCTAACACGTTGAAATATAGCTCAGGTATTCATCTATGGTTCTGAAGTGGGCCGTGCACAAGCACATAGACCACAGATTAAAGACTAGCAATTAGGAAAAAATAGATATATTTTAATAACTTTAAGAAATGGAGATGGTCCTATTTTCTTTCCATAATGTGATGAGTCTGAAACCTATCAATTGACTTCACATACCATCAATACTAATTTTCAGAGCTAATTCTTTTAGTAGAAATTCCTATCCAATATGTATACCAAGGTTCTCCACATGGCTCCTCAGTATCAAACACCCAGGTGACCCAGCTCCAGCTTCCACACACAGGACCATTTGCAAAGGACACCAACTCTATTGCTTCTTTAATACACATGATCTTCTCCAGCTAACATCACGAGATATTAAAAATTGCCTTTTTTTTTCTGATAGTTTACTTTGCTGTCCCCCAACTACCAAGCAATGAGTGCCCTGGTTACTATGAAAGTCATGCACACATGTCTTCTGCCAGCATGGTGTCATGTCTTCTGTCAGTCTGTTATTTAGTGCTCAATGTTCCTATTATCTTCAAACCGGCTCTGGATTTGTTCCAAAGATTGCAGTGTTATTCATGCAAACTTTGGTGGAGGGTACACAGCCTGCTTGAGCAATAGGTTGAAACAATGCAGAGTATGGGGGTGTGGGGAAATATAGCGATTGGTATTTCAGAGGGGAAAGACGCAGGGGGTTCATATCTATATGTGCCAATTATCAATCTGAGAGTCCATGTCAGTCTGTCTGGATAAAAAGAATTCTACATGGAGAGGAAAATAGGAAGCACTGATATATGGAAAGAGAGGATTTGCTCTCCTAGACAGGAATCACCAGGAGAACTCCCAGTCAGGTTAAGCCCCGTCTCTGCCTTCGTTATTTGCCAATTTATTACCATCCCTGCTCTTCCAAACAAACAAATAAACGAAGTAGAAACCTGTCTCATGTCTATATCAGGCTTCAAGATGAGACATTAGCAAAACTTTCGTAAATGATCATTTTTTCAGAGCTAATTTGGCTACTTCTTTGTTTCCCAAATCCTGTCACTCTAAATCAATGTAAGAGCTACCCTCGTTGGACTGCTCAGTTTTACTATTACCAGAATTATTCAAGCATATTGGCAGAGTTCTAGCCAAGAATACCTTGTGGTCTGATGTAAAGTCTTGTTTTTCTTGATTAAACCTCCATTTCTTATATTTGTTAGAACAAACAAGCAATTGAATATTTTATTAGAGAGAGTATGATTTATATTTGTTAGTTAATATATTTGCTCCATGGCAGAGCCTCAGGGGATGAATATTTTATTTCCTTGACAGCCCTAAAGGGACAACACTTACAGAGTCTGATCTCAGCCTATTCTAGCAGTCTGCAAGTGGCATTTTACAGTGCAGAGGCAAACTTTCAGATGCTAAGAAAACTTTTGTTCATGAAAAATAAAGCATACATCTTTTTCACTCTTATACTTAGGTATTGCAGTTTTGATATCTGACTGCTTGTGTCTGAATTCACCTTTTTCTGTGGATAATCAGTGTTGTCAATGCAATAGCAAACCCAAACAAGAGTGCGCAAGTGCTTGCCTTGGGGAATCAGAATGATGATCTTTGCATTAGCTGGGGAAACTTTGCAAGGGTTGATCTGCACGGTGTGAAGACAGGCAGGAGCCTTTGGCCCAAGCGCATGCAGGCTGCAGGACCTTGTTGTGGAAAAGGCAGCGTGCAGGCAGTGAGCATGGATTAGGGGTGGGGTGGGAACCTGCTGAAGCACCCATCCTCCACCCGTGTCCTGTTGCTTTTTTCCCAGACGCATAGCAGTAAGTGAAGGGAGACTGTGGGGCTTTTTTCTGGCCAGCACACACTACACACAGACGCTCTTATCCTGCCACTCTGCGCAGCCTGCATTTGCTCTTGAACCCTCGCTGTCAACCAAGGCCCAACATTTTCTTCAAAACAGATCGTCTGGCTGCCCGTTTCGATAAATTTACCTCAGCCTGAGCGGTCTGGGCTTTGACTCATTCAGTGTTTGAGCTATTAGCAATGAAAGAGTAAACTCAATTGGTGCGTAGGGCACTGATATAGATGCCATACTAAATTTCCAGTGAGATCAGGACCCTGCTGAGCTGGGGGTGATACAAACACGGCATAGGAGTCACTCCATACTATGGAAAGCTTAAGGAGTAACAAATCAAAGCACATGAAGGGTAGGGTGGAAACGCATCTAGGGCCACACAAAGGTTCAGTAGCAAAGCCAGAAGAAAATCCATGATTTCATGCCTTCCCTGCTAAAGGACCCAGAATCACTCTGAACCAAGATCATGTGGAAAAGAAATGCTGTTAAAAAGGATATAAAAGGGGATCCTATTGAGATTGAACCAGCATGCTCGTTCTTGCACTGTCTGAGCCACAGATCCAGCCATGGAGCACATGGGCAATGCAACTCCTCCCATGACCCACCATGTGGAGAAGTAGTGTAGTCCCAAACCTCTAAACTCTGTGTGTACGTACTTCAGCTGCCTGATATCTCTGAAATCATACCTGGATTCAAAATGCACAGCTTCTGCTTGTCTTTTCTTCCCAGGAATGATACTATAACGGTAGAGGCAGTGTATTTAACAGAGCTGTTATACAGTTTACTGATTGTGATTATTCAAGGCAAATGCTTTGAAGTAACAGCTTAGTGCAGAGTGAGAGTAAACAAGATATAGAGATATATCTAGATGAGAAGAAAAATAAATGGCAATTAGCATTGATATTCTAGGTGTAGGAAATGCTGGTGAGACCTCAATCTCCAGCAATGACACTCTGCATTCATATCACTATGTCCCCGCAAGATCTCCAGGATGAATTACGAATGTGAGTTAGACATCACTGAACCCCTAAATGGCACGTGAGTATTAGCCTAGTTACTGCATAGCTGAGGCAACTGCAGAACAAAGAGATGCAGAGCCTGTGTAGACTCCCAATTCTAATGCTTAGGGTTGACCTAAGCACCCACAGAGGCATCTAAGTCCCAGCCGATGACAAACAATTCAGATCAGCTCTTGACTTCCAGCAGAGCGAATGCAGAGGAGTTGGGGACTGTATACACACAGGCCACTATAAGAATATTTTTGATATCGTCACCTCCCCTTTTCATTCATTGCTCTGGGAAGTAAGGACTGGCGATCCTGGATAACATGGGGCTGAACTGTTCCTCATAGTCCTGAATAACATGCAGCTCTGTCCATCTTAGGTATGGGTACCCATGCGCGTACCTGAGTCCAGGTCCAAAGGATTTGCTCAGCACCGAACAGTCCAGGATGGACCCAGGAACAGAATCCAGCAGCCTTGCCTCTGAAGGAGAAGGTAAGTGTGCAAGTTACACACCTAGTACCTTTCTCAAAGCCCATGTGGGATGCAAATCCTCACAGGAAGCACAGAGGTCCCTGAACAGTGCCCTGGGGGAGGTGGCACTTTGTAACCCCATCAGCTGTGCACAAACTGAAGAACAGTCAGCAGAAGAACTGTAATGTTCTCTTTTCTACTCTCTTGTAGCTCCTCTTACTCAGATTGCTTGCGAACCTGCTTGACATTAGTTTTCAATAGTCAGGACAATGACTATACTCACTTTACTTTTCTGATTTCCATAAATATCTTTTCTTGGGCCCAAGACACATTGGTTGTAATAGGGGAAACCTTTAGGTGAAGCTAGTGCAACTCGACTGCTTTCAGTGGCGGAGGTTGCATAGAGGCTGTGAAGTGTCCCCAGGCAAACTTTAAGGGTTAAACGTAAACATAAGCAGGCAGTCCTGTGGCTTGTCCAAGCAGCTGCCACTCACTCTTATAGAACTGCCAGCTTTTGCTGTAGATTCCACTGTCTACCTAAACCACTAAAATTGTATGTTTTCTTCTCGTACAGAAATCTTCTCCTGTAAACAACCGGAGATGAACAAGGAGGTGGTCAGCACAGCAAAAAAACAACTGGCCTTCAGGGTGCCAGTGAGACTCCTTCCTAGCACTGCAATGAGTGACAGCCTGTAAAATATTGTAGAGTTAAGACTCACCCCAATATTAACTTTCTCACTTATATTTCCTCCTGAGCACTTCTATTTCCTTCCTGCATCTCAAGTCTGTGAAATGCCACTGTTCCAAGGGGCAAACCAAGGAATTATGACTTATCATGAATACTATATGCAGAACACTGCTCTCTTTTTTTTTTCCCTTTTGTTCCTACCTAAATCTATTTTTTAAAAAAATTATTAAAACTAATTGCATTATTTAATCCCATCACATAAAATCCTCCAGTGTTTCATTAATCAATGTAATCAAGCCAATCAAAATAGATAAAGGAGATCTTTTAGCAGGCTTTGATGAGATTTTATCAAAATCTCAGTGCATATTGTAAAGCCTTAGCATCCTCAGAAGCAAACTAACTGTGGAAATGTGGGAGCTTTGTCAAGCAGGCACTAATAAAGCAGATGATTCTTGGACCATTTTAAGAGTCTCTCCATATTAAACTAATAACAGCGATGGTTTTGTATTACATAAAAAAATATAAAAGTGGAAGTTGCATTCGTTTTATGTACAGGGAGAGATTGCTATGTAAGCAATCACATTTTTAAGTAATGAAGAAGATAGATGTCTGTGAGTCAGCAGAGCATAAAGCCAGAATACTATAAGGAAAATGCAGTGGGTAATGCAAAGGTTATATCAGAACAGCTGTAAGTGAAGAGCCTTATTAAAAGCACAAACCATTTCCTTTTAGATGTAGTACTCTTACTCTATATCTGAATCATAAATAAATATGAATCAACAAGCTGTGCCTTGTGCAACACTTGTGTTGTGTCTCTCCTTCCCTCTTCAGGTCATAGCTCCCATTCTTCATCTTTATGCTTTGACTAATCAGGAATATGAGCTATTGAAATGCTACCACAAAAATGGAAATAAAAAGGGTGTTGAGGTAATACAGCACCAGAAAACCAGGAAACGTGTATAGTAGGTAGACACCACAGTAGGAATGTGGACTGTGTTACCAGATTGCATAAATGCCTTCCCAAATACCTCAGCCAGAAGAGACACAGTTAGAATCCCACCTAATGGACTTCAGTGAACACAGTATAAAATGCCATCTTTATTGGCTTCTCAGACATGACAATTGCAGAAGCAGTTACTACTCCACAAATGCAAAGACTAGCCAACACAGAAAACCCTAAATTCTGAGTTAAATGATCCCTATCTGATCTGGATCTATAAACTGATACGAGGCCACCGCCCCTGAAACGAGGTCCTCTCCTGCCACTGGATTTCTAGTAGTAGTAGTAGCAGAGATGATGTTGACAGACTCTCTTGGGCTTCTTGTTGACAGAAATAGCTTTTACTTGCTCAGAGACCTCCAGCTCACATAGTACAGGTCGTCCATGAAGTTCACTGAGTGTGGTGGTTCACCACAAATACTGTGCCGCACGCCAGTCCTCCTCCTGCCCTGTTCATTTCTCGTGTGCCCGAACCAGCTGCGGGGTCACCAGCACAGCTGTGGTCAGGAGACACTACGCGACACCCAGCAGTTAGGTGCGACTCTCCTTAGGATCTGATATCCCAGGACACCTCAGGCAGTTACTCCCTCGGCTCAGTCCAACCTGGCATAGGAGACCCCAAAAAACTCACAGTCCGGGGAACAGACCTTGAGGAGCCAAAAAAGACCAGCCTGACAACCAGCACGCACATCGTCTGCAAAGCAGAGAGTGGAAAAATGAGCACTGCCGTCTCTTACAGCTACGTCTACACTTGCTCCCGCCGAACGCTGGAAGTTTTGCTGCTTTCTTCCATTTTGAAAACTCTTTGGGACTCTGAGCTGGAGCTTCCTCCCCCCTCCCTTTTTGCTCTGAGGCTCCAACGTGGAGATAGGCGACAGGCAGAGGTCAACCCTGGCCGTTTTCACAATGAGCTCAGCACTTCAGAAGGCACTGTTAGAGCTTAACAATGTCAGGAATAAAATCCAGTGGAAATAATGAAGGAGGAGGATCTTGGTTTTTGTTTAAAATAAGGCAACATGGAACCACTTCTTTGCTTAGAAAGCTGCTGGATGGAGTGTGTAGGTAGCAGCCCAACAACAGCAAAATCTAATGAATGCTGTAGTTTCGCCTTATGTTGTGCTTTCATATCAGTTCTGTGTTGCAAATGGTTTTGAATGGAATTAAGCTCATCTCCCTCACAAGCAGACTGGTTTTTTCCTTCTTGCTTTTCTTCCCTGTGTTTATCCAAGCACCCAACAAACACAGCTCAATTCAAAAATAAAACCAGGACTGAGAAAAGGAAAATGTGTTATTTGCAGAAGTAGCTGAGCTCTCCGTAGTCTGTAAAAACCCGTACGGGAGCCCGTGGAGGAGCAGCGGTGTGCATCTGCAGCTTGGTCCACCTGTCTGTGATAGCAACAGGATTGCTGTGTACTCGAAGGAGTATCTGCTGCTAACCAGACATGATATGCCTAATGTACTCACTTCAAAATGAAGCTGGAGTTTTGCTTTGAGACAGTGTTATATTTACTCTTGAACTCATCCTTGTGTTGCCAGACCTCATCTGTAATCCCCACGGTACCAAAAAGTCACTTCACATTAGCTGAAATTGGAGCTTCCTCGTTACAGATGCGCAAGGTCAAACTATTCTCAAAATCTTTTCTGGCAAGTTAAGACACAAAAATATTCTCTGGAAAAATCAGTACAGTTCCACTGGTGTGCAATCAGCAGAGGATCTGGCTTATTCATTATAGACATTTCAACCTGAGGATGATTTTATTATCTTAACTATTTAATTAACCAGTAGAACTAGTCATGTTCTTATTACTGTCATCAGAAGGAAAAGATTAATTTCATTAAAATATTCAACCATTAGAAGTATAAACCTGGAGATCTGGGGATTGTGCGTGGGAGCTTCCCACTGTCACAACTTCATCATACTTTTTTCATTCCATCGGAATGCTTTTTATTCTGGTTTTACAATATTTAATTACATCAAGCTATCAAAAATTGCATTTGACTTTTTTTTTTTTACACTTTTCATTTAAAATAACATCATTAGGAGGGGGAGAAATTGCAGTGGGATGCTGGGCTCCCAGTCACCCCAGCACTCCACGCCACCGCTCGTTGGACAGCAATCACAGGAGCTGGGCAGCAAGCTGTGGAAGACGTTCTTCCAAGCAGCAGCATCTGGCTCTTTGGCAACCAGAGCGGGCGGCCGCACCGGTCGCGTTGGAGTTGCCCCGGGTTTGTCACGTGGTGAAGCTGCTGACGGACTGTCTGGGTTGCTCGGCCCTTGCTGCAATTAAATTTGCTTTAGATACACGCCTTGGAGGGCAAATAAATCCATGTGCTAAACCCCGCAGCTGGAAGTTTGCACTTGCTCATGCTTCCCCATGGACTGTGCTAGGGTCAAACAAGTTTATTTCCCTGTGCCCGCAATGCACACACCGCACGAACCACCGCTCACACCTATGCAGAATGATGGCCAAAAAGGATGTTTCTGAGAATTTCAGGCTGTCTCTCAGGATGCTGTGTTAGCAAAACCACACCTGGCATTTTGATGTAGTTGTCTTCTAACGAACAGCTGATCAATCAAAAGATTTTCTGATTTCTTCTTTTTGCAAAAGCTTTGCCTGTTCACATTGGGGAAAGCAAATTTCTCTTTTCTTGCACTGTCAGCAAGACAACTGCAGGTGGTAGTGATTTCTAGAGCACCAGGATCGATGCTTCTGGATGCCAGCATCTAAGGCTTGCTCTGAGCAGGGGAGATCGTGTTCTGCGTGCACCCGCTCCCTCCCTGCTTCACCATCCCACCAGTGAAACAATTATAGCAAAATAGTACGCTCGTGGAAGTCAGAAAAAAAAAAAGCAGCATATAAACACAGTGCAAACCTGCTCATATTAAAGCAATTAAGGAATTAAGAGATGTCACAGCATGTGAGGAGAACTAAGCAATTATTTTATTTCTTGACAGACAGTAAGTGCACTGAAAATCCAAGTATCATGCCATCCAAAACCATTTATGGATGTGGGTGAAATCTAGAAAATAAAAAAGCCTTAATTCATTTGGACTTTCTTCTACTGAATATTTTATTTTGAAAATGCCAATGTGCTTTCTTTGACTTCTTCCAAATTAAAGTTTTATTTTTCATTTTGAAATAGAATTTTCCTGTCAAAAATAGTCAAAAATATGTTTAAAGGAATTACATAACCTGAAAATAAAATGTTTTTTCAGATTCAAAATCACATTTCCAAGGATTTTTAAATTAACTGTAAAATCTGGGGGAAAAAAAAAATGTTGTCAGTTGTATATAGCCCACGTTTATCCTGACTGTTCTCTGGTTCAGCTCACCAAAAAGAAAATGCTTCATCCTCCAGCATGGATACATGGTACACAAGGTTCTCAAAACCCTACAGCAGAGTTTAGGATTAATGCATCTCCCTTGAGTGTCAGCTCAAGAGAAGAAGAAGCTGGAAGCCCAGCTCTAGAGTAGATGACTGGGTTGGTACCGGCTGAGCTCTCTAAGAAATATCCTAAAATGAAATCAATTTGGGGAGAAGTTTAGGCTAAAAGCTTGTCTGTGGGTCTGCAGAGGAAGGGTGAACCCCAGCTATCAGCCAGGTGACCACTTCGGGAATCGCAGGGGGAGGACTTGGTGCAGAGCGCCGTTCCCAGGTGGGGCAAGTACTTTATGAGGACTCAGCGTGCAGGGCTGGCTGCCTTGGAGCAGGGGAAAGAGAAAGAGAGAGGGAGAGCAACGGGTTTAAAGGCCGGAAACCATAGAAAGGAAAGGCAAGTATAAAAATTGCTTTCACCATGAGTAAGGAAACGCAGAATAACTAATGTGCAAACTGACATTTGATGGATTTATAAATTTTCCTTTGGGACAAATGCTTGAAAGTATTTGAACCACACGGTGATATTTTTATAGGTTTTAATAACTTTGGAATCCAGCCTCTCCTTCCCTCTCCCAAAACACACGCACACAAAAATTGGACCTCAAACGAGGACATATCTGGTGCCACTTCCACAGCCACAGCCGCCATAGTCACTGAGACACCGACTGCATGGCTCTTTTCCACTTTCACCACTGGGAAACTGGTGATGTTAGAGCATAAAAGGAAGAAGAAAAGGTTTCAGTGAAAAGAGAAAACTTCCAAAGCTATTGACTCACACAGCCCAAATTATCGCCTATGCCGAGGCTGGTGTTAATGCATTAAGACGCCCATGCTCTCCCTCAGGATGCCACTGCTTTCTAGAGGAACGGGAATGCAAGTCTGCAAGGGGGCTATGCCACCTCTAGCAAATTTAGGCATGTCTGTAAATATTTTCTATCTTTTTAAAGGGAGAACTTTCTGGGGCAAAAATTTGCCACTTGTTGGTTCCCAGGAAGGGAACTGGCTTGTCTAAACATGACGAGTTCTGATTAAGGCAAGCAGCCAAATTAGTTCCCTGAAGTTGCATGGCCTTATACTTGCAGTAGAGCTCCCTCAAAGCCAGGGAGCTTCCAGTGTACAGAGGGCAAAAGCAACCCTTTGGGAATGTTTGTGATGCTTGCTATGGGAATGAGTACCTTGCACTCTTGATCTGCCTCAGATGTGTAGCCACGTGAGTTTTTACACATCCCTCGGTTAAACCTGAGCAAAATTTAGCACTCTGGGACATCCTGCGGAGCCGTCCATTTGCCCGTTTCTCTGTGGGTCTCTAAACCACAGAAACGGTGCTTCACCACGGACAGAACAAGCGTCATTTGAAATTCCTTCTCCGGGAGATGCTGTGAGTGTTATCTCCTTGGGTTTTCGAGGTGGAAAAAGCAGTTACAGCACTAGACTGGTCCTCCCACAAGGTCTTTGAATGACCTTAACTTATAGGACAGTTCCTCCCTTGCAAAAAGGTGGTAATATAGCCCCGTAGCACCCAGGTACGGGGTGAATTTGTTCACTGGCACCGGAAAGGTACTCAAATGACAGTAATTACAGTATTTGATAATATACAGAGTAACAACTAGAGTTTCATTCAGCATGAAGTTCTCTTATCACTCACTCATAAGTACCCAATTACCGATCAGCCCTTCTTCTTTTTTACAACGTGTAACATCCTTGTCTACATTTCTCTAAATTTCCCAGCTGCATTTCTCAAAACTATGCATCACATTTTGCCTTTTGCATTAGAGCCTGATTATTCCTTCAAGTTTTTGAGTCGTGCACGGTTTTGACAAAATGGCCACCTTTGAAGCAAAAATATGCATGCTTCTGAGGCGGGGTGCTGCAATGTGGAAGCCGCCTTCGCGGGAGCATAAAGAGACCCATTTCTCAGAAATATTTTTCCTCAAAATGAAGCCCACTTGGGCTGCAGAATTAGCTCATCTGCCTGAGAAACAACTCACGCATCTATTACTAGCAAATAGACTTGAATTTGTGATCTTAGTACATGTGAAATATCTGAAGTGTTAAAAGTTCTGTGTTTCATCGGTAAGAATTGTACATCTCACACCAGAAAGCTTTTCTGAATGACAAGCCTGTGGCATTTATATTAGCTTTTTTTTTTTTTTTTCCTAATAGGCTTTATATAATAACTCCTGTAACAATCCGAGCAGAGAGGCAGAAACTGGCTGCAGTGCAACAGGATATCATGAAAATAAAATATTTTATTAAAAAAAAAAAAGTACTCCAGTTTAAAAATTCTTAGCTATGTCAAAGGAATTCACCTTCTCCCTTTTGTTCTGCTTCTTTAGTTAAGAAATAGAGTAAGTTAAGGGGAGATGGGCAATTATACTACTACACTACAGTCTGCATTTCTTAACAATGCATATGTAAAAAATGTTGGAATGTTGCATTTCAATAAAATATTTAAATTGCTCACATAGCCTGTGAATGTCTGCACTACATAGACTAGAGAAGAGCTGCAACTCGCTCTGATTTCTCATCGGATATCACATGTGGATTTATGGACGGAATAGATTAAATCACAGCAATTGCCCTAAATATAGAGCCACAGAAACCTGCTCATCGCAGCTCCACCCTCCTCCTTGCAGCCGGCCGGCAGGGCTGGGTTTTGCCCCTTCTCCCCGAGTCCTCTCCAGCAGGCTGCTGCCTGCGCTGCACCGTGAGCCCGCTCTGCCCGGAGAGCCGGAGCAGAAAGCATCGGGCACGGCTCTGCCCCTCTCGCCCTTCCTTGCCGCAGCCCTGGCAACAAGCTTCCAAGAAACTACCTGCCTGTTGTATCTATTGTCTTGCCCGCGTCTCATCCTGATGGTTCTGGGTTTTCACATAGCAAGAGAACTTCAGGACTTGGACAATATTTTCCAGATCTCACCCATAGCAAAAAATACTCCACAGGCAGATACGGGCGTGCAAGAATACACTTGGGGTGGCCAAGGTGAGACCCTTCAGGGAGGACTCTGCTCGCACGGCCTGGCTTGTCAGCACCTCCCGAATTCAGCACCCTCTAGGTGTTTGAGGTTGCCATGTCAATCAAGATGTCCTGTCAATCGAGGCAGCCACGTCACCACTCCATCTAAAACCAGGCACCAAAAAAATGGTCACAATGAGGTCGGGACAAAACACAGCCACAGTTGTGATATTTACAGGCTCCTGCATTTCACCTGTGGATCTAAAAAGCTTTAACGGAGGCTTCACCATGCACCAGGAAGCAGCTGAAGAGCTGACCAGCACAGGTTAGAGCAGCTCAATCTGTACGCACGGTTTTGTTGCCTAAATACAGGCATCCCGTGCCACCTGAGATGTTCCTGAGGTCCCAGCTGGCCCCCGGCTGCGGAGCCGGGAGGGCTCAGATCTGCTGTGAGCCCTCTGCCAGACCCCCACCAGTGCTGCGTGGGGACCTGGGACCCGAGGGCATCTCGAGTGGGCAACCACGTGCGGGAGCTGGACCCGAGCTGTGTGTGGGATGACATAAAACACACCCCAAAGGCATTTCTATTCCCAAGGAAAGAACCTCATGGCAGCGCTTATCTGTGAGCGCACACAAAGGGACATTTTTTCTTCTCAACAACCTGTCGATATCAAATTTACCTGCACCATCGATACGAAAATAAATACGTCCAGGGAAAACCTGGCTGTGTCTGGTACAGGTTCCTGCTAACAGAGAATGTAAAGACACAGACATACACCAGCGCATCATTAATGTCCCCTTAGAGGAACAGACTTTCTTTAGAAAGAAATAAGCGGAGAGCCAGCCCCTAGCACTGCTGTCTCTGGACAGTAAAACGAAACCTCCAGAAACTCCTCACGTCAGAAATCCCTTCGCTAGCTGCCATCTGCGTAGGCGAGGGGGAGCCGCAGTGCTTGAGGAAGCGAAGATGAGAAGGAGGAGGTGGGCACGGTGCCGTCCCGGGGGACTCGCGTCCTCCCGTACCATTAAGCCCGCGGGCAGCTCAACCGGGGCTGTGGGAGCAGGCAGTGGAGGGAGATGAAAGGCTCCTGGAAGGAATCAGGTGCAGAGGGTGGGCAGATGCTGCTAAAGAGCAAAGAGATGCGGCCAGGCTCATTTGTCTGGAAGGGAACCAGCAGGAACTTTCTTTTTATCTCCAGCTGCGGACGTTAGGGCAGTTCCTGAAGGCCACAGCCAGTTCGGACCCCACCGCTCCTCTACGGAGAGGGGAGCTGCTGTGTATTTTATTCCGCAGGTAGACACCCCCCACTCGTGATGGCTGCAGACCCGTTAACCCCTGCGGGAACCAGCCGGGCTCTGCCTCTCCCAGCCAAAACACGGCTGGGCACCGTTTTGTCCGTTTGTCCAACAACCAGCTGAACGCAGCCCGCCGCTCCTGGCCCTCTCCGCCTGCCCACGCCGTGGCTCTGCCGGAGCCAGCCCTGCCCGGCTGCCCTGGCCCCCGCCTGAGGATTAGCCATGCCCCACCTCGGCTGCATGGGACTTAGCGGGGCACCCCTTTGCCAGGCAGGGTGAGCGGGGCACGGCCCCGTCTGTCTGTCTCTCTGCCCGGGGATTAGCCTGGCCCCACCTGGGCTGCTGCGTGGCTCTCGCCTGCGTGGGCTGGAGGGCTGCAGCTGTCTGTCCGTCTGTCTGTCTGGGGGAGATGGATGGGCACTTCTCTGCGCTTCCTGCCACTATGTCTGTCAGTCTGTCTGGGACAGATGGATGGGCACCGCTGTGCCCATCCTATCACCGCGTCTGTCTGTCCGAGAGGGGAAGCTATGCACTGCCATGTCCGTCTATCTGTCCGTGAGGGCAGCCACCCACTGCCACGCCTATCCGTGAGGGGATGCTGGCCAAAGCCCTGTCCGTCTGTCTGGCAGCAGGGAGCCCTGGGCACCAGCCCCGGGCCCCCCCGCACCCCCCGGAGGAGATTAGAAGCCGCTCGAGGCCGAACAGCCGGGATTAGGCCCGGGGGCTGCCCGGGCGCTGCAAACAGCGCGGGAGCCAGCGTTGTGCTCCCAGTGTCACGGGAGGGACGGCGGGCAGGGCGCAAAGAAAAACAACAAAACGCACCTCTAACTCCACACAG